>CM076575.1:1831074951-1831601244 GCA_034641835.2 Pinus albicaulis | reverse complement strand
ATGGAATAGCAAAGCAAATAAAGGATTGAACAACAATTCTGAAATAGAACAGCAAGTCTAAAATGGAACAGCAATTGAATAACTAAGTCCCGCAGGTTGTAACCAAACTTAATCTATTAACTCAAATGCATTCTTTGCAATCAAATAACATTCTTTCACTCTAAAAGCAATTCACACAAATCACACTAATGGAACAGCAATAACTATTAATGAATTATGGAACAGTACTGATAAATCAGAAACGCGCACAACACGAACGTTTAGTATAACAGCTCTGTAACAAAACAGTAAGAACATGCAATTAACTCTTGAAAGGATTAATAACTTGATGCGGATTCAACACACGATTCTATCTGTAAAAAACCTCAATGATTCAATCTTTAACAGAGCATGTAATATGAACTTATAAAGCATATCAAATTACCAAATAACAATGATAAACAAACCACACAAAAGTCAAGTCGTAATGGTACAGAAGCAAGTGTCCTTCGGGGCCGGGCCCTTAGCCTCCAAGGATACACCGCTTTAAGTTAATCCAGACGCAGAGATGAAATAATCACCAAGCTTTTATTAATGCATCGGTCAAAAATACATTGAACCAGTTCTCAACGAGACTCAATAATCAAAGTTGATGTTTTACAGAAAATTACATAAAAGCGTATCCTATCTATCAAGCTAACAGTGTTGTCCCTTTATATAAAGGTGATGGCGGAGATGTCCAAGTAACATGATAAATAAAGCAGCGATCCCTCAGGATCGAAGATCCTGAGGGATTCGCCAAACTGTTAATTCTTCATCCTTTCCTTTCTTTGGCGCCGAGCTGGTGTCTTCTCCTTCTTTTCCGAGCCGATTTGCTGTAATCTATTTAGCCTTGTTTGCATTCGGTTCTCGTTCAGAGGGACAGCAGTTATCTCGACTTTGTCCTTTCCTTTGGAACGGAAATTCCTCGTTTTCTCCTTTTCCTGTACAGAAAATAACCATTATCAGTGGCTAAGTCTTGCATATCAATTCTCACATGTTTTGTTATGGTTCCTTATTACTTTCCAAATTCATGATACAAAAAGGTTCACAAATTCTATTAAAAAGCCACTGAAATAGTCATCAAAAGCATACCAACCAAATCTGATGTTTTTCAGAAGATTACATAAAACGTATCTTATCTCGCCATTTTTCTTAAACTAACAGTACTTGTCTCTTTTTATAAAAACGATGGCGGAGATGTCCAAGCAACTAGATAAGTAAAGCAGCGATCCCTCAGGATCTTCGATCCTGAGGGATTCGCCAAACTGTTAACTCTTCATCCTGTCTTTGCTATTGCGCTGAGCTGGTGTCCTCTCCTCCTTTCCCGAGCCGATTCACTTTGATCTGTTTCCCTATGTTTGCGTTCGGTTCTCGTCCAGAGAGACAGCAGTTATCTCCACTTTGTTCTTTACTTTAGAGCGGCAACTCTTCGTTTTCTCCTTTTCCTGTATAGAAAATAACCATTATTAGTGGCTAAGTTATACACATCGATTCTCACATGTTTTGTTATAGTTCCTTATTACTTTCCAAATTCATGATACAAAAGGTTCACAAATTCTATTAAAAAGTCATTAAAGTAATCATCAAAATCATACCTTTTTAGTACTCCACACACCCCCCTGCTTACCTTGTTTCATGTCCTCATGAAAACATTGTAGTTGACATGTAATGCAGTGAGAGAGTATGCTGGAGAAGGAGTTTCATGTGGAGGCCTACAACCATGTTGAGTGATTAAATAATCAAAGAACTGACCTGCTTGCCCCTCAGGCATATCATACAGGGCCCGGTATCCATGTGCAGGATGCCAAATAATTGGAGCGCGAAATCTACACCCTAACCAAGATGACCCTGCTTTCAGAAGGCTCTGGCCATAGAGATTCAAACGGTCAGCGGCTAACTCAAAGTTCTCATACTTAAATGGTTCTCTGAGCTGGATGTGTGGATCAGAGATTCGATATCGAAATTTGGCTGCATTAATGGCCAAGTCTTTGATGGAAAAGAAATACTCTAAACCTTCTTGAATGAGTGCCTCATGCATAGGCCCTAATGTTACAATGACACTTGGAGTCCTTATGTGGTTTATATGAGCTGTCCATAACCGTACTGGGTTCCTAGGCTCAGCCCTAACTCTTAAATCTAGACCATTTTCTTGACTCTGGAAGGTATCATAGGCTTTCAGCCACTTAATCTGATTAGCCCCGAATGAAATGAATGCTTGGAATTGAATATCACCAATGGAGGGACCAGGGTTCAATTCAGTCTCCTGACTTAGCACAAGGTCGTGTAAATAAAGTTCACACAACAATCTCTCGACTTTCACTCCATAATGTTTACAACAGTCTATAAAATCATTGACATTGTTGATCTGTATAGGGGTGCCTGCCTTAACAGCTTTTATTTGTAATTGTAAGTATCGTTCTAATAGAAACAGAGCATAGTTTTTAGCAGGGGCCCTACATGCTAAAACATTATTATATAAAGAACACAAGTCATTCATCTATTTGATAGTAGTATCTAGTTTACAAGTTACCTGTGTGACTTCCTCTTGTTCCTTCATCCATCCTTCAAAAACCTGTCTTTTAGATTGACTGACATCCCTTAGTTGCTGCTGCAACTCTTCATATTTTTCTAGGGGAACCGTTTGCTCTTTAAGTTGCTCCACTTCTTGATGTGCTTGTTTCACCATCTTGTGCAAGGATTTTGTCTTTGGATCTTTCTTCCATGCATCAGTGGAGGCCGGGAGTTTTACCTGAACCTTCTTGTTATGTTGTTTGGAGTTCAGGACCCTGATTACCCCTGAGGGTGGTGCCTCCGTCTGAATTTGCTTATCATCCTTTTCTGTCTTAATCGGAATGGCAGTTGGATCCTCAGGGTTTTGGTCAGCAGGCCGTTTGTTGGCCCTCTTCTTCCTTTTTACCTTCTGGTTCTTTTTCAAAATCCTAATTTGTTGTCTGAGTTGGGTTATCGTATTTAACAATTTAGTTCGTTCCTTCCGCAACTTCTTGATTTCCATTGTTTCATTTGAAGGAACGGCAGTCTGTCGATGGTGGACTGGATCATGACCAGTTGCTAACTCTTCCTCTTGGGGTTCTTCCTCACTGCTCTGCTCTGGCTGTTCTGGTGTATGCACCTCAACTGGTTCTGATTCTTCCTCCTGGGGTTCTTCCTCTAGATTTTCCTCTTGTGACATGGGAACAGATTGTTCCCGTTCAGTATTTTCTTCCTCTTCATCATGAATGGGCATGTTCTCTTCTTGAAGTTGGTCGTGGGGATTCTCTGAACTATAAGGTTGACCGTATTTACTCATATTGGCTAGGATGGCGGCCAAGTCATCTTCTCTTAGTAGGTCTTGTAATGGGCTATTCTCCTGCTGTCCCATTTCTTCCTCCTGTTCAGTTTCTGCTTCTTTTTCTGTTCCCGAAGGCTCGGGTACTTATTCTTCGGGTTGCTCATCTTTAATTATTACTGGTTGGCTGGTGCTTCCCTGAAGCTGTTCCAGCCTTCCCCTTATTCGAGCCAACCGGGCTGACTTTCTGGGTTTATTTATGCTTCCTCTCATCTGAGCTAACCGAGCTGATTTCCTGGGTTCCTCTGGTTGCTCGGGTGAATCAACGACATGCTTTCGCTTTGCGGATTCTTGGTGTGTCTCTGGTTGTTGTGATGTACTAGCAACATTTTCTCTGCGTTTTTCCGGTTGTTCTGGTGGGTTTATAGAATGTCTACGTTTCGGGGATGGTTCTGTCAATCCCCCTTCAATCAGTGCAATGAGCTCTTCCCAGCTGCTCTGCTGCTGGGTAAGACTATAACTAACAACAAGTCGAATTAACCCGTGGTGACTAACAATTGCCTCTACGTGTTGTGCCCTTTTCATACTTTGTGCAGCATCATGCAATAACGAGTTTAAGAGTGCCGGTAAATTCACAGAGCATTTCTGTTTTAGAACAGCTAAAAGTTTAAGGTGTCGTGGTCTTACCACGTCTTTTCTTCCTTCGCAAGTAATGTAGCTCTGTACTATTCTTGTGAGCTCTGTCCAGGGTTCGCCTAGGGTCGCTGGCAAAATTCCCTTCCCTTTGATTGTCAAATGCCGGCCTTCATCCTGGAAGATGTCGATGACCTTCTGTAATCGTTCCTTTTTGAATGTCCATACCGGTCCGGTAGCTGGTAGTCCTGAGACTTCTGCAATTATGGCATCAGTGACCGCTATTCGTTTCCTTCTTACTATGGAGTGGTCATCTTGTAAATTCTGCAAGAACTCCATTGCTACTATCTCATTACCCTCCTGTAAGCGATTGAAATAGTTCAACCATCCTGCCCTTCCCAGGATTTCTCGGGCAGCAGCAGAGATCGTTAGCTGTTGAGGCTCACTACGAATTGCCTTTCCCCCCATGATTTCGCTGTGATTTCTAAATGGAACAGCAAAAAACGTTTTCGGTTTGAAACACAGAGAGCAAGGTTTCGCGAAAGAAAACACAGAGTATGCAACAGTGCAGCAGAAACAACTTGTGCGAAAAATAAAAATAAAAATATGCCATGCCGTGAAACCATGCCAAACCGTCGTAAACTAATTGTTTCGAATGGTGAATTGACACGTAATACAGGGAATGATGAGGTTAACCTCCCCCCCCCGCAGTGTGATAGGCTGTCCTAGCTGGCAAATAAAGGAGCGGCACCCAGTTTGCAATCAAGTCAGAAAGGAACAGCATGTGGATTTATGCCATGTTGAAAAAGGACAACAGATTACCGAAATCGAGGCGGAGGATGGATCGCTTGTTATATAAGAGGCTACTGTGTTATGATTTGAGGCTGATGGATAGGGCATGTATCGTACTTGCCAATCTTAAGCGGTCATGGTCACCTCCGTTGCCATGATTGGTAATGATAAATATTCATGCGGTGTATAAATCGGGAAATAACATATGATTAGTGCCTAGGATATAAAAACAAAAGAGTGTTAATATCTTACCTATTGGTGTAAGCAAAGTGACTTCGATACCATTAACATTACTCTGCTGCCAACAGGTGTCCATAACCTTGGCAGAGTTGTTTTTCACCCTCGGAACCATGATCCTGTGTGTATACTTAGGAATGTTATTATGTCAGAATGTAGACCATTATGCTGGCTTGGTGACCAGTTAACCATAATGCCATTCACGAGGAAAGAGCGAAACGTGGGCAGGTCGGCTCGTGATGAGACCTCCTGTTCCAAGGTTTGTTTATTTTGATACACCTTTTGGACCATATCCCTGGTGTGGTGGCCAGAATGGGAACGCCACTTCACCTCCATCCTCATGATCATGGTAGGCTGGCTCTCGATGAGACCCCCTATCCTGCATTTGACATTTGACATGCTTTTTCTTTTTCATAGAATTCTTTTCCTTATTTACACACAAAGGGTGGTTCAGCACTCCTTAAGAGTAGGAATGGTGGAAGAAGTCTTATTATATCAATAGGAAGATATAAACTCTTTGCTCTTATTCCCAAGTACTAATAAATTTTTTTTTAAGGGAATTAGCATGATAAAGATAACCAATCAGGGCAAAATTAGTAAAACCATGTCAACAAAAGGTAAGAAATAAGTATGTCCTTCCAGTTGTCCTCTTATTGATGCAGAGCCTTATAGATATAGCGATTTATGATTTGCAGATTTTCGGTATGTTGTGTTTTTATATTTCATCGCACAAATACATAGCTGAAGCTTGAAGACTAGAAAGAAGACGGGAAAAAAGCATCCTCAATTTAAATCAGCAAAAGAGATCAAAAGTATGCTAATGGTGTTCCGTTGGAAAAGAGACAACGATGGATAATAGAAAAAGGAACAAAACTGCAAATGCCGTTCCTTTTGGGAAAAGGAACGGCAATCATACTATCAAACACTCAATATGCCATTCCGTTGAAAAAGGCAAAACAGAAATAAAAGAACGCTGTTTCTTTGAAGGAAAAGGAACAGTGGTAACCAAAAGGAACAGCGAGAAACGTAACAATATCGTTTTTTTTTTTTTTGGTTCCATTTCAGAATTGTGGTTTAATCCTTTATTTCCTTTGCTGTTCTATTTATCTGCATTTGATGGTTTGTTGTGAGAGATGATCTAAGGCTGTAGTGAGCAGTAGCAGTCACTGTCTAGCTCCCAGGCTTGTGATCTATGATTTAGTTCCTTTTCCATCAGTTTCTGAAGGGATGGTTTATCATTACCGAACCCTTGACTGATAAGTTATTAAGTTTTCTGAGTGTGTGATTTATTTCTTTAAAGTAATTTGATTTCAGTTAAGCATTCGTTTACTCTTGTATTTCTTAAGCACTGTACTACTAGCATTACTCTGACGAATGAGCCTCGGATTGAGTCACTCTTTGTAATGACAAAACGCTCTCGGGTTGACATATTAATGTGAGGTAATTAGAGGTGAAAGAGACCCTTTTTATAGCTCTACATTTTGGCGCCGTTGCCTTGTTAAGTTCCCTATAATCCACACAAATTCTCCATTTCCCATTCTTTTTTGGTACCACCACAAGTGGAGAGACCCATTTACTATCAGAGATAGGGTAGATAAAATTCACATCTAAAAGCTTCTGAAGTTCAGTTTTTACGACATCTTTTAGATGGGGATTAAGTCTCCTTTGCGGCTGACGCACAGGTCTGGCATCCTTTTCTATGTAAATGTGGTGTGTACATAACTGGGGATCAATTCCTTTCATATCAGGGTAGTCCCATGCAAATGCTTCTTGATATTTTGTTAACAGATGGATGAGCTTTGTTTCTTGTTCCGGTGCGAGATTAGCATTGATGTTTAAAGTTTTCCCCGGTGCAATTTCCACAGTTTTACTATTTGCAACAGAAGTGACAGGTATTATTTGATCATGAATATCTTTCAGGGGATCTTCTTCTAATTCATTATCAAATGCTGCTTTTATCATGTGACATTGTGTGCGAGGTTCAGCTTGAGTAATGAAATTATTAATGGCATCGTCTTCTGTTTGATCTTTGAAATCGAGTGCCTCTTGTATAGTTAATGGAGATCTAATGTTATCAGTAAGATATGATACATGGTGCTTATTCGTTTTAATCATTGTGACACTTGGCTGTGCTGGAGGATATAGAACTAAATTTTTGCTATTTGGTCCTCTGGTTATGGTCATATTTCCCTGCCGACAGCCAATGTAGGCATCGGCAGTAGCGAGCCAAGGTCTACCTAAAATTAGCGGGTGTCCATCAAGTCGGGTTTTTGGATTAATTATCAGGAAATCGGTCGGATACTCCCAGGATTCTACAGAGACCATGACATCATGTAGAGTACCCTCTGGTCTAACCACAGATCGGTCAGCCAATTCTAACAGAGTAGAGGTGGGTTCTACAGATGTAATGCCGAGCTTTTGGCAAGTTGTGGTTGTTAAAATATTAATTGCAGCCCCTAGATCAACTAAGGCATTAGACAGGGTCTGACCATAAATTTGAACAATTATAATTGGGTTCCCGGGGTCTTCATATTTAAGGGGTGTTTCTCTTCCAGACAATAGGTCAGATAAGGTACCGACTACTTGGACTCTTGGATTATTTGTTATATTCCTCCTTGGTTTCTTTATGCACAATTCTTTTATGGTTTTGGCGTATATGGGAATGTTTTGAATGGCTTGGAGGAATGGAATTTTTATGTACAGGTTTTGTAATTCTCCCAGAATGTCAAAGTCAGGATATTGTATGGATCGAGGTATGGCTAATCGTTCTGGGAATGGAGGAGAGGATGTGGTTGCTTGATTATGAGTTTGTTGCTTATTTACATCCTCTTGTTGTGACTGATGTTCTCTGGGTAACTGATCTTCAATATGAACCGTTTTATCTCCCTCAGTTTCAATTATACGCCCAGATCTTAACTGAAGGTCATTGCACTCCCTTAAGTCGGGTCCTAGTTCTGGTGATTCTATGATTTGAATAGATTGGACCTGTCTGTTGTTTGGATTGGGATCGGGTTGGGCTGGGAGTTGCGGCCTTAAGTTAGACTGGGGATTTTGTTGTAGAGCTGGCAAAGTAGGTTGAGGGAGCGTAATAGTTCCAGCTGGGTGGTACATCGGTCTTTGCCAGCTTGTCTGCCAGGGTGAACTTTGTGAAGTAGAGGGAGTCCATTGTGAAGGATACGGGCCATTTTGCCAATATGGTGGAGTGTAAGGGAAATTCGGCCAACCAGTTCGGCTTGTTTGATTCAGCCATGGATTTGAAGAAGGAAATGATTGTGGTGACCAGTTTGTAAATGGGGGTTGAGATTGATTTTGCCATATACCATATTGTTGAGCATTATACTGTGGGTTTTGAAAGAAAGAGGTTGGGTCCGGAAACATACCAGTTTTTCTTGGCTGCCACTGGCAGCGCTGGTTGATCGAATTCACTGATTCTGGTTCTTCTTCTGCTTCCTTATATACCGCTTTCAATCCAGGAAGTGAGGGGAAGCTCTCCGTAAGGTGATCTTTCGTACAGATAGCGCATGTTTGGACTTTATCCAGAGGACACTCCTTGTGGCTGTGTTTTTTTCTGCATCGGGGGCAGAAGATTGCCATATTCTGTTCTGCCTCCAGCTGCTTCTGTTTAGCCTGCACAATATCAAGTTTTGTAGTTAGTGTCCCCATAATATCAGTTTTAAAATTTTCTAATAAATTTCCAATTTCTGCACGTGTTACTCCTTCTGCTGATACTTTGTTATCTCTTGCAAACCGATCATATTCTGTCGGTTTTATTCTTGTGCTGCCTCTCGAACTCCCGATACATAAGTCAAGGATGTCAGTAAAATTCTCTTGATAAATATCCCCTTTGCCCATAATGTTTAATGTTTCAATCCATTGTTCCTTCATGCCCCTCACTAATGCAGTTTTTAACACATTATCAGGTAAAGGTAGCGATGCATAAGGAGATCTTTGTAAATTATACTGAAAACGTTCCACATACTCCTCTAATGTTTCATTCGGTCTGGCTGTCATTTGAAATATTTCGTCTTTTAATTCTCTAGACCTACAATAATCCTGGTATTTATTTAAGAAGGATTCTTTCATTTGATCCCAATTGTTGATAACCCCGCCACCTAGCCCCATAAACCATCTTAAAGCAGCCCCTTTCAATGTAGAGGGGAATAATTTCAATTTTTGGGGATCTGTGGTGTAATCATACCCCCGACATAACACATCGAATTCGAATAGGAATGCATCCGGATCTTCTCATGTGAGTCCGTGAAATGTGGGGATATGCTGAAGAGGGATAGCTTTCATGGGTGCATTTGCTGCAGAATCCACTATAGGATATTGTAATGTAGAGGTTTGAGTGTTTGGCTGGTTTTGAGCGTTTGGTTGGTTTTGAGCCATGGGATTGAATATATGCCAGTAACCTTCTGGGATATCTAAGAGGGTATTCCTAGGTTGGGTGGGAACGGTTTTGACAGGGATCTTTTTAATAGCGCTTCCTTTATCTGGAATAATGGGAATACCAGGTGTTTGAGGAGATTGAATCTCTTCAATAATGACTTTCGCAACACTCCCCTTATCTGGGCTATCTAATGGCTGATTTGTTTCAAGAGGAGATTTTGGTTCCTTGGTTTCCCCTGTTTCTCCTTCTCCTTCGCAAAAGTTGCTAGAGTTCCCTTCCTGCAATAATTCTGGAGTGGAAATTTCAACTTCTTGAAAGTCCTGCTCCTCAGTTTGGCTATGCACCTCAGCACAGGCTACAGATGGTGATCCTGTGGCCTGAAGGGAACTAGTAGGCGGTTTAGAAGTGTTTTTCTTGAAGCCTACTGATGGTTGAGACTCTGTTTTCTTATAGATTTCGTCTATGAAGGTCGTTCGGCCAAGGGTCACCGGCCCCTTAGCTTTTTCAGGTTTGGATGGAGGTTTGATATTCTTTTCCGGTCTTTTCTGCTTAGTCATGCACTCAAAAAAAAATAAACTACCAACTTCTATTCAAACAAGCAAAAACAAATCTGTTAGGAAAGCGGATAATGAGCAGGTCTTTTACATGCTCTGCACGTAGGTTCTTACCTTCCGTTTTTAGGATCCAACTCCTCCCTAGCAGGCTTGTACACCACTCTGAAAAAGACAAATGGCTTCACTCTTTCCCCGGCAACGGCGCCAAAATGTAGAGCTATAAAAAGGGTCTCTTTCACCTCTAATTACCTCACATTAATATGTCAACGCGAGAGAGTTTTGTCATTACAAAGAGTGACTCAATCCGAGGCTCATTCGTCAGAGTAATGCTAGTAGTACAGTGCTTAAGAAATACAAGAGTAAACGGATGCTTAACTGAAATCAAATTACTTTAAAGAAATAAATCACACACTCAGATAACTTAATAACTTATCAGTCAAGGGTTCGGTAATGATAAACCATCCCTTCAGAAACGGATGGAAAAGGAACTAAATCATAGATCACGAGCTTGGGAGCTAGACAGTGACCGCTACTGCTCACTACAGCCTTAGATCATCTCTCACAACAAACCATCAAATGCAGATAAATAGAACAGCAAAGGAAATAAAGGATTAAACCACAATTCTGAAATGGAACAACAACTCTAAAATGGAACAGCAATTGAATACTAAGTCCCGCGGGTTATAATCAAACTCAATCTATACACTCTTTGCAATCAAAGAACATTCTATCACTCTAAAGGCGAATTACACAAATCATATTAATGGAACAACAATAACGATTAATGAATTATGGAACAATATTGATTCATTAGAAACGCACACAACACAAACGTTAATATAACAGCTCTGTAACATAACAGTAAAGATATGCGATTAACTCTTGAAAGGATTAATAACGTAATGCGGAGTTAACACACAAGTCTGGCTGTAGAAACTTCAATGATTCAAACTTGAACAGAGCATGTAATATGAACTTGTAAATCATATCAAATAATCAAATAGCAATAATAAACAAACCACACAGAAACGAAGCTGTAATGGTACAGAAGCAAGTGTCCTTCGGGGCCGGGCCCTTAGCCTCCAAGGATACACCGCTTTAGGTTAACGCAGACGCGAAGATGGAATAATCACCAAGCTTTCATTAATGCATTGATCAAAAATACATCAAACCAGTTCTCAACAAAGCTTAGTAACCAAATCTGATGTTTTACAGAAGATTACATAAAACGTATCTTATCTCGCCATTCTCCCCCCAACTAACAGTACTTGTCTCTTTTTATAAAAACGATGGCGGAGATGTCCAAGCAACTAGATAAGTAAAGCAGCAATCCCTCAGGATCTTCGATCCTGAGGGATTCGCCAAACTGTTAACTCTTCATCCTGTCTTTGCTATTGCGCTGAGCTGGTGTCCTCTCCTTCTTTCCCGAGCCGATTCACTTTGATCTGTTTCCCTATGTTTGCGTTCGGTTCTCATCCAGAGAGACAGCAGTTATCTCCACTTTGTTCTTTCCTTTAGAGCGGCAACTCTTCGTTTTCTCCTTTTCCTGTATAGAAAATAACCATTATTAGTGGCTAATTTATACACATCGATTCTCACATGTTTTGTTATAGTTCCTTATTACTTTCCAAATTCATGATACAAAAGGTTCACAAATTCTATTAAAAAGTCATTAAAGTAATCATCAAAATCATACCTTTTTAGTACTCCACAGAACGCAGGAACCATAGAGCGCCCTGGCAGCTTTATCGTAGGCAAAAGCACCCTCCTCTGCAGTGACGAAGTTGCCAAGCCAGAGGCGAGCGCCTTTGTTGGGTTCGCGAATTTCAGCAACCCATTTGCCCCATGTCCTCTGCCTAACTCCTCTGTAATTGTAGAGCCCATTTTCAGAGCCCCCTTTGCCCTTCATGCATAAGTAAATATTATAAATATCTTCGTTGATATGATAACTTTAAAAGAACGAATGGTGTATTTTGGGTCCCACCATTACACCCTTTTGACAAAATCACCCATGGTTTTGAAAACCAAAAACTGCTTACGGAAGCACTTATAACAGTTTCTTGAAAAAAGATTGAGTGATGCCGTAATGCATCATAACCGTAGATTTTGTAAATAATGGTTTAAACCAAACCATTTTGCGGGGGCACTATCTCTCATAAGTTCCGTTTAGTTTATGATGCCGCAAGACCATTGGATCTGAGCCGCATGATCCAAGTCGTTGATTCAACGTCAATATTATATGCGTTTGCTTCCCTGCACAATTGTGAACCACAAAACAAATCCAGAACCATTTTTGAGCCATCTCCTCTTAAATTTGCTGCTTCTTCTAAAATGCTCTTAAAGTTTCTCTGCCTGATCTTGATTGTTTTTTACATGGTCAGCGAGGGTTTTATCATTCAATTTCTGTCTAAATCAGGGCGTTTGGCTGAATATTTGGTGATTTTGTCTTCTAAATCATTGCACAAGAAGACAATACCAGGAAAAGATGTTCTAGCTAACATGTACCCAAAACAGGCTCTTCAAAGATGATTCGTCTCTTGAAAGGGGATTTGGTTGCTTTAAGGACATATTAAATATTGATTCTAATAATCCTAGAAATTCAAGCATGGAAATCTGAATAAAATAATGTTCAACCTATGACTGTAAATACCACAATACTCTTAAGACTCGTGGAAGATGTGCTCATTGCTCACTACTGCGATCCTATTATCGAATAAATTAAACGTTAAAAATAACTAAATCATACTTCAACTTTGAATTTCTATATTTATTTTATTTCCAAAAATTAAATGCTATCATACAAAAAATATTAGAAAAAAATATAAAAACAAATAAATAAATAAATTTAAAAAAAAAATACAAAATAAATGAATAAACCAAAATATGAATAGATAAATAAAAATAAATAAAAACAAACAAAATAAAATAAAAATAGAATTACAAACAATAAATAAATAAACAAACAAATAACGTAAAATAAAATAAATTACATTTTACTAATATTAAATTAATAATTATTCTTTTTATTAAAATAAATATTAAAATTTAAAATTAAGTTTATCAACTTTGATCATTTGGTTTAGTCTTTTTTAAATAAAATAGAATGATTTTTATTATTTGAGTCAAACTAGCCATTCTTTTACAAATGCCTAGTAGGAATTATAGTTTCTATTTAAAGAGGTTATTTGATCAGGTTTTCCATATTATTCTAATGATGCCTCACACTTTAAAGAGGTTATTTGATAAGGTTTTCCATCTTATTCTAATGATGCCTCAGACTGGCTGGTTCAACACACGTCAACCTAATCTACATTTGCTTCACTCTTTCTAAAATAAAATAAATTACTTTCTAATTGTTTGAGTCAAACTAGCCATTTCAATCTTACTCTCTTTACTATTTAGTATTTACTTAGTACTATTTACAACTTCAATCAATGTTTTTCTATTTCTGTATATGCTTACGTTTCAAATTCTGATGTTTTTCTATTTCTGTATATGCTTCAGTATCTACTATTTAGTGTTTACTTAGTGCCATTAACAATTCCAATCAATCTATTCCATTTGCTTATACGCGTCATGTCAACTGATTAGCGATGAGTTGAAAAAAAAACTTGGAATATTCAAGATATACAGTTGCAAGTAGCATACTTCAAAAACTAATTTACAAATATGGTTATTTGACATTACTATTTCCTTTCCTTTTATACCTACAAACCAACATCCTCTCCTAACCTATTTTCTGCCTATGCCTTGTTTACCATGGAAATAATTCAACATGCCCTATTCCAAAATATATGTTCCATAGGGAAAGCCTTTAAACTACTCATTGTCAGGAACGTATTTGCAAAAATTGCATTTGTAAAATTAGTCAAGACTAATAAAATTCATCTTAATATCTAAACTTTAAATCAAATTTTTCAAGAAAGTCGTTCTCAAGCATTGTTTCTTAAACGCTCATTCACACAGCTCCTCCTTTCTGGGTTCCTTTGCACCACAAGGTACAATTGCTAGTTTAATTTATTTCAAAATAGTTATCTTTATCTTGATTTGAGATTTCCAAAATATTCTTAAAAATCTAAATGATAGAAACCAACCTCAAATACTTTTGAAATCAAATATCCTTAATATTAAATTCAACAATTTAGTCATATGTTTATCTTCTCCGATAGGTAGTGGTATATTTACAAAGAAAAAGTTATAACCAAAAAGAATTCATCCATCCGAAGTTTCTATTCTTATTATCCACCAGATTGTTAGTGGTCCACTATGTTTCCTAACCAAAACTCAATTATAATCAATCAACGAGTGTTTTTTATGAGTGTAAAACACCTATTATCGAAGCTTCTAAAAATGAAATTTGACCCTAAACAAAGAATTAAAAGCGTTGTTATTGAATATAAGATAAGTACGAACCAGAATACATTATTATTGTTAACCGCGCTTTTTCTGGACAGAAAATAGGGTTGTGAGTACAAGTGCTTCGATGTTTATATTGGGCCGAATACTACAAAAATATAAATAAAGTACAGTGAAACGAATAAAATTAATGATATAACATTGACTCATTCTTTCCAATCCATGCTGCAGCCGGAAGTGGTGCCCTCGTGGTTTATCACAGATCGTCCTTTTGTCGCGTGAAGGACATGTGACCAGCCGTCCAGCGCTTTCTCTTTTCTATGGATTACTCAGAAGACCTTTCATCGGTGTGAATAGAGAAAATTGTCGAGTGTGCGCTGGATGTACGGCTTACTGTGGTCGCCACTCGCTATGTTAACTGTTCAGCGCACACCCAGAGAAGATAAGCCAATAACATACAGGAGTAAGTTAATGGTAACAATTATGCATTCAGCAAAATAATAAATGCTGAACAGAAAAAGGCAAGAGTTATCTAGTTTGTTGGGTGGCAGTTAATGACTAGGAATTGTACATGCTTACAGTTAGATAATCACTTGTTTAAATTTAATGGGGGTTATATACAGTTTCTGTTATTAGATGGGAGTTGGTTTTAGTGGTATTTTTTGGTGTTGAATTTAGTGAAAAAATTTGAGGTGAAATCATAATTTTTGTTATTTAAATTGGTGAGTTATTTAGTTTGTTAGGTAGCAGTTAAAGCGTAGAAGTTGTATATGTTTATAGTTAGATAATTATTTGCTTAAATTCAATGGTGGCTACATACAACTCCAGTTTATTATTAGATGAGAGTTGTCTTTAGTGGGATTTTTTGGAGTTTTCCAGCACTTAAATTCAATGGTGGCCACATACAACTCCAGCGTATTATTAGATGGGAGTTGTTTTTAGTGGGATTTTTTGGAGTTTTTGGTGCTGGAATACAGTGAAATTTTTTGAAGTGAAATCTCGATTTTTGTTGTTTAAATTGGTATTTGACTATAGATATGGATTCAGCACCTTAAAAAACCCGTAGGCCACTTTTACTGTGCAAAGTCACCCATCAAATTTCTGTTTTCAATAAATTTCAACTAGATTTTAGAGAAATTAGACTAGAAAAATCCACTTTAAATCTTTCAAAAAATAACACTAAAAACAACTATTAAATTGTTCCAAGTTAAATTCATAAAAATCTCGAAGTTATTAAAAACTAATTATATTCCACAGATTTGCAGCCTTATTATGACCTCAACCGTCAACCTCTGTAAGGTCATGTATGCCTTGCCATGTTGAGCAACGTGGAAGAGTGACAACCCTTAAATCCGATATAAAAGTACAAGTTAAAATCACCAACCCAAGTACATATTCTGAATATGAACGCGTTGCAGAGGCTAGGTGGAACTAGGAGTCTGATACTTGTCAATCTCTATCAAAGTCCAACGAAAAGGTAGCCGGCAGCCCAATCAAATCGGAGAAAAAACATAGTCACGGTTACTGAGATGCTATGACCAATCGTCCAGAGGAAAAGGATCTACATTTGCTCCGCACTCTCTTATTAGATACGTTTCGGAGGTTTTTTTTTTTTTTAAATTATGACGCAGATAATAATTAATGATGATGGTTTTTATTAGTTTTGACAAGTAAATTATGGTAAGTATTGTGTTAAAAAAAATGTTTATTTTTAAATATAGTTTTTAGAATTTTAATTTAATTATTAATAATTATTAGATGATTGGGTTAAGATTTAATGATGATGATGATGATTAACTTCAGTTAAGACCAATGTGGTTTATTTGACTTCAAGAAAGTAAAAAGAATCTAAGTTTGATTCTTCAAAATCTTGTTTTTATGATCAAAGAGAAGGGAAATAAGCTTTACAAGATAATTTTGATTATCAAGAGTGGGGTTGATTACATCTTTATAGTATTTAAGATTCTTTTTAGGTGCTAGCTTAATCCTCCCAACTTGTCTTTAAACTTGGAGGTAATAGTATTTTTGAAACTATGTTTTCTCCCCATACTTGAGGCTAAGGTGTGCTTGAGGCTAAGGTGGGGGTTTTTGACTACAGTTAGAAGCAATTTTTGGGAGCCTTTTGGATTCTATGAGGTAAAGCTCATAGTTGTACTTTCAATGGTGGGAAAACCAACGTGGATCAAGAGGATCAGAGTTGTAGGTTATGAATTGTTTTTGAATCATCTCAATCTTCCTCCATTACTCTAGTGTCTCCAAGAGGAACCTCTTTTTACTCAAAAAATGTAAATATTGACTTATATACAATTGTGACAACACGGGTGCTATAATCGGAGTTGAGTTGGTGAGGGAAGTCAATGCCCAAATATTTATAAGAAGAAACCTGCTCTAAGCACTGTGAAGAGTATGAAGTTGTTTGTCAAGGTCATCATGGCTTTTTGCAAGTTGTGAAGAGTATGAAGTTGCTTGTCAAGGTCATCATGGCTTTTTGCAAGAAGAACTATATCATCCCCATAAAAGAGAAGAGTAGTTATGCATTTTTTATTTTTCTAATTAAATTGATTAATAAAAAAATGTGATGTGAAAAAATGTCATATGAAGTGAAGGAGAAGAGTAGTTATGCTTTTTAAATTTTTAATCTAAAAAATGTGATGTGAAAAAAATGTCATGTGAAGTGAATTATAGTTTTTTGGGCATATGGTATTGAAAATCCATCTTATTGACCCATGGAATTATAACAAAGCCTATTTATGGTTTTTGGGGGCATTTGGTATTCAAAAGTCATGGTATTGTAACAGTTTTTTTTTTTGGATTTTCTTCTTCTTTTCACAAAATCAAGAAAGAGGTACATGGTCAACATAAACATTACATAAAACTTATTTACAATTAAGAATCTCTATGGTAAATTTGAGGTAAATCTTCATTGTTAAGAATCTTGTTTTTTCTAAATGTATTATGTTTAATTTATATATTTATTATTTTTATAATTAATAATAATTTAAAATAATGTTACAATTCACTTAAATTGATAATTTTTTACTTAAATAGTAATATGATGTTTATTATGAAATCTTTATCATTCATTTAATTTTAATGTATAAACAGATTTAACATATTCAAACTTTACAAATTCACAATTCAAACTTATGATTTCACCACGTTCTTACCAAATTTCAAATAAATTTTAAGAAAAAAATATCATAACATCTAGTCTAAAAATGTTGTAAATTTGCCAAGAAAATAATGGAAATTCTCTCAAGATTTTGGTAAAATCGTGCGAAAGTTTTTGGAAATCCTAGATACAGTGGTAAGCTTCAAGATTTTAGGTGCTTATGGTGTTTTTTATGGTACTAAATCTATTTCCACCATCAAAAAACAATATTCAAATACTTCTGCCATTGATTTTTTTTTAGAAAAAAACAAAAAAAACCAAATTTTAAAAAGTTTAGATTCTCTTGACAAATTTACTGACTCGGTGTTCTAAGATAACCAACAAAACTCCAAAATACTGTTGTATTATGACAGACTGAACACACATTAGGATAGACATGTTTTGAACAACAGACTATCCTAGATATATCCTGACAAAAAAAACACATTTCGATCCTATCTTTTATGAACATAATATCACTTGACAATGTGCTGGTAGATACCAGAAGTTTTTTTCAAAAAAAACAAAAAAACCAGCAAAACTCCAAATTTTAGAACAGTTAGACTAAGGCCATTTAGTACAGCTCTGGAGATAATTAATGTAAGATTCTTTCTTGTCATTTGCGGCCAGCCTGGCCCAGGCTGCATTGAATTTGCGGTTAGCATTATAACCACGAAATGCTATGACCAATGGTCATTGAAAATGGAGATATAAAATAAGATTCTTTCTTGTAGTTTGCGGGCTACCAGGTTGGACGTTGACGTCAGCATTGAAACGCGCTTTTACCTCAGTACGTGCACCCACATGGCTTTCTTTATCGTACACGAACAAAGTATGCAAACGGGAGTGCACCGGCCATTATTCAAGAGAAAGCTATGGATCATTAAAACTAGAGAGAGACCGGTGATATGGCTCTACATTATCTGCAAAGAAAGCTACGAAACATTGTAACTATTTTCAATCAAAAGGAGAAGATAATATTAATGACGAATGGCTGGATTCTGGAAAGTAATGCCAATCAACTGCTCTGCTCTCCAAGTGTCAAGTCATTAAAACATTTAATGAGAAGATGGGTTTGGTGAAACTCATATCTTCTATCGAATATCTTTTTAAAGTTCGAAAATGACTTGGAAAGATATGCAACGCTGCTTCTTTTTTCTGAAAATACCAAATATATCATCATCATTAATTTTTTAAAAATTGAGTTATAATAAAAGTTATTTTTATTAATTATATATATATTTATAGATTAAATGGCAGTAAATGTTCATCAATATAATCAACATCAATCCATAATAAGTACAATATCATTAGAGTAAATCTATAATAATCAGATTTTGACATTAAATTAAATAGATGAAAATATTTTTTTAGTTGTTATACACTCATTTTATTATGGAAATTCTTAATTTATAAATCAACCTTGTTACAATACTATGGGCCAATACCATGGTTTATCAATACCATATATCCAAAAAAACCATAACCCATTTCATATGGCACTTGCTCATATGAGATATTTTTTTTAATTAATTAGATTAATTAAAAGGGAAAACATGGCATAGCTACTTTGGAGATAAATTTCAACCTTTGATTTGTGTATACCACTATGAATATTTTATAATATTTCATGGAGGTAAATCTCTACCATCCACCTAATAATTATTGTTAATTAAATCAAAATTTTCAAAACCATATTCCAAAATGTTTAATTACTCTTATTTAAGAAAAATCATGTTATCAATCTCTACCAAGGCAAAACTCTAGCAATCAATCTGCATGTTGACCATTATTAGTTTAGGATAGCAATCAATTTGTCTATTAACCACTATTAGTTTAATATTGACCAATTATAATGTTTAATTTTGAAAAATAAATATCTATTTTTCAATATTATTGAAAATAAATATTTTTCAAACATTTGATTGGACCATAACTTGAAGTTCTTATTGTAGTTTTTGCACAATACAATCCATGGGGATAATTCTCTTTGATCCATAATATCTAGATGTGGTTGCAATATTTATGCAATGATTTTTGGATATTTGACTAGTGATTTTTCTTAATAGGAAAATCACCCAAATTAAAGTCCTTGAAAATAGTTCACACTTGCAAGTAAATAACATATCGCTTATTATCTACCATAATTTAAGTAAATATTTGCATAAAAAATCCATAGGAACAAGATTTAAATTCCCAGGAGTTACTACCCACCATTATTTATGTGTTCTTCAACACTTTAATAATTATGAGTAAAAATGTAAATGTAGACTTACTAGTGATTACTGTCCACTAAAATTTATGCAAATCCTTGCCCCTTTATTAATTTTTCCACTCCATATATCAATTTACAATTTCTTTTTAGCAAAATTTCCACTTGAATGACATGGACTAAGCTGCCCTACCACCACACTTATTTAAAATAATTTATTAATAATATATAAATAAATAAGCATCACTTATATTAAATATGCTTAGATTGTAAATTATTAATACAATTTTTTTATATTTAAAAAAAAAACATATCTCTTAATTAATCAAAAATGATTTTAAATTTTAGTATCCAGGGTTTTGGCACTGCATTATCTTAGATATCATTTTTCTGGGATTCAACTGCGTTAAGTAAGTCATTCATCTATGACCATTTCTATGAGAGGTAGTCGTAACTGACTAATTTCTCATGATTTTTGAATAGTCCACTTAGCACTCATTGCATAGGGTGATGCTCAAAGGGGTGAAGAAGTGAGATTGAAACTAGTGAAATGAATCACATAGCACCAAGCCTCAGAAGTGATGATTGACGCTATGTGATGCATTTCACTAGTATCAATCTCAAGTTTTCATCCCTATTAGCATCACCCAATGAAATAATTGCTAAGTAGGCTACTCAAAAATCAAGAAAAATTAGTCAATTACGACTACCTCTCATGGAAATGGTCATAGATGAATGACTTACTTAACGTAGTTGAATCCCAAAAAAATGATATATAATATAATACACTGTGAAAACTCCTCGATACTTAAATATAAAGAGTGAAGGGAGCTCTGCTTGAATGGTTCATGAGGCACAATACTTGCTAAGATTTTTGACCTCCCGGGAAGTCTTGGTTACCGGGTGCAATCCCCGAATGTGATTATTGATGCTATTTTATTCATTTCACTAGTTTCAATAAGTAGACTATTCAAAAATCATGAAAAATTAGTTAGTTATGACTACCTCTCATGAAAATGGTCATATATGAATGAGTTACTTAACACAGTTGAATCCTCAAAAAAGAATATCTAATTTTAAATTTTATTTCAAAATTTAAAAAATACTTTTACCCTTATAGAAAATCAACGCTCCTTATAATCATAGCCTAAACTACCATTTACTTTTGTATAATATTTAATCATAAGTTTTAAATAACTTATTTAAAATTAAATATTTCTCTTACTTATAAGTTAGTCTTTTCTTAATGATTTTTTAAATTATTATAATCAAATTACATATAATTTTCTAATCGCACTACAATGGTGTGAAAGAAAAACTATAATTAATCGACAAAATGAAATCGTATATGTTATAGCATCATTTATCACCATTATATACTTGATGACTTATGCATTGGCTTTGGGGAACCTTTCCATTCAAACTTGGCTATATTTCTCAAAAAATAGTATTTCAAAACACATAGGCGACTCTGCCCAGACTTTTCCACGTATACACACGGGTCCATACATAGAGAATCCACGTATGCTATTTAAAATATTAAAAAATATATAATTTCCCTATTTTGGAGGCGCGGTTTACGATTGTTCCTGTAACTTAACTACCCCAGCCCATGGCCTAAATGTTCCCCAACTGAAAAAACTAAATTGAGGGAGTATAAAAACCCCTCAAGGGAATGGCCTAAGGGAGGAAGAGAGAGAATTATAAATATTATACCCTGTTATAGCCATATCCAAGTCTGATATTTCCCCTGTGCCTCCTCCACTTCCCAGATTTTCAGGAAACCCTTGTTTCCTTGAGATTTTCACTCATCTTATGTGACATCCATTGTGCACTATTCTTGCAAGAATTTTTGCAAGGCGAAGACTGGACGGATCCAAAGGAAAGTTTTCTCAAGGAAGTGGCAGATTTCAGATGATCTCTCTACATTTATTTACTGTACATGTTATCAATAAAAAGAAGTGTCATCTTGTTCCTGATGTTCACGTGTCATTTATCTCTTATACATGCTTAATGATCTTAAATAGTTCATTTATTGTTATTTTTATGATATTATGCATACTTTTTGCTAACATCTAGAACATATATATGTTGTACAACTACGTTTTTGTGCTTGTTCTTTGTTGGTTTGTAGGTTTTGGAGCACAAGGAGTTGTAGGGGTTTGAACCCCAAGATCTACTACAACCGAAGGATAAACAGGTAAGGTCTGCAACCCTTAGTTTCTAGTTTAAGGCATAGAAGTTGGTTAATTAGGTTCTTCTTGTGATGATGCGCCCCTAATCTGTGAAGGTTTATCAACCCAAGACCTTAGGGTAACATTTCCCATAACATAACTTGCGACTCCACTGGGGATTACATCTGTGTAATTCCTAGTTTGGGTTGTTTTATCTGTCTTTTAGGTTCCTTGACAGGTTTATCACTTTTTACAGTCTAGTAAGTCTTTTTCCAATCAAACAAAAGTCCTAGTCTCTTGATCAGGCTTGACATTGTTTTTTCCTTATTTATGTTTACATATGCTACTTAGTCTTTGCATAGTCGCGTATACCTCTTGTATCTTCCAAAAGAACCCACGTATACGCAATTTTCTTTGGTTACAATCGTGTATACACGCTTGTTGCATACAACAAAATCGCGTATTCCTAGAAAAATTTGAAAATTTGAGTTTTGAAGCCCTGTCACTTTTTTCTGTCTGTGGTGGACCACTCTTGTGGTGTCTTTAGGGTGTCTGGACTATGTTATTGTGGTTGCATATCCATTTCTCTCTTGTTCTTGTGAAATCCTAGACATTTGGTAAATTGCCTATTTTATGTGATTTCAATTGCGGTTGTAGCACCAAAATCTCTTCCTGGAGTTCTTGGCTATTCTTGGTTGTTCTGACCATTCAGAATAGTGAGCCTCTGCTTGTTTTCTCTTCTTAGCCTTATGCATTGCTTCGCTTTTGGTTTTTTCCCTTTTTTACTACCTTGGTTTTCTTCATTTCTTGGACTAGCTTTGTAGCGAATCTTGAAGAATCGTTTCTTGGTTTCTTGAGTTTTGTTCGCTGAAAAAGTTTGCTACTGTTCTGAATCAGTTTTTTGAGTTTTTGCTTCTTTTTGCTTGTTTGGGTTCTGCTACGAAAGTAGCATAGTTGGCTTGAGCATTTTGAAGCCCTTTTTGAGACTCATTTTCTTGGTTCCGGTTCTTGGGTAGTTTTATGCTTGTCTTCTTGAAATGTTTTTCTTTCCATTATAACTGAAAAGCCCATTTTTTTTTTTCGTTGCTTTTGCTTTGAGTTCATTCTTACGGTTTTTTCATATCTTTTGAAACACTTTTGTTGGTTTCTAGTCTTTTGGTTCTTGGCTTGGTTTTGAATGAAGTCTTTTCTCGATTTCTGTCTTTTGCATCAAGTACATTTTGGAATTTTTTATGCATAGGAGTTCTGGCTTGAACTAGCCTTGCATTTCTGTCAAAAGTGATTAAACCATTTCTTTCTAGAGACTCTTTTCGCTTCTTCAAAGTTAGCAATCTTATAATTTGCATGTCATTGCTAGTTTTGCATTAAGTACATTGAAGCATTTTAGTCTTTTTCATAGTTTTCTGGATTGTGTGAAGTGTGAGTAACTAAAAAGAAAAACAAAGTTTTTGCTTATTTAGTTTCGTAGAACCCATGTAGAGATCTATTTTCATCGAAATGAAAGTATTACATTCGCATGTAGTAATTTTTCATTGATTTTTTTTGCGTCGACAAACACCATCAGTTTCACTTTCGTATACCTTTGACTTAAGTAACAACCAATTTAAAATCAAGCGTTATAATTAAAATCAACTAGAATTTTTTGTATCATTGTCATTAATCATACACCAACTAGGTAGGTTTTAGTGCCTTGGAATAGGTGAGTGGAGAGTTAACTCTCCAAGGCCGCTCAAACTGTTAAACATGGAAAGTTTATTAAAGAGCGAAATCCAACTCCATTAAGTGGACCGCGAGAGCTCTCTTCTAGAGAGTCAAGCGCGAGGGAAAGTGCTTATAGAAAAGAGAGATACCCCCTCTCCTATTTGTTGAATCTTGACCTAAGACAGTTTCGCCCTGCTGCCAATACGGATTGGTGCCCTTAGTTGCCTCTCCTAGGGACCACACAGGTGACTGAGGGGGGGAATACTCGTGGTACCTAAGACATACGTTACATCACTTTCATCAGTACTTCTGGAGGGTGCCCTTGCGAAGCTTGGGGACTTGCACCGGCAAAGGCTATTGTCAAGAGGTCAGCGTAACTGTTTATGTTACCTTCGCTAGTAGGCCTAGGGCGTAATTACCCCAAACTATTTTCGAAAGCTCCTCTTATTTCACTTTCTTGTATTTTGGTGTCCGGTCCTCATCACCCATAGTGGAAATAGCTGAAAGCTACTTGATTGGCTGTATCTTAGGAGCTTTTTAGAGTGTTCTCTTTTCTCCTAGTTTTCTTTGCTTCTTATATTTTTTGAGTCTAAAATTAATCTCTTAAAGTGGCTGACCGATTGCTTCATTGATCGAGGAGGCTTTGTGGGCTTTCTCCCGCAAGTTCCAAGCCTTCTTCAAGAAGGCGTAGGAGTAATTCAGTGGGTGAATTTTACCTGGTGGTTTTGAATGCAATGAAGAGTGATCCTCTATCTGGGCTTGCTGTTTCTGTAGGTGGTCCTAGTGTTAGTGTCAGTTTAGAGAGGAGTGCTACACTCATCTCTAGAGTTTTGTTTCTAGCAACAGAAGTTGAAGTAGAGGAAGTTCCTCAGCCTCCTGAGTCTCTTCCATCTCCTTGTCCTGCTAGTTTTCCTGACGTCCTTTTGTACATTGGGCCTGAGTCTCAAAGAACGGCTAGTCCTTTTTCGTCATATCCCTTTCTTTCGATGGCCACGACTAGGAACACAGTTTCGGCTATGAGCGCTGTAAGTGTTCATACTCCTTTTTCAGTTGAAGGAGGAGGAACTATTACCATATCGACAATCACTTCTCAATATTCTCAATCTGGTCCCTTTTCTATGGAATGCCCTCTAGTGGAATTCCTCCTTTCTCCTTTTTTGTTGTCTTAGTTTTTTCCGCACCCATACCTTCTATGGCTAGTGGATCAACTTCATTTCAAGGGTTCCCCTTTGAGAGTGTTAGCCACCTATAAATTTTTGACATAGCAAACAGGTGGCTAAAAAGGTTTCTGAGCCTTCAAGAGAAACATTTCCCTTGAAAATCTTTCATTCTTGAAGCTTCTATGTGTCTTCTGTTCCTTGAAGAATCTTCAATGCTGTTTCCATTAAAGAATCCTGCTGATTGGTGAAAGAAGCTGCTGTCAAGAGGCCTCCATTTGCCCTATTTCATTCCCACAAAATCCCATTTGTCACCCTTTTTCCCCTCTCAAAATTCCTCCAAAACCCCTTCATTAACCCTCCATCTCATCCCAAAACCCTTTTTAAACCTCATATTATCCTTTATTTGGTTTTAAAATTCCCTTTTCTGCCTATCAGAACCCTCCATTTGGCCTTAAAAACACTGTTTTTTGGCCTAAAATACCCTATTTTACACTATATCAGGTTTAAGCCCTCGAGGGATTATATGCCATATCCCCTCTCCTCATACACTCCTAGCCCGCAACCGAGCACTAAGACCCCAAAAATCCCTTTGAAAAAACATAAAAATAGTCTCTCCGCTCAATAAAGGATTTAGCCCCTTAGGGCTTATTTACTTCACCCCCCCCCCCTCCATGCAACCTAAGCACAGTGATCAGGCGCTTAAAAGGCCAAAAGAACCCAATCAAAACGCCTTTTCCCTTGTTTTATTCATCCCCGACTGTTAATAGTTTGGGTCAACGTGAACCGTCGATCTCCACAGATTGACGGCTTTCAAGCAATCAGACGCATTTCCTTTCATACCCCCGTTCATTTCATTTTCTATACCTCCACAGTGACAGTAGATCGTGTCCTTCCATGCATAAGACCTAACGGCTCATAATTAATCCGATGGCCCACTTTCGCCCCACGCACCTTCCCCCATCGCGCTGTCATCTCCACCGTTAGATCTCCCCGCCCCACATCCAACGACCGAGGAGCTTATCGTGTTTTTTCTTCATCCGGGCGTTAACGTTCCAAAATTGCACGATACAGGCGGTATTGTTTTTCCACGTGTCAGGAGCTGAGTGGAATCACGCAAATTTTGTGGAAACCGTTTCCCACCTCTGACCCCGCGCGAAAACCACTCCAGTTTTCCGCCTTACCGCCTATCTTCCACAGTGCATTTTCTCGTTCAATTGTCGCCGTTGAATGTCCTGATCTAATGGCTCGGATTTAATATCACCCCGGTTCCTCTCTTGTCCACCTATGCTCCCGAATAACTCTTTCCACCGATCTCCACCGTTAAAATCTTTAATCCAACAGTCCGGGTGTGATCTCGCATATGCTCATCGCCCATTCGGCTGCTCCCTAATGACTCCGATTAAAATGATCTCAGCCGTCCATTACTGAAATCTGACGGCCACGATATAATCTCACCCCCAATTCATTATTAATTCGTCCATCCACAAAATAGTTTAATTAGTGAATCTCGGCCGTTGATCACCGTCTATCAGTCTAATCGGACGGTCCAGAATGCCCGACGCCCCAGAACTTCATCAGACCCATTTTTCACATTCCGCCATGATTTTCTTGCCTTTTCTTCACTGCATCCGTTATTTCCTTCATCGCGCCACCATTCTCTCAAGCCTCCAAAGCATCCATCCTCCCTCCCGCATGGATTTTTTAATATTTGTATCGCGTTTTTGCAGGTTTTAAAGGGGCGTGATTCCGCTCTGTTTCACAGTCACAGACAGGGTTTTTCAGAGCGCAAAAGATATTTTCAGAGCCAGAGATCGCATAAAAGAACGCCTGAGAAAGGTTAAAACATGATTTTTATTAAAACTCGAGTTATCAACTCTTATTTAAACCCTCCTACGCCATTAAACCTGCACATGCACCAGAACAGTCAGCAGAAGCAGAAAAGTGTATCAGTGAAAGCTTAAAGGGTCAAAAAGCATGATTTTGAAGGCCAACATGCCTAATCCATGGTTGTAGACTCAAAGGACACAGATGAAGACCATAAAGATGATTAAAAGGCTTAATGAAGCCTAAAACACATGAAACAAGCCATCTCTGTGATTTAATGACAGCAAAACATTTTTCTCCAAGAAAGGACTATCTACATTACCTCCTCCATCTTTCATCAAACACCAGAACAGTTACTACACTAACAGAGGCCTTACAGAACTGTCAGAACAATAGTTATGGAAGTATGGGAGACCTGTAGAATTTCTATCCAATTTACTTATTTCAGAAGACAAAACAGAGCACCATGCAGCCATAGTACTTCAAATAACATACCTGAAGATATTGCCAACATGACAAGGACTTCTGAAACAGCCTAAAGGGTACACACAGTCAACGCAAAGCCATTAAGCAGAGTGGATACGAATACTTCTTCCACTATGTCTTAATGAATCATTTAAAGCTCATGTCTACTACTACTATCACTTACTCTCCTATAAGAACCCCTGTAAATTTCATTGTAAAATTTGTTGGTTGTTGGGATTCTATTAGTTGTTAGAAATGTTATAGAGGGGAAGTAGCTGAGTAGTATGTAATATAGTAGGCTGGGAAGAGAATTTTGATTGTAAAAGGCCACTGAGCTCAAAGTATGTGACTGGTTTTTCACATCAATTAATCAAGCAGATTCACAGGATCCTGGTCTATATTATCGGTGATGTTTTCCTTACTGTAACTGTTTCCTTTCATGTTTATCACACTGTCCATTATTCTCAGATAAAGAACAACAAGCATAGATTAGGATATACTGTTGGAAGTACCCTAAGTCTCACTGTAATATTTATCTATATGTTTTCTGCTATTTGTGTATCTAAGAGAAAATTCATCACAATTTAACCAGTATAGAAGTTGGATGGTCCATGCTTACTGATGTATGAATTTGGAGTTTGTTTCTTAGATGTTCTTGACTGGATTCAGCTGAAAGGATTTGGAAACTGGGAGATTAGAGCTAGCCCTATCTCACTAGGTGCCTCTTCCAACAGCTAACCTTTCTAAGATCCCTTTGAGTTAATGTAAAAAGCATTGAAGGTTCAAAGTCCTTCTCTGATCTTAGGCCTTACTCTGTGTTTAATCTTAAATGTTTTCTACCATTTTGAAAGTGGTTATGAGGACTACTGGATTGTCTTCCTTAAGAGTATGCTGAAAGCAGGTCTGGATTTAAATGACATCTGACCTAATCTTAAGCTACCCTTTGTGTCTTTTATGAGAGTTTCCTTTGAAGTATGTCAAAAGTAGGCCTGGATTTAAATGACATATGACCTGATCTTAGGCTTCACTTTGGTTTCTTTCTTTCATCCATTCTTAATGTTCCATTCCACCATCTATCTAAAATATCCTTTAGTATAGATGAATTGCCCTATGGAAACCCTTGCATAGGTTTTATGCAAGTAATCCCCTTTCATGACTCCATAGCCCAATGGATTAACCTTTCTCTTGACCTATCTTCCCATGCTGAAACATCCTTCTATTTAGTTCCTTCTTTACTTCCATAACCTTCTCAGTTAATGATCTCCAACCAAACAAACAAATCAAACAAACCCTTGTGCTTCATACCTAGCCTAATACCTCATTTTAAGCCTTAAAGATATATCATTCTTTACATTTAAAGAGAGATCCCTCTCTGGATCCAGGAGGGCTAGATCTTAGGATCCCAAAGTGGTTTGATGTTGTCTTATCTTTTGGTCTTGCCAATCTGGCCAAAACATAGGAACCACAACAGAGAGTATGCATATCCCTCATTCGAACCCTTCCTTAGGATCCATGCCCTTCACCTCTTAGAATCAAGGTTTCAATCCTTTTTCCGAGGGTCAAGGCTCTAACTTTTTTTTCAGGATGGAACCCTGCTTTTACAGTATTGGGAGTAGGGAGTCAGTTTTTTGCTGGTCAGCAAGGGAATGTTCCTTTCCCTTTAGCGGGTGCTTCTCAGGCTTTTTATCCATTTGCAAACACTTGGAATCCTTAACAAGGGGTTTCTTCTTCATTCAATACCTCAGTTGGAGGGAATTTTCCTGTATATAGTAACCCTATGTTGGAAGGGGTTCCTTCTCTGAATTTTGGATCACAAGGTTTTTCCTATGGTTCAGAATTTTCTACGAAAAACATCTGGCAACCTGGTGCCTCAACAAATATAGGTTATTCTTCTTAGAATGTGGGAATCCTTCCTACGGGGGATGGAATTCTTAGGCCCCTCCACGCTTACCATTTCTGGAAACATTAAACTTGCCAGATCTATCGAAATTGACTAACGATCCTATTTGATATAGTCCGGGTTGGCCTCCGGTCCCCACTAAACTGCCCTCAGACATTCAAAATTTTGAAGAGAAGACGGGTGAGGATTCGGCAGATCATGTCACCACTTTCCATTTATGGTGTTCGTCAAACTCCCTTATCGATGATTCGATAAGGTTGAGATTATTTCAACAAACCTTAACTAGAAATGCAACAAAATGGTACATCGAGATGACTGGGGCAGTTTTTCTACTTTTGGAGAGTTGGCTACCATGTTCTTAAACCATTTTTAGTTACCTGTCTATTATGATGCCGGGACTGACCTCCTGGCCAATTTTTAGTAGGACAAAGAAACTCACATTTCGAATCATATTCAGGAATGGTGAAGAAGGAAGAGGCTTATTAAAGCCCAAGTCCCAAATGAATTCATTCTTGAATGGTTTTTGAAATCCCTACAGCCATAAATTTCGAAGGATGTATCGCTTTTAGGGGTATTTTCGGAAGAGCAGGCTATTTTTAGGGCTCAGCAACTAGAACTGATTTATTCTCAGTCTAGAGTCCTTAATAAATTTTTCCAGATGCTCCTCACTCCAAATTAGATTTAGCCAAAACTAAACCTGGTCCTCATGGTGACGAGCTTATTGGTTCGATCGATAGTGGTACGGCTAACGTGCTAAATAAATTGCAACAGTTGTCTATACAATCTACTCCTTCTAGTCAGGCTTTTCCTTCAGTGTCAACTCCTTCTCAACCCTTGGTAGTTAATGTTGTTCAAACTTCCAACCCCAAAGGAAATCAATAATCCGATGGGAAGTGTCGGTTTCACAGAGGTGGCTTATTATAGGCAACCTTAGTGTTTCTCATTTAATTGTCAACCCGAGGTAAGTCTTATTATTTCAAGAGTGTCAGCACAATATATGCAAGTGAGATCAACTGATATTTACTCTATGCTATTTATGATAAAGGATTATCTAATCTTCTAAACTTAATCAACTTAAAGAGGAATGGTTTAGTAGATTATGGATAATTATTCTATCTAGCTTAGAAAAGAGAAACCAATGATTGAACAACATAATGATAGTTTGAACAACAAACTTGACAAACTGAACAACAATCTAAATGAATTGAACATCATTCTTAATGAATTGAACATCAATCGAAATGAAAGCAATCTAAATGAAAGCAACAACAATTACTTATACAATTTTGCAATGGAATTCTCTTTGTAAACTGACTAATTAACATTAATCAACAATTGGATGCCTCGTTGTGTTGAAATGATGATTTAATCCATAAAGACAAGTAATCATTGATAAGTAATTATCCTACGATTTGTAAATCGATTGCAAAGGTGTTGGAAGAAAATGGAAATGTTTAACAACTATGAAGCATTATTATACAAACTAGAAGATACGAAATGCGATTATTCTGAATCAAGAAGTGCAAATGTTAAACTATTCTGAAGAAAGAAAAATTGTAACTTTATTGAGTAGAAAAGTATTTTACAACTGCATTAGACAACTGAACATGGATTCTATAACTAACTCACATCACAAAATTTGGCGAGGAAACTCCTAGGGGTTGGGCCCAGACCACTAGAAGTTTTAACGCGATGAAAACCTCAAAAGGTAATTGTTCAAAACATTAAAACTCAAAAGATAATATAGGAATACAATATGACACCTCTGTCTTGATGCGCTGATTACAGAGGGAAAATTCATATTCGACTCCCTATCTAGTTCGTCCCTGGCCCTTTTAAAGGCATTTTCATGGAATGAGATAGTGTTCTCCAAATGACAACCACTGTGTGTGGCTGTCATTTGAGTCTTCAAGCTTGAATCTGTCTCTTTGCCTTCTGCCAGCTCATACATTCGTGTCTGTCAGGCGTCTTCCATTTTCCGTTGGTTTAGCTGCTTTGCCTTCCTGTATACAGAGATACAATAAGTCAAATTTCTGTTATAGAAATGTTCCTTTTTGTCATGAGCTCAATTGCTCCGGTTTTCATAAATATTTTCTTTCTTTATTGTCAAAATGAGGAAGAATTCCTAAGACTGTGCCATAATTCGAAGTAATTATAGGGTGAAAACATACCTTAATTCTAGCCCAACATATACTCCCCTGCTTACCTAATTGCATGTCCTCATGCAAACAGATGATGGAGATGCAATTGTGTTAGAGAGTAGGCAGGGTATACCTTTTCCTTGTATGCTCTGAAACCTTGTTTTTGTCTCATTATTTCGAAGGCAGCGCTTGCGTGCCCCTCTGGTAACTCATAATTATGATTATAGTCCTTAGGAGGATACCAGAGGAGAGGGCTTCTATACCTACATCCTAGCCATGTAGGCCCCATGCTAAAGACCAGGTTAGTGTATGAGAGGAATCTGGAGGCAGCAGCCTTGAAATTCCTGTAGCCAAATGGTTCCCTATTCTTTACGTTGTTTGTGGAGGCCATGCATCTTTGTTTAGTTGTTGCCAAGGCTTCTTCTTGAATGTCTTCAAAGTACTCCTGTCCATTTTCTATGATGTCCTTATGGATGGACCCCAGCCTAGTCCTTACACCTTGCCTTCGCATGAAGTTCTTGTGTTGGATAAACAGTTGCAGGGGTTTTGTAGGTTCCCCTCTAACCCACAAGTCTAGGCCATGTTCTCTCTTTTGGAAGATGTTATAGGCCTTGGCCCACTTAATTTGGTTTTTGGCGAATGAGAGGAAGGCTTGGAGCTGAGCATCTCCTATAAAGGGACTAGGATTGATGTCCGTGTCCTCTTCTAGAAAGAAATTGTGCATGTAAAGTTCACATAGAAGGCGTTGGACTTGTTCATCCTGATCATTACAGTAGTGGACAAATTCTTCTATAGTCCTCAAATTTGTAGACTTTCCTTCCCTGACGGCCTTGAATTTCAGCAGTAAATATTGTTCTGTTAAGAACAGGGCATAGTTGGTGGCCGGTGCTTTGCATGATAGTGCATTGTTATACATAGAACAAATCGTGGTGATTTGTTTCTTGGCTTGCTCAACCTACTCTTGTGCCCTTTTTACCTTTTCCTGTTCTTCTCTAAGCTGGGAAAATGTTTCGTCTTCTGTAGAGGAGAGGTCTGTGAATTCTTTAGAAGTGATTGGTATTCTTATGCTGGCACCACTTCCTTCCTATATTGTGCTAGCTCATGCTGTGTTTGCACCAGTTCATTGTGTAATTTCTGATAAACAAATTTCTCTACCAGGGGGTATAGGCAAGGGCTTCCTTTGTTTGGGTCTCCTTCTCTTCTGTAGTTTTCTGCTCAGTTTGTGTAGAAGCTTCAACGGTATTTGCTAGTTCTGTCTGAATTTTAGCCTCAATAGTACCTACTTGGTCAATATGTATCCCAGTTTTAGCTGTATCGATTAAATTGGTTTGTACCTCAGCCTCTGTAGTGGCTACCAAGTCAGTTTGTACCTCAGCCTCAATGATGTCAGCTAAGTCAGTCTTCATCTCGGCGTCAAAAATGTTTATCAAGTTGGCAGCTAATTTTGTTTGAGTTCCTGCGGTGGTGGTTTCCTTCTTTGGCTTTCGGGCCTTTCTCTCCTCCTTCATTTGTTTCCTCAGCTATTTCACCATTTTCTTTAATCTTCCGCAGGCCCTGCTCAGTTTCTTAATTTTATTTTCAGCTGAATCCTCACCTGACTTGATTTCAACAGGTGGTGGAGGAGCGGTATTCCCATTTTCAGGGATGGTATTTCCAACCTCAGGGTTGCCTGAGATGGTGTTTCTTATTTGATATTCAGAGTTTACTTCTGCATGAGGGTCCCAACTGGGTGGGGCAGTGCTACCTCCTGGTGTCAAAGGGACTGTTTCTATACTTATGTTTTTCTCCACAGGGACAGTGTCACCTGACTGATTTTCTGACTCTGTTCTCTCCTCTGCCTGCCCTTCTCTATTCACCTCATAATTCCCAAGAGGGGACAGAGCCCCATCGTCCTATAGTTCCTCTTGGTCGGGCGGGACTTCAATGTGACCAGAATTGTTGGTGGTGGTGGACTTATCTATGGGTTCCACTTGCTCTTCTGCTCCCGATGGGTTTCTAGATTTGCAGTCTATTCTTTATTGTTCTAGGAATTGAGCCATTTCTTCCTCGAAGTCTTGTAAGGGTGCGTTTTGAGAGTGGGATGGTCCTACCTCCTCTATGAGGTCCAAGGTTCCTTGAAGTGTTTTGGACTGTTTTTTCTTGCTTGGTTCTGAGGTTGCAGTTCGGGTCCTTTTTCTTCTAGGTATGTTTACCCTGGGAAGCTCAATTTCGGCTTCGCCAAGGTTTATTTCAGGTTCCTGTGCAACAGGGTTAACAAAATTGTCCTAGGCTATCTGCTACTTATCCAACTCATGTATGATGACTAGTTTAATTAACCCGTGGTGAATGACTACTGCTTGAGTATTTTTGGCTCTTCTTAATCGAACAACAATATCATGCAATATGGAATTTAAGAAAGCAGGAAAATTAACTGAAATAATTTTTTTCAAGTACAGATAAGAGTTTAAGTTGGCGAGGTTTTACCACATCTTGATGTCCATCACATGTAATGAACCTTTGGATCAACACTGTCAGTTCCTACCATCATTGGTGTAGAGAGGTAGGATTAATCCCTTTCCCTTTTCGCTCCAATGGCTCCTCCAGATCCTAATATGTTGCTACTGCCTATCGTAGGAGGAGATGTCTCTCTGTCCATATATCTCCTTCTGCTAGTATTCCGGAGACTCCAATAGTAATTTCCTCTGTGATTGGTGTAATTCGACCCTTGATTCTGGTCTGACCTTCTTGTAGATTTTTCAGAAACTCAATTGCAATTTCCGTATCAAATCCCTATAATCAGTGTATGTATGTTAGCCAGCCAGCTTGCTGGAGAATGGCACTAGCTGTATCTAAAATTGGGAAGTTTATAGGCTCGTTCCGAAGGGAATTTCCTCCCATAGCTGGTGTGCTTTCCTAGGTCTCTTATTCTGATTGTATTCTCTCTCGGCTCTGTTGTTTTGACTAAATGTTGTATGCAGGCAAAAGAGAAATTGCGGTTATGAACAGGTAAATTCATGCCTTAATTGCAGTATTCCTTTGGTCTTATCGATTTATCTAACGATATTTGTGTAGAAATTTTGTATGCTTTCCAATTTAAGACTAATTACACCCCCTCCATCGAAAAAAGGGCGCCCATGTCCTCAAGTACAAGAGGGATTTGGCCAATCATGAATGCGAATAGGGGAATGTTAGGATTTGGTAATAATGACTTGTACGCGAAGGAGAAGGTCATGGATTTAAAGCTTCAAGGGGTTGAGTAGTTACTAGCATACACAGTGTAAAGGTTAGATTTGGAAGTTTTACCATAATTTCATCTTGTGCGGAAGTGACCGGAAAGGGAGAGGGAATAGTATCACTATTATTAAGATATGATGTCTTTCTTCAATGAAAAGTTATGATGGAAGCAAGACTGAGACATGTGATGATTGGTGGTGTCATCCAGGGGTTCAAATATGTAAGCATATCTCTGTTAGTTATTCATGTGGTAGACTATAATGATCACTAATTCAAGTAATAGCTTATGGAAGAAGAATGGAAGATAAATTATATATAAGAGTAATTGGATATTGATGAAACATACTTTCATACCATAAGCAGAGCCACTGCTACCAGCGAGCGTTCATAGCCTTGACAGGGTTGCTATTTTAACCCAAAAGAATGAGCCGGAATCCTTATGTAAAAATAGTTATTCTGCCAATTTTGTGGAGAGATAACCATGCTGGTATGATAGCCAGATAACCATAGTGCCACTCACCAGAGTTGTAGCAAGGTGACCAGGCCGGCTCGTGATGAGACCTCCTGTCCTTCAAACAGATAAGAAGGTCATTACCCTGGTGTGGTGGCCATTGTGGGCATGTCACTTGCTAAGATATTATGAATGTGGTAGGATGGCTTGTGAAAAGACCCCCTATCCTCTCTTGAAAATTTTCATGTAAGAACAATACTTCTTTTTGAATCATAGAATTTTGATTTATAAGGAGGTCACTGTGCTAGTGTGATAGCCAGATAGTCACAGTGCCATTCACTAGGATTGTAACAGAGTGATCAGGTCGGCTCGTTATGAGACCTCCTATCCTTCAAGCAGATGATAATGTCATTACCCTGGTGTGGTGGCCATTGTGGGCATGTCACTTGTTAAATCCTTATGATCATGGTAGGCTGGCTCGTGATGAGACCCCCTATCCTCTTTAAGAATTTTCATGAATGCATATGGTTGCTTCTTTATAAATGGAGGGAGGCTCATCAACTCCTTAAGAGTTAGGGATGGTGAGAAAAGTGAAAGAATGAAAATACAATTAATACCCCTTATTCCCATTTCTTCGTATTGGAGGAAAATATTACTCGAATAGTGCAGAAAGATATACCATCATAAGGTCATGTATTATATGATAACATATTTGAACTAGGGAGGATTTAGCTTTTCATTTCATGTATGTACAATGTTAGCTTCCTGTTTAAGGATTATAGTGCCAAAGAATCATCATACTGGTAATTTTACTATTTCCCTCTCTTTCTTCAATGACCATTCCCTGCTCAGAGATGCCTTTATAGCTCGGTTGTAGATTAGGGAAGGGGTGTTGGATAAAGGGGATAATAGGATGTAAAAACAAGGTTATTCAATTTGAACAACAGTTGTTCAATTGGATTAAACAACAGCTGTTTGGAAAGTTTGAACGGCAGGGAGAAAAATGCAAAACTCGGCTATTCAATTTGGTCGAATAGTATCCGTTCGAGGATTGAACAATAGTTGTTCAAGAATTTAATAGCAGGAAAAATAAAATTCAAAAACACGACTATTCAATCCGGTTGAACAACAACCGTTCGACAATTGAACAGTAGCCGTTCAAGAATTGAACAGTGGGAAAAATAAAAACGCAAAAACACGGCTGTTTAATCCGATTGAATAGCATCCGTTCAAAAATTGAACAACAGCCGTTCGAGAATTGAACAATGAGAAAGAGAAAAATAAGATAAAAGTGTAAAGACATGGCTGTTCAATCCTATTGAACAGCAGTCGTTCGAGGATTGAACAGAGAAAAAATGCAACTCACGACTATTCGATCCGATTGAACAGCAACTGTTTAATTGGATTGAACAACAACCATTCATGGATTGAGCAACGAGAAAAATTAAAGTGAAAACATATGGCTATTCAATTCGGTTGAACAACAGCCGTTCGATGATTGAACAACAACCATTCGAGAATCGAACAACAAGAAAAATAGAAACGCAAAAACACGGTTGTTCAATCCGTTTGAGCAACATCTGCTCAATGGATTGAACAACAGCCGTTTAGGGATTGAACAGCAAGAGAAAAAAATGCAACTCTCAAGAAGATGAGAGGAGAAAAATTGCGAGTATGAAGAATGTACAATAGAGTAAAGAAATTATATACATTATTTACAAATGATGGTAGCAAACTTCTCATGTACTTGAGTTTGTGGGGTTATCACCCCTTTGTGTCACAACTTGGATGGTGGGATCTTTTAGTACATGTTGGAAAAAATATTCTTTCTTGAGAGGTTTGTGATAGAGGCGTACTCTTTTCCCATTGACTCTAAATGTTAAACCAGACCCATCTATGGTGGTCAAGGTGAGTGTGAAATTGTTGTGTACTTCCTGAATCTCATATGGACCGAGCCACCTTGTTTGTAATTTACCTGGAAAATCTTGGAATCTGGAGTCATAAAGGAGTGCCCAATCTCCTTTTTGAAATACCTTCTTCTTGATAAGGTTGTCATGCCACTTAGCTCGCTGTTGTTGGATGATCATTATGCGTTGCAGGGGTAGCAGTCGTATTTCGTCTAGTTTTTTTATTTGTTGGAGTCTTCTAGCTTGGACTTCTGTTAAGTCCAATCCTACTTCCTGGGCTATTCTTAGAGTTTTGATTTCGAATTCAATAGGGAAGATAGGTTCTCTCCCAAATACTAGCTGATATGGTGAATATCTAGTGGTGTTTTTCCAGGTTGTACGATAAGCCCATAAGGCTTCTGGTAGTCTAGTGGCCCAATCTCAGCGATGCGCTGCTACCGTTTTGGTAAGGATTTCCTCTAGGAATTTATTAGTGCTTTCGACTTGCCCATTTTCCTGTGGGTGGTAAGGTGATGTAACTCTATGGATGATATGGTGATTTATTAGGGTGGCTATAATTTTATTACCTATGAATTGTGCCCCTCCATCGGTTATCACTTCTTGTGGCAAACCATATCGCACGAATAGCTCGAAAAGGAAATTAATCATCGATTCTTCCATGGCTCTTGACAAGGCCACTGATTCTACCCATTTGGTTACATAATTTGTGGCAACCAACATGCAGAATTTATGGTTTGATGGCGGGTTGAATGGTCCAACAAAGTCCGGTGCCCATCGTTCGAATGGTTGTACCACCAATTGTGGTTGTAGCAGCATTTCATCAGCTTGGCCTGGGCGACCTATTCTCTGGTAGCTATCATAGGCCTGGACATATTTTCTTGTGTCTTTGAAAATCGTAGGCCAAAAATAGCCTAATTGTAACACTTTATGCCCTGTTCTGTGTTCTGTGAAATGGCCGCCACAAGGTTCATCGTGACAGGCTCGAATGATGTCATAGATTCTGTCTTCTCTTATGCATATGCGTATGTGCATGTCGGCCCCTGTATGGAAGAGGTATCCACTGATCGAAGATAATATTGTGCTGCGTTGTACAATCAGTTTCCATTCTCTTGATGTTAAATGTTTGGGCAGTTTCCCTACTGTTAGGTAATTTTCCACGTATGCATACCATGGTGTCTTTACTGCTACAACAAATAGAGGTTCATTAGGGAATTGATCATCAACTGCTAGGGTGTCGTCCGACTTTGGAACCCTGGACAGGAAGTCTGCGACTACGTTTTATTTTCTTGGACGATATTTGATTGTTATATCAAATTCCTGTAATAATAGCAACCAACAAGTTACTCTCCCATTCATGATTGGTTTATTGGATAAATATCTAATGGAAGAGTGATCAGTATAAAATAATACTTGATAACTAGTTATATAGTGCCTAAATTTATTAATAGCATAAATGATAGCTAGGAACTCCTTTTCAGTCACGGTATAATTTAATTCGGCAAGAGTGAGGTTTTTGTTGATATAATAAATGGCATAAGGTTTTTTTTCTTCTTCTTGGCCAAGGAATTCTCCTATTGCTGTGTCGGATGCATCTGAAGAGATGTGAAAAGGCAGTTTCTAGTTAGGTCCTTGCAGAATTGGTGTTGTCGAGAGAAGTTTCTTCAAATCTGCAAAAGTGGTGTCACATTTGTCAGTCCAATGGAATTCAACATTTCTAGTTAATGCATATAAAGGTGCAACTATTTGTGAGAAATTCTTTATAAATCTGTGATAATATCATGCTTATCCCAAAAAGCTGCGTACCTCTGTTTGTGTACAAGGTGTAGCTAATAGAAGGATTACTTCTATCTTAGCCGGATCTACCTGTATTCTAGCTGCAGAAATGTAGTGACCTAGGATCACCCCCTCATTCATCATCATGTGACATTTTTCATTGCTTAGACATAACCTAGTAGTAATACATCGTTTTAACACCTTTTCTAGCATTTCTAGAGCTTGACTAAATTCCTCTCCATGGTGTGAAGTCATCTGTATAGATTTCCAACCCCTCATTTATTAAGTCAGAGAAAATGCTGATTATGGCTCTCTGAAATGTGGTTGGTGCATTGCATAACCCAAATGGTAAAACTCTGTAAGAAAAGTACCCCATGGGCGGGTAAAGGTTGTCTTATCCTGATCTTCGGGAGCTATTTGGATTTGATTGTAACCATTGAACCCGTCAAGGAAGGAAAAGTGATGATACAGAAGTGTCCTCATACACATACTTTTATTGATCATGAAAAAATATTACATAGCAAATTGCATGAGTTTACACACGTAAACTCTCACTCTCACACTACACTCACATTTCACAATGAAATTAGGAAACTAACCTATTTATAAGCTCTATGTTCTAACTTAATCTAGTTATGGATCACTTGGAAAATCAGCAAGTGTCCATTTACAATAAATGAGCTTCTAACCATTATACTAACTTTATTCCTATTTTAGAGCCTAGGAAACGACTCAATTCTAGAGTCCTATTTTTACTAACAAAATGCTATTTCTAAGTATCTCAAATATTTATTAAATATTCTAATTTAATAAATATATTTATCATAACTTTACATTATTTAATTTATGTATTTTTGGATTTATAATTGCCTTTATGAAAGAGGCTAACATTCCCCCCTTCAAGGATAAATCCAAAAGAAGAACGAGGAACCATCTTCCAAGTTCTCAAGTTGATGCTGAAAAAAAAATCTTCAATCTCAAGAGACCATGAGTCAGCTGTATGTCTGATTCATCTCTGAATGTTGCTTGACAACTCCAAACGTGCCAAGTTGCAAAAGGATCCATCTATCCTTTGCATGAAATCAACATCAAATTTTTTTTTCAAGGCCCACTGGCTGATGATGTCAAAAACAAATCACTGTTGCTTTTGTTATTGTGAAAATTGTTCACTACTTCTATGCTGTCAACTACCCACTGGAAAATTTGTTGATGCCCACTGGAAAATTTGTTGATGATGCCCACTGGCTATTGAAGATGCCCACTGGCTGCTTTTGCTGGTTTTGTCGAGACTTTCAGTCTGACAACCATTGTCAATCTCATTGACATTTTCCCCCCTTTGTCAGCTGAAAGGAGAGACACTTCTCTGGAAAGTTTCCTGTACTCCCCCCCTTCAGGTGTAGGAGTTTACACTGGTGTACTCCCCCATTCAACTGCATGAGAGTACCATCATCTTTTCACTGTTGGCTGCACTATGTGTGATTGTATGCGGTTGTAGAAATGAAGCAATATTTTAACTGTGGATGACCATTCCCAAGGGTCGATCCATTCATTATGTATCTTCAATCTGGTTGATTTGTGTTGATTATGACATTTTTCTGAGGAATGATTGGACTTGCCACAATGGCGACAGGGATGGAGATCAAAACACTAATCTTCCATATGACTGGTTCTCTGACAATGAGAACATTTCGGTTTGAATTCAACTTCAGGTTGTGTGGAATTATGTTTTTCTGCAACTTTGGGTTGTGTGCATTGCTAGTTGTCTACAACTGTCTCTGAATGTGCTGAGGGGATCTGTTCAAGAAATCCCGCACTGACGAACTGAATGGGCTTGGAATAATCTGGGATATGTAAGGTGGTGTCATCAGTGACATATCCTAAGCCGCATCGATTCTTGTTATTATGAATTTCTTCCCAGGGCTTGATGGTGGGCTTGGAAGAAATTGGATCTAGAACAACTTCGACACTTGAAGCTGTTGGAATGAAAGACTTATCATCTGGATGGTTCAAAGATTTGAAAGTATCACTCTTTTCTTGCAATTCAATCCTTTGAAGTTGTGACTCGAGCTGAAGAAACTCAATAGTTTCATGTGTTTGTTGTAGATGTCGTGAAAGATCAGCAAGAGTTTCTTTGCTGACGTGCACCATGTCTTCATTACTAGAGATGATCAAACTATGAAGAATGTTTAACAACTGAATATGTTGTGCCATCTGAACTTGCACACTTGAAATCAGGCTCTCTTGTTGTAGATGTCGTACTTTGAACTGTTTCACTTGAATGATAGGATCGCTTGAATGTGGCTTAAATGGTACGCTCGCTTGATTTGTTGCTTATTGCGCTTTCTTGGAACACTTGCTAGAGTTGTAGAATTTTCTCGCTTAAACTCTGGAATTCATGCTCGCTTGATGACGATCGCGTTTGTTTAAGCACGCACTTGACTTACTTGATGCCTTCACGCTCACTTGAATGAATAACCACGCTCGCTTGATGTCAATGTCAACTTGGTTGATTGATGTCAGAGTTGAACTTGTTTGGTTGCTTTTGATGGTCGCTGCAATAAACTTCACTCTGGCTTGCTTGATGGTTTGATCTTTGTACTGTCTTGACGCAAATTTCTTGAAATCATGCTCGCTTGGAGATGCAAACTTGTTGCTTGTTTGAAAAAACTCATGCACTCAATTGATTTTTTGTAAAGGAAGGGTGTCAAACACTGTCGACAATGCACCCAAGCAAGCTTACAATGATTCACTTTAAAATAATGAATTCACTAGTCTTCTTAAAAATTCATTAACAATGAATTTTTAATGATCAACATAACATAATGAATTTGATTACAAGTTCTGAAAATAATGTATAATAACGATGATGTAGACTTTTGAGTGTGCAGGTACGTGAACTTGATGAAGTGAATTGGCTTGTTGATGTAAAATGCGGATGTAGACAATCTAAATGATTATATGTTGTAGTTGTGCAGATGCATGTGTTGATCTTGCAGCTATTTCGTTATAAGTGTTGTGCTTGCTGATATTAAACTTTATGTATGAAATTATTAATGTGTCACAACTAGACACAAATTAAAAAGCAACAACATGAAGCCATAAAAAAAACATGCGCCATCAAACACACATGGTGTACCTAAGATCCCCTTATTCAATTTCGGGCCGATCTAGGACACATCAACACAAAAAAAATGATATCTTTATTAATCACTGGAGTACATCATCTGAAGCAAAGATAATGCCAAGCTGACAACCCTTTGAAACAACGCGCCTTCAAAATCTGACTGGATAGTGACACGATCTCTCTCAAAGTAAAACAATACTTTGAATTACAACAATTGATTTTCCTTATCACTCCAAATACAAATGGAAACACTCCTTAGCTCTACAAATTACAAGATACAACTTATCACTCCAAGGATTTTAAAACATCACCCTTATTACTCCAAAAATTACAAAAGCATCACTCTTATTACAAAATCAATGACAATCTTCACCCTTATGACTCTCCTGACAAAAATATTTTTGCCGTTTCTTATCTCTCCCCAATCAATATTTAAAGAGCCACTATAATCATGCTTTTCACATAATTTCCATTAAAAAAATGGAATGAACATTGTGAAGTCACTTTCAAAAGGTGAATTTATATTCAAATACTCTTCAAAGCACTGTTAATGTAATCTTCAAAATACTTCAATTCTCTCATCTTTCAACTTATTTGGAAAATATTTAATTTGGGATATAAAAACATAAGCCCAAATAATATTAGATCTTTCTTATGGCACTTTAAAAAATCGAAAAAGTAGGTATGAAGTCGTTTAAAAAATGAAGCTCACCTTCAAAAAATTCATAGTCCTCCACACTGAAATTTTCGTAAGGCAAAGAGTGGGTTCATCTCTAACCTTATTTTCCATCTGAACAAATTGTTTGATCCACAAAATAGGAGCACTGAATCAAATACAGAACCTGCAAATGAAGAGACTTGCAAATGGAAACTATTAGGATTCGAACACCATAAAAGAACCCGCACTTGGTTGCATCAATTGGTCTTCAGCCAAGATCACTAAAACACTCAGCAGGTTCAAGATCCGAGTGACAATATCAAAACTCACTCTTTTGGTTAGATAAAGATGGCAGACAGGCATACAGCCCTTGATGAGTGCCAATGTATTGTTTTACTTTGCCAACACCCAAGTAATGCAACTTTAACCCATAAATCTCTGTTACCAATAACACTCCAAATAGCATTCTTTTATCCCAAATATCCAAGCTGGAAGCAGATTTCTTCTCCAAATCAATGACATGAGCTGCCTCAAGCTACCGATCTTCAAGATGCTGCAAGGGTCCCTCACTTGTATGAGACCTGGAACTGGTTCGGTGCAAATAAAAGATAAAAGAGTAAAAAAAAGTCGTAGTGGTTCGTATTGGGATCTCAGCTCTTTGCTAATTCATAGTTGTTGTTTGATCCTTTACACAGGTTATCAATCATGGAAAGAGAAATTTTCAAAGGTTGAAATATATTTTAGTAAAATAGGCTCATGGATTTTTCTAGAAGTCTAACGCACAACACATGATCGATCACTTCATATTTAACTTTGCAGAATTGTTTGAGAAAATCAAGCAACCTTTAGCATACAACACGGTGTTTTTAAGCAACCTTCACCTTCAGCAATGATGTTGTTAAGCAACCTTCAAACAATTAGCCCGTCCACTGCGTTTTCTGTTTGCAATGACGTTGTTCAATGTTCAAGGACAAAAGTCCGTCCACTTCTTTTTACTGTTTTTCAATGCCGTTATTTTTCAATGCACTTGAGGCAATCTGATAATCACGCTCACGCTCTTGAAACCGTGATTTCATAATCATGCTCACTTTTTTTAGACAGATCGATGTACAGTTTGAATTCTGATGACACAAGCTTCACAGTAATTAAAAAATACCGGGTTCTCAGTGATTCATGGCGATAATTTGAACAATAAAAATATTCATGAAATGGCTGTAGCTAGAGCTTTAGGAACCAGAATTGGGATCACAATAAAGAAAATCGCAGGAGCGAAGTTGCAGGTGCGTTGTTGCTCTCGGTTCTACAAACTTCACCAGATCGAACTAGTATGGGGATACACAGCTCACGGCTTGTATGGGTGCAGCCGATCATGCAATTCAATTCAATAACAAAATAAACCCCGCGCGGAAGCAAAGAAAACTAATTTTTCAATTCAACAATGCTCTCCCTTTAGTGCAGATGCAAACAACGTTTGCAAACAAATGCAAACAAATTTTAGTGCAGATGCAAACTGTCTTTGCAAACAACTTTCTCCCTTTTTTTAATTTTATTGCAACAAAGCTCTTACAAACAAAGTCGCCTCAACCATTTGAAACAGGAAATTCACACAGATTTTTCATTTTCTCTTAAAAAATGATTTTAGAATTTACAAATCTAAAATCAATTAAAAAAAATTTGATAAATTTCATACCAATCTTTTGCTGATCACTTCAATGGAGTTGAGTTTTCCAAGAACTGGGAGAGCTGGAATTTTCCTCCTCATATCCACTGCAACATTACCGTGGCTCCGATACCACATGTAGATACAGAAGTGTCCTCAGACACATACTTTTATTGATCATGAAAAAATATTACATAACAAATTGCAGGAGTTTACAAATGTAAACTCTCACTCTCACATTACACTCACATTTCACAATGAAATTAGGAAACTAACCTATTTATAAGCTCTATGTTCTAACTTAATCTAGTTATGGATCACTTGGAAAATCAACAAGTGTCCATTTACAATAAATGAGCTTCTAACCATTCTACTAACTTTATTCCTATTTTAGAGCCTAGGAAACGACTCAATTCTAGAGTCCTATTTTTACTAAAAAAATACTATTTCTAAGTATCTCAAATATTTATTAAATATTCTAATTTAATAAATATATTTATCCTAAATTTACATTATTTAATTTATGTATTTTTGGATTTATAATTGCCTTTATGAAAGAGGCTAACAAAAAGAACCGTTTCCCTACCAATGTGTCCAAGACCTGGTCAATGAAGGGGAGGGGGAAGTGGTCTTTCTGCGTTGCTTTATTCAATTCTCTGTAATCTACACAGATTCTCCATTTTCCATTATTTTTAGGAACGACTACCAGAGGGGAGACCCATTTGCTGTCTGAAATAGGGTAAATTAAATTCACGTCTAATAGCTTTTGCAGTTCCTCTTTTACAATCTCTTTTAAGTGCGGGTTTAGCCGTCACTGGGGTTGCCTAATGGGATGGATTTCCTTATCGGTATAAATGTGATGGGTGCATAGCTGAGGGTCTAAACCCTTCATGTTTGGGTAATCCCAAGCAAATGCACCTTGATACTTCCAAAGGACTTTTATGAGCTTTTGTTTTTGGTTGTCATCCAAATTACCTTTAATATTCAGAATCTTCCCTGGCTCAATTTCAATAGGTATGCTATTACGTACAACGGTTGTGGGAATATGTTGATCCTCAAGGTTTTTCACGGGATCCTCTTGAGCTTCATCTTCAAGGACTGTTTTCAACATTTGACATTTTAAATTTCCAGATGTAGGTGGCTGACTCATAAAATTATTGATTATGTTGTCTTCAGTTTGATCCTTAAATTCGAGAACTCCACTAGTGTCAGGGGTGAACGAATGTTTTGTTGCCAGTATGTACATGGATGCTTGTGAATTTTTACCGTGGGTAAGCTTGGTTTGGAAGGTGGATAAATAATGATATTTTTTATAGAATCCCCTTTAGTGATAGTCATGTTGCCCGTTCAGCAACCTATGTAAGCATCAGCTGTGGCCAACCAAGGTCACCCAAGAATTAATGGGTGCCTGTCCATCTTGTTCTTTGGATTAATAACTAAAAAATAAACTGGATATTCCCATGAGTCCACAGAATCTAGGATGTCCTGCACTATTCATTTTGGTCTGATAACAAACCTGTCATCCAGTTTTAGCAGTGTAGCCATAGGTTCTAAAGTGGATATGCCCAGTCTTTCGCAGGCCCCTGTAGTTAGGATGTTAATGGCTACCCCTAAAATGACCAATGTGTTTGGAAATGAGTGGCCCGAGATTTTCGCAGTCACAATGGGATTCCCTGGGTCTTCATATTTCACGGGTGGTTCCTTACCCAGTAACAAATCAGATAGCGCCCCTACCACATGAATGGTGGGCGCAACCTTTGTTTTGTTTACTTGATTTTTCCCACATAGTTATTTAATTGTCTTTGCATAGATGGGAATGTATTGGATGGCCTGGAGGAGAGGAATTTTGACACAGAGGTTTCTCAACTCCCCCAAGATGTCAAAGTCTGGAGAGATTATCGGTCTGGGCAGAGTTAGCCTTTCAAGGAATGGGGGCAGAGACATCCTAAGTTCTTTAGGTCTCTGTTGGTCAATTGTTTTTTATCTTTTCCTACCCCTTTCCCTGCTATATATTCTTGGCTAAGTTAAGTTGAAGTCTCAATTCAAGACTGAGGTGGAGTTGTGGCTTCTACAGGTAAGATAGTACGTCCTGATCTCAACTTTAGTTCGTTGCACTGTTTTTGTTCAATACCGTAATTTAGATTTTCTATGATTTGGATTAGTTGAACCGGTCTGTTGTTGGGATTAGGATTGGGTTGGGTTGGTAATTCAGGGCATATGATAGGCTGCAGGTTATGCTGAACTGGGTATGGAGCTAGCAGCGTAGGTTGATTTTGAGTTCCCGCCCCCATTGGTAGGTTGGTCATTGCCAGGGGTCGTTGCGAATTCCAATTAGTGTTTTGAGAAGGGGGTTTGGCCACTGGGCTTGATATGGAACATTTTTCCAATAAGGGGGAGAACAAGGAAAGCTTGGCCAATTTTTCCCTAATGATGGTTGTGTAGGAAAGGTGGTATAGGAAATGATTGGTTTGGCCAAGTAGAAAAAGGGCTTTGATTCTGCCAAGCCGCTGTAGGGTTTTTTTGGTTAAACTACAGGGACAAAAAGAATTGAGGCAGGTCTTGTGGCATACCTGGTCATGCCTGCCATTGTCGACGTTGATTCCTTAGGTAGACTAGTTCTGTTTCTTCCTCTGCTTCCTTGTAAACTGCTTTCAGCCCGGGAAGTGAAGGACATTGGTCTGTGGTATGATCCTTAGTGCAGATGGCACAAGTCTGAACCATGTCTAAGGGCCATTCCATTTGGCTATGCTTCTTCTGACATCGAGGGAAAAATATGGCCAAGTTTTGTTCTGCTATAGCTTATTTCTGCTTGGCTTGTAAAACGTCAAGCTGTGTTGTCAAGGTACCCAACATGTCAGTTTTGAAATTTTCCAATAGATTCCCAAACTCTGCTCTAGTTACGTTTCCATTGGACTGCTTAAGATATTTTTTCATAGAATCATGCCCAATTGGCCTATTTCGCGCACTACCCCGAGAGCATCTAATACACAGGGAAATAATCTCATCATATTATTCCTGGTAAATATCTCCTTTCCCCATTATGTTAAGCGTTTCAACCCATTCTTCCTTCATTCCTTTAATCATCGTGGATTTTAAAATATCCTTGGACAGCGTGGTATATGGGGACCTTTGTAAATTGTAATGAAATATTTCTACGTACTCTTCTAATGTTTCATTGTCTCTTGCAGACATATTGAAGATTTCATCTTTTAGGTCTTGGGTTCGGCAATAGTCTTGATATTTGCTAAGGAAAATGTTCTTCATTTCGTCCCAATTATTGATGGTTCCCCCACCTAGTCCCATGAACCAGCGTAGTGTTGTTCCTTTTAAGGTAGAGGGAAATAGTTTCAACTTCTGAGGATTAGTGGTATAGTCATACCCCCTACATAAGACATCAAATTCAAATAGGAATGCATCAGGATCTTCTGTAGTTAAACCATGGAAGGTGGGAATGCTGTGCAAGGGAATGGATTTCATAGGGGCGTTTGCAGCATGATCAACAATGGGGTATTCCAATGTTGATGTCTGTCTCTGATTCTGATTTTGATTATTTTCCATTTGATGGAAGAGGTGCCAGAAATATTCAGGGATTTCTTGTTCTGGAGCAGTGATCCAGAGGGGTTTGGGAGGCGAATGCGGTGGAGGCTTTACAGTGCTTCCCTGATCTGGGATCCTGAGTACCTCTGTCTTGACCACTCTTTTAGGTGATTTAGGTTATGGAGATTTTATTTGAATTATGCCGCCAGTCTCTCCTTCCCCTTCTTGTAAATGGCAAGAACCTTCCTTTCTCGAAGGGTCAGTGCCTATATGATCAATATTTTGAAGGCTTTTCTCAGATCCTTCTGTTTCACCATGAATCTCGGCGTGGGCTACAGATGATGAGGCTGCGGCTTGAGGGAGTGTGATAGGGCTTTGAATGGAAATAGTTCTAGGTCCTATGGATGCCTGAGATTCAAATTTCCTAATGATTTTGTCTATATATGTTGTTCTTCCAAGGATCACTGGTCCTTGGGATTGTGAGGATTTTTGAGAGTTATTTCAAATTGTTTCTATCTTTTTCTTCCTAGTCATAAAACAAGAGCATCTATTCTACTGGTCTTTGAATCAATTTTGCTGAGAAGCGTGCTAGAGAGCAAGCATTTTTCTTGCCGGCACGCAGGTTGTTACCTCTCGTTTTTAATACCCAATTCTTCACAACAATGGAGAAAGGTGAATAAAGGATATCACTCTTAACACTCTCCTCGGCAATGACGCCAAAAATGTCAGTTTCACAGAGGTGGCTTATTATAGGCAATCTTAGTGTTTCTCATTTAATTTTCAACTCGAGGTAAGTCTTATTATTTCAAGAGTGTCAGCGCAATATATGCAAGTGAGATCAACTGATAGTTACTCTATGTTGTTTATGAGAAAGGATTATCTAATCTTCTGAACTCAATCAACTTAAAGAGGAATGGTTTGGTAGATTATGGTTAATTATTCTATCTAGCTTAGAAAAGAGAAACCTATGATTGAACAACATAATGATAGTTTGAACAACAACCTTGATGAACTGAACAAAAATCTAAATGAATTGAACAACATTATTAATGAATTGAATAGAAATCGAAATGAAAGCAATCTAAATGAAAGCAACAACAAATACTTATATAATTTTGCAATGGAATTCTCTTTGTAAACTAACTAATTAACATTAATCAATAATTGGACGCCTCGTTGTGTTGAAAGGACGATTTAATCCACAAATACAAGTAATCATTGATCAATAATTATCCTATGATTTGTAAATCGATTACAAAGGTGTTGGAAGAAAATGGAAATGTCTAACAACTATGAAGCATTATTATACAAACTAGAAGATACGAAATGCGATTATTCTGAATCAAGAAGTGCAAATGTTAAACTATTCTGAAGGAAGAAAATTTGTAACTTTATTGAGTAGAAAATTATTTTACAACTGCATCAGACAACTGAACATGGATTCTGTAACTAACGCACATCACAGAATTTGGCGAGGAGACTCCCAAGGGTTGGGCCCAGACCACTAGAAGTTTTAACGCGATGAAAACCTCAAAAGGTAATTGTTCAAAACATCAAAACTCAAAAGATAATACATGAATACAATATGACAGCTCTGTCTTGATGCACTGGTTACAAAGGGAAAATTCCTATTCGACTCCCTCTCTAGTTCATCCCTAGCCCTTTTAAAGGCATTTTCATGGAATGAGATAGTGTCCTCCAAATGACAGCCGCTGCGTGTGTCTGTCGTTTGAGTCTTCGAACTTGAATCTGTCTCTTTGCCTTTTTCCGACTCATACATTCGTGTTTGTTAGGCGTCTTCCATTTGCCATTGGTTCAGCTTCTTTGCCTTCCTGCATACGAAGATACAATAAGTCAAATTTCTGTTATAGAAACGTTCCTTTTTGTCATTAGCTCAATTACTCTGATGTTCATAAATATTTTCTTTCTTTATTGTTAAAATGAGGAAGAATTCCTAAGAATGTGCCATAATTCGAAGTAATTATAGGGTGAAAACATACCTTAATTCTGGCCCAACAGGAAGAATAAGGGACAAAATAATAAGAAAAATGACAAGGATGGGAAGGGGAATGCGAACAAATCCAACAATCATGTTGGAGACGGTAAGAAGGATAATAAAAAGAAAGTTAAGTTTCCATGCAAGTTGTGCATTGGAGACCATCTTACGCACCTCTGCCCTAAAATTCAAGATGCGTAGCACTTGATAGCCTAATAGGGTTCTTCTAGTTCCCAGGTCGTGCTGAAAAACCCTTTTCCCTAAGGGCAGCAACTGCTTGCTGGTGCGAATGCAAATACTGGAGCTCCCTTTAGGGGCAACTAGGAAGGGGAAAATCCATCAAACATATACATGATGAGTTCTCACACAAATATTGCTACGAGATCTCGTGATTATGGTGAAGCTGAATCTTTGAAATCTAAGGGTGCTCCTAATAGTGCTGAGCCACTCTATATAGATAGGCCTGCAGTTGGGCCTATATCTCGGATACCAAAAGGGTCTACAAAGCGTATGGAAATCAATCCTAATACCAAGGCTACCCATAATTACTTGATTGTAGAAGATCTGGCTCAAAGTCCTTGTGCCATGTCTGCGTTAGAGGTACTCCAGTCGTGTCCTGCACAAAGGAGTGCATTGCTCACTGCCGTTGGGGCTGTTGATCCAAAGAATTCTCTTATTATCACATTTTATATGTTGAATTTTAAAAAGATACTTTCTCATCATATGGATTTCCAAATCAGGTCAACATGTCAGAAATTCAATATTTTTCGAATAGTTGTTGATGAGGGGGCTTCCACATGTGTAATGTCTCTTGCATGTTGGAAGGCTATTGGATCTCCCTTAGCTGTCCCTTCAGCCACTCTTCTGACTGCGAATGATGGTCATTCTCACAGGCCGCATGGCATTGTTCTAGCTTTACCCATCTGTGTTGGGGGTAAAATTGTCAATATCAAAGTTGAGATAGTTGATGCAAGCTTAGAATATAACCTTATGTTGGGGCGAAATTGGATCTATGAGGTGGATGCTATTGCATCCTCATTATTTCATATTGTATGTTTCCCTCACGAAGGGAGAATTTTCACAGTTGATCAGCTGGGTTGTTCTCCTGTAGATCTGAATGCATCTTCTGACTCAACCGTTCCCTTGGTAAAGGATAGCGCATAATAGTATAATTTTTTTTTTCTCTTTTGTATAAAAGGTGGCGTAATAGGAGGAATGGGTTGCTAAAAATAATTTACAAGGGTGAGATTATTTTGGAAGGGTTGAAGGTCTTTAAACTGTCAAGTTAATTAATTAATTAATTTATTGTTTATTTTTTAAAAGAGTTGAACGGTATAAAATATATTTTAAAATAAAATATTTAAATTATTTTTATTTTTAAATTTTATAAAAATATTTTTATATGCTTTTTAAATAGTGAAATATATTTATATAATATAATATTATAGTTTTATTTTTATTAGTTATTTTAAAGAAAATTGTGTTAATACATAGCGATCTATTTTTAACTTATTTTATTTTAAATAGATGTGTTAATTTAGTAGGAGTATTTCTTTGGATAATTTTGAAAGAATAATTATATAATTTTTTATTTATGAAAAAAATAAGGAATTAACTTGTAGGATTATTTTAGTGGTAGGTGTTATCACTAAAATTTGGTTATCTAGCCATTTACAATTAGATAGATCGAGGTACACCAAGTAGGCCAATTTTACCATAGTAAAATTGCTTTCACTATAAGAAATAATTTAATAAACAATATTTTATTAAGTTATTTTTTGTTAAAACAAGAAACCCCATGAGGAATAATTAAATAAATCCTTATTATTTGATTTTACTCTAGGAATAATTAATTAAACCACTATTTAAATAATATTCTTGGTCATATTTAACAAAATTATGAGAAATAATTAGATAAATAATTATTTTTCTTATTTTTCTCTGGGAATAATTAAACAAATCATTATTTGTTTATTATTATTTAAGCACATTCCCGAAATGATAAGTAAATCATTTATTTGTTTATCTTTCTAAATAAAGGTATTTAACCAATTTAAATACTTTTTTCCTCCAACAAAATATAATAAAATATTCCAAGCGGTTAGATCTAGATCTTGGTTAATAATATTTTATTATTCTCCATTATCGAGGATAACTCAATATTTTGTTATAAATAGGAGAGTTTTTCCATTTATTCTTCACTTTGATCATTCTCATTGTCGCTATTATTTTCTTTTGTCATTTGAGCTCTCACTTGAGTTCAACACATGCTTTGGGTTTTCTACACTATTGAGAGAGAGAAACTTCTGAAGCTGAAGCATTGAAGACAACCAAGAACCCATCCCATTGAGGGGGATTGGTAACATGTACTTGTTTCCTTCACCAGGTGTTATAATATAAAATAATTCTTTAATCTTGTCTTGTTTGTTGGATGCTTGGAGTTAATTTTGCATCAATTATTACTATTTCTTTTTACTTTTTAGCTACTTTTACTGCATAGATCTGAGTTTTCACAAGATTTGTTCTAATTGTCTATTGCAGATCTAAAGAGTTAAGCATTCATTTCTGTTGTTAGGGTTATTCCTCACGCATAGCTAAAGTAGGAGCTTTTCTTACACTTGTGATAAGATTTTACACTAACAAATGACGACTCTGCTGGTGTTTTAATCACACATTGGCGTCAACAAATGATGACTCCACTGTTGTGATTCATATTCTTGTGTGACCAATAGCTTCAACAACAAGGGTTTTTTTTCAACTGTTTTCAATCTCTTGATATTTTTTTAAAGTTTTGGCCCTAATTCAGTCAAAATTCTAACTTCCAAATGTTTTTTGGTGTTTTTCACAGGTAACATGTAACAGTCGCACCAAAGACTACAATTTTTGCGCAATCTGCCGCCCAAGAACCGAGGAGCATTAAATCACACTTTTTAGCTCAAACAATGTGAGTTCCCCCTCAACTCACACTTTTCTTCCCATAAACCGCGAGTTCACCTGTCCACAGGCCAGAAACTGTGATATGGAATCTTTTTCTGAAACTGTCAGGGTTTTCCAAGAGCATTGTTTTGGGTTGTCTGACCTCTATTTCAGTCTGTCTTAGGCCTAGATATTGTAGAAATTATAAAAACATATCTATATCAATGGATTCAATCCGATCAAGAAATGTAATAAATCTAGATAATGAATCCTTCTACAAATCAATCGCGGAAAATAAACATGATCGCTAATCACAACAAGTAAAGAAAGAAGAAAATCAAACCAAAACACATATATTTTCACAGGGAAAGCTTGCTGCTCAAAACCCCTCTATATTCTATTGTATATTTACCATGGAATCATGAAACAATTACAATGCATTATTCTCAGAAGAGTCTCATGCACTCTCACAACTGTCTCACACTGACCCAGACAAAATTGACCAACACTTAGCTAATTTCCTACCTCTAATCAGCTTGCCTTGCTTGCGCAATTAATGTGGAATGCAATCACTATTATTTAGGAATTTCAACCTTCCTCAAGTGCGCAAGTATCATGGGAAATCCTGTGGTGTTTTAACTGCATCTGGGCAGTTTGCTAATAGTAAAACTGATAGTTAATTTCTCTTTAACCTTCGCTCAACTAGGTCTCCACTGGAACTAACATGCATGAAAATATTAATAGTAAATCATCAGTTACTTGACAGATCACTGCATGTGAATTAAATCTGATTTAATTCACTTGACCTCTCACTAGTGCAACAATCAGTTACAACTAGTTAAATTTATTTTAACTCGCTTAATTGAGTTAATTGATTTCTCATGCATTAAACTGTAATATTCCTAATTTAGCTTAAGCTAATAGGAATATTGAATTTTTCTTTTGAAATCTAGATGCATGAATAATTGAGCAAGAAGGCTCCAATTTGCTCAAGTATGAATAAAAATCCTTCCTAATGTGAAAGGGGATCATAAAATAACCAATTCAAGCATCCACATGTGTGAACAAGGTCTAAAATATGTGGACAAGGTAAATTTTGATCAAGCCAACATGATTTATTCTCAAATAAGTGGATTCTAAATAAAGCGAGCTCAATGTGAATAGAGATCAATCCAACTAGATAAAATGAAGGCACCTTGAGTGGGAAAAGGGATAGGGCATAAAGAATCAGTCAAGGTTGACCAAGTCAACAAAGCTGTCTAGATACATTGCACCATCTTGATGGACAACACAGTTTTTGTGGAGGAGCCTTTGCAGGGAAGCAACCTCATAGTGGGTGGGACCCTTGGTGAGGAAGCTCAGCAATTATATAATGAAGGAGATGACAAGCATATGGGCATATTGGAGATTATATTTTTATGTGGTCTATTTAGAATTTCTACATACTTGGCTGTTTAGCTAAGTTGATGCACTGCTTAGTGCAAGGGTTTTCCCGGGCGGGGATTCCCTACTCTTTCTTGGAGATCTTGTCTAAGAAATATAAGAGGAGGTTTCTGATCTGAATTTTCCAATACCTGGTGTTGATCCAAGCACTTACCTTTAGCAAAAATGTAGTCCCTTCAGAAAACTACATTATTTCTTAAGGTGTGCAGTGGAAGGGGTGAAAGTGCCATTTTGAGGAGCTAGTTTCCCAAGAGAAGGTTCAGTTTTTCTTTGGGAGAACTAGAAAAGGAGTCTACAGCCATTTCTTTGTATTTTCAGCCATTATTATGTAGAGCTACAGCCATACAGCATGATTAAGCCACATATTTGCAGCATCTCTCTCTTGTATATCTTTTCTGTCAAGAAACCCTTGCCGGGTCTTCTTGGATCTGTATAAAAGAGATTAGATCTTTGTTTTTATGCCTCGTTGAGTATTATAATAATATTATCAGATATATTTCTATATTTTCTGATTTAACCTCTATTTAGACTGTGCATTCTCTTATGCATCAGCTCCGACATTTTGTAGTCTTGGGGTTTTGGCAAATTTTAGCTGTCTTGAGCATGGGAGGCCTGTTTAACTAGGCTAAAAGAATTTGTTTCTGAAAATATTTTTCATGCATGTCCTATATTGTTAATTCTAAGGGAAAAAACTATTATTTTCCACTTTTATAACTCAATATTCAGAAAATAACATGTTTGAGGCAAAAATAGCTGCTTTTCCCCACTTGGTGAATTGTATAAAGGCATAGTTTGTTGCTATGATTGTTATTATGATGGATATGTGTTCAAACACACTACATGAGTTGATTAATTTCTGTTCTCCAACTTTGGAATACCTTAAGGTATTCTTATTGTTGTAGAAAATTCCAGTTTTGGAATATTACAGTGGTATCAAAGAAAAAATCTTGGCTCAGCCTGTGAGCTCAAGAATTATCGAGTCTTCTCATGGGGAGGAGGATATTTGCAAAATAAATTAGAGAAAACCCTTGTTGTCTAGATAAAGGAGGTTCTCAAACTTCTCTTGACAAATCTGCAGGGCAAAGGCATGGGCATCAAAGAAATGAGGAGGGAAACACATGAAGGTCTCTCAACAAAATATATACAAGAGGAAGATTCTAAGTCCTCATATTTTGGATATGAGCACTCAGCCATATCATCATATATACCAAGTTCTATCAACAATTTCTTCATGAAGAGGAAGAAAGGAGATGTGCCAAAGAAAGATACTCTTGGTGATTATTTGCAGGAATATGAAGCTCAATCTGAGGAGTTCAAAGATCACTTGAATTTCCAAGGGTTTTGCCAAATGAAGGAGGAAAAGAGCACAAGGAGCAAGAAGCAGGGTGAGGGTAGATTCTTTCTATCCACTTTTGATGGATCACCTCTATGTCCAGCTAGGGCTTGGGTGAAGGAGATAGACACCCTTGTGCAGCAACATCAAGTTTCAAAATCGGAAGCCATCAAAGTAGCAGTGCTGCATTTTGAGGGGAAGGCCTATGCTTGGTGGTTTTTTGAATAATTTTCCTTAAAGAATGCAAATACATCTACTTATGAAAAGTTCATTAAAATATTAGTAGAAATGTTTGATGAGGTTTCATGTGAAACATCCTCTATTGAAACTATCATACCATATCAAAAGGAGCTTTTGCATGAGTTGGGAGGGTCTATAAATCCAACTCCCTCTTTGAAAACCAATGAAGAAGAGGTAAGCTTGTTTGATACTTTTTCAAGGGCAATATCTCCCTTGGATGAAGGGCTTTCTTCTCAAAATAAAGACATGAAGATTCCTTCTTCAAAAGAGGACCAAGATCTAAGGTCTCTTGTTGAAGGTAAGGCAACTTCAACTAGTGAAGAAGAGAAAGGAGAGGCAGGAGAAGATAACGTGGTCATAACAAGGGCACCTCAAGCACCAAATGAAGAAGAGGATGGAGCACTTGCTCCAAAGAAAGAAACTCTTGCACTCTTGCAAGGAGTTCCAAAAGGTCTCACACATAGAGCTCTTGGCATTGTTAGCCCCCTATAAATTCCTTGACAAGCAATGCAAGGGGGCCAATTTGTTTTATGAGCCTTCAAGGAATGCATTTCTCTTGAAAACACATCATCCTTGAAGCCTCTGTGGGTCCACTGCCTTTGTAAAGATCCTAACTATTGTATCCATCCAAAAAGTCTCACTGATTGCAAAAAATTGTGCTCCAAAAGGCCTACATTTTCCCTTTGTATCCCTGCAGAACGCCCCATTTTAACCCTGTTTTCCCCCTTGTCAAAATTCCCCTCTTACCCTCTAAATCCTCCCAAAATCCCCTATAAATCCTACACATAGCCCCTTGTTTGGCCAAATAACCCCTTCTTCCCTCTATCGTTACCCCTTTTAGGCCTTTAATTTCATTAAAAATGTGCCAAAAACCATATTCTCCATGTGTATGGGTCTTAGCCCCTTTCGGCCAGCCCCCTTAGCCTTTTCCACCAAGTGACCTGGCCGCTAGAACCTGGCACCAAGGCGGAAGGCGCTTATCTCAAATATGTATCGGGAGCGTCGTGAGCCGTCGATCTACACCGACCGTACGGTCACTGCGAGCTCCATAACGTCCATCACCCACCCCTTTCACCGCCCTGTTAACACATCAACCGTCCATTTAACCCACTGATCCGATGGCCCAGAGTTTATCCGCCCAGTGGTCCCCACGCCAGCGCACCCTGTTCAAAAAATGGCTGGTTTCTATCGCACCGCTTTCTAAGGGTTGGCGATATTTTTTGTTTCGCAGCGATTCCACTCATTGCCTGATGCGTGTCCCCGCGCACTGTTCGAAAACCTCCCCCATCGTGCATTAAAGTTCGGCAGAGAACCTGGCGCGATATCGTTATATACCGTTTGATCTGTGGCCCGCGATCTGACGGTGACCGCGCCCCCAAGCTGCACAGGCGATAACCTAGGCAACAGTACCCCTGGCCCACCATCTGTCGCCCTCTAACACATTTTCATTCGTCGATCTTCTCCTGAGATCGGATGGTCCAGATTTAATCCACGCTCCGTCGTTGACCGCGTCCTGCCACATCACCAGGTCACGTGTTTTCATCACTTTTCATCCGTACCCCTATATAATTCATTCAAAGGGAAAAATTTAATGTTTGGCGTAAAATTTCCACCTCGCCATTCTCGAAAGCATTCCCCGCTGATCCACTGTGTTCCTCCACGAAATCCTCTACATTCATCATGCCATGTTGTCGTCCTTTGCAGTCATCCATGCCACCCTCCCCATGCATGTTTTTCCTTAACATTTTTTCGTGTTTTGCAGGGTTACAGGCGGCAGAAAACCGCCATGATTCATATGCACTATTGTAGTGGCACAGTGCATAGAAGAAGCTGAATTTAGAGCCTGATATTACAGGAAAATGTCCGGAAAGGTGTCTGCAACATAAATTTCATCAAAGGACAGAGTTTGAACTCTGTGAAACCTCTCCGGTGCCATTAAAGCTCAAATTGTATAGACAAAGACAGTACTAGAGCAGCAAAGAGTTTAAGGCACGTAACTGAAGATTTTTGAGCCTTTTCTAGGGATTTAGAAGGCAAAGGTACCAGTTCGAAGACATCATGGACCACTCAAAAGGTCCAATGCATAGAAAATGATATATATCAATGTCACCATCAGCAGAATGTTCCTACCAGTGAAAGGACGGAGTGCCCATGCTTCTTTCATTCTATACCATGTTCCTGAAGAGATCTCAGCCCTGACGACAGTCCTATGCTGCCAGAATGTATTTGTTGCACGGTATGGCAGACCTGAATCCTTAATCCGCATTTTGATTAATGCACTAGAGTGCTACAACAAGTACATCAAAGACACACCTGGAGTAAATGGAAGCCTGACAAAGACCACTCTTTCGTCCAAAGAGTGCCATAGATAAATGCACAGAATTTAAACAAAATGGGCTTCGACCCTCTTTCTTTTCTGAGTTTTAATGCTCCATTTAGTTTTCCACCTACCTCCTGTGCTCTCTTCAGCTATAAAATCCATGAAGGAACTCATTGTAAAAGTTGTTGATCAGTTATCAGAGAAATTACAAGTTGTTTATTTTGAGACATAGTCTCTGTGTAAAGTTGTAAGATAGGCTGAAGAAGATGTCTTCAGACTGAATATCCAACTATTGGTAATGTTTTACTTGACTGGTTTTTCTCTTTAATATGACAAGCACATTTCTTTGGATCCTAATCTAAAGAAGCGGTGATGTTTTTCTATCTCTGTGTTTGTCTTTAACTTGCAGTTCATTTCATTTCATTTATACTGGCTCGCATCAGAAATTTGGCATAGGATTTACCCTTATTAGGTACCCTATGTTTCTGATCTCTTTACCTTTGATTTTTTCTGCTAAATGTGTTATCTAAGGGTTGATTTCAGTTAATTTAACCAGTGTAGTGGATGTCATTTCCTGCTAGTTGATGTATGAATTAAGGAATCTGTTCTTAGATGTTCTTGTTAGGATTTAATTGAATGAATTGGGAACACTGGGAGGTCTAGAATTCTGTCTCTATCTCACTAGGATCCTTTTCAATTAATTGAACCTTTCTAAGATCCCTCAAGCTGGAGGCCGAAGCATTGAGAGTTCAAAGTCTCTCTCTGATCTCAGGTCTTTAACTTTGTGTTCTAAACCTTTAATGTTTCTTGTCTGAAGAGTTAGCCTTTGGTTTTTAGATCATAGGTGTCCAATGGCATGTCCTGTCCATGGATCTGATTTCTAAGGTTCACCTTGGAGGTTTCCTTTCTTTCACCTTCTCTCTTACTGTTTCATGCCACACTATCATCTTTAAGATCCAATGCTTTAGATGACTAGCCCAAATGAAGCCTGCATATTGAATAACAAGTAAACCCTTTCCCGACTCCATTGCCCAATGGTCTTTATGTTCTATGAAAACATCCCTCCTTTGCCTAAAATCCTCTTTGCTCACCCTTGTCTTATATTGAACCCTTCTTTCCTGATTCCCACCAACCAAACAAACATTCAAACAAACAAGCCCAGAGCCTTATAACTAGCCTAATATCTTAAAAAATGAGCTCAAAGACATAAAACCTTTGCTTATATAGAGAGACCCCTCTCTGGACCCATGAGGGCTAGATCCTGAGGTCTGAAAGTGGTTATGATGTTGTCTCATCTTTTGGTATTGCCAACCTTGCCAAAACATGGGAACCCCAACATAATGGCGACTCCACTAGGGAATTTTTGAGTATTTTCCATCTTACTGCATTACAAGAGCCTCAGAAAACCTAGAAACTCTGGTTAGGTTGGTAGTGAAACACTTCCACTTGCAATTCACTTTCTACACCATTTGTTGTGTTTCTCCCACACTCTTAGACAGATTCTGGAAAGGGCCAGGTAGCCTCCAGATCTCACACTCTTTTCAGAGGTGACATATCTGGTAAAATCCCTCCCAGTCGATCTCTGGTTAGAGTTTGTTGTGTTTTGAAGATATCCCTGAAAAGGGACATCTTAGAAGCACTGTGGTGGACAGTGTACCCTCCAGAAGCATCCTAAACCTTCCACCTGGCGACTCCATAGCTCCTTAAAGATCATAAGACTCCACTAGTGATCAGTAGGCCTCCTGATTATCTTGGTTCACATAAGACTCCACTGGGAGACCAGCCTCCATAACAACGTCAACCATAATAGAAGTAACAAGTAGGGTTAAGCTGCCTTGCTAGTGTTGGGGTTCCCATGTTTTTGCCAGATTGGCAAGACCAAAATATGAGACAAAATCAAACCACTTTCAGACCTCAGGATCTAGCCGTCCTGGATCCAGAAAGGGATCTCTCTATGAAATTTCAAAGGTGTATGACTTTAAAGCTCAGTGTTTAAAATGTTAGGCTAGTTATAGGCTCAAGGTTTGTTTGTTTGATTTGTTTTGATTTGGTTGTTGGGAATCAGGAATGAAGGATTTAATATAAGACAAGGTAAGGCAAAGAATATTTTAGGCAAAGGTAGGTAACTCAGAGAACATCAAGGCCATTGGGCAATGGAGTCAGGAAAGGGTTTACTTGCTGTTCAATGTGCAAGCTTTCAGTTGGGCTAGTCATCTAAAGCATTGGATCCTAAAATGATTGTGTGGCATGGTACATTAAGGATTGAAAGTGAAAAGAGGGAAACCATCCAATTCTGTCTATAGATTAGGTTAGAGGTCATTTAACTCCATACCTGCTTGGACACGATCAGAGGCAACTTGAGGGAACTTGGAAAGTTTAATTGAAATGGAAAGATCCTAGTGAGGCAGAGACAGAGTTCTAAGCCCCCCAGTGTTCTCAACTCATTTAATTAAAACTAAACAAGAACATCTAAAAACAGAATCCATTAATCCATACATCTGCTAGCAATATATCATACCATTACACTGGTTAGATTAATTGAAATCGATCCTTAGATAATACATTCAGTAGAAAACATTAAGGCAAGGAGAGCAGAAACATAGGGTGCCTAACAAGGGAAAATCCTATGCCAGATTTCTGATGCAAGCCAGAAGAACTGAAATGGAATGAAATAAAACACAGAGATAGGAAAACATCACCAACTGCTTTAGATCAGGATCCAAAGAAATGTGCTTGTCATATTAAAAACAACACCAGTCAAGTACAACATTGCCCACAGCTTGAACATTCAGCCTGCATACATTTTTCTTCAACCTATCTTACAACTTTACACAGAACTATATCTCACAGAAAAAGCTTGCAGTTCTCTGATATCTCATCAACAACCTTTACAATGTTTCTTCATGAAATTTTATAGCAGAAAGCTGGGCTGAGGAGGTAGGTGAAAACTAAATGCAGCATTAAAAATTCTGAAAAGAAAGAGGGCCAAAGCCCATTATGTTTAATTCTGAGCATTCAATTCCTGTCACTCTTTGGATGGAAGAGTGGTCTTCTTCAGACCTCTATTTACTTCGGTATGTCTCTTGATGTACTTTGACTGCAAGACTCTGTGGTACTTTTGGTGAATAAACAAAAGGTAAGTAAATAACTGAGAAGTCTGCCATACTTATGAACAAATGCTTTGATAGCACTAGGACTGTTGTCAGGACGGAAGTTTCTTTAGGAACACGTTGTAGAATAAAAGTTGCATGGACACTCTGTCCCTTATGGAGAAAAACATTCTGCTGCGGTGGAAACCCCGATGATATGGTTTTCTGTGTGCTGGATCTTCTATCTAGTACCTTACCTCTAAATATCTGAACATAAGGCTTTAAAGATCTTTATTTGCGTGCCTTATGTTCTCTGCTGATCCATTTATATCTTTGACTGTGAAATCTGTGTGTTAATGGCGCCGGGACAGTTTCACAGAGTTAAACCCTGCTCTTTAGATGCAAATCCCGTTGTGGTACCTCTTTGGGCCTTTCTTCATGATCTCTGCCTCTGTACATGGTCCTTTCCTGTATTTTCTGTCACTGTGACAGTGTGTGCAAATCATGGTGGCTTTCACCGCCTCAAAACCCTGCAAAACAGAAAACTTGTTATGAAATCCATGGATGGGGGTAATGGATGCAGTGCGGATGATGAAAATAGCTGTGCAGCTGGCGAAATGATGGGACTGTGCCGGGAGGTGGCGGAAAGATGCAGAGGAATGGTGGAGAAACGCTCTGGAGAAGGTTGGCGGAATGTAGAGCAACTTATACGTGAAAACCTTATAAACATCGACCTTTTGAATGAATATGTAAGGGGAACGGGCGAATGTACGGTGGAGACACGTGGAGCGGTGACGTGGCGGGACTGGGCGATGGCAGAACAATCAACAGCGGGCAATCAAATCTGAACCGTCAGATCTCGGGAAGAGATCGACGGCTGTGGACGAGTCAGAGGGCGATGGACGGTGGGCCAGGGGTACGACGGCTTATGGGTTAACTCGTGTGCAGCTCTGTGGAACGACGATCGTTGGATGAACTATCCCAGATCGGACGGTGCACGTGCATATCGCTGCGTGTCCGCGGACGAACGTTAATGCGCGATGGGGTAGTGGTTTTGAAACAGTTCCGCTGCCACGCGTCGAATGCTGAGTGGAATCGCTGGCCGATCCGAGAATACCGTCCTCTGCCCAAAAGTGGTGCGATAGAAACTAGATGGTTTTGAATAGTGCGCGGGGACCACCGGGGCGGGTAGACTCCGAACCGTCGGATCTGCGGGTAAATGGACGACGATTGCGTGGTCGGGGGTTTGAACGGGGGAAACACGGACACTGTGGAGTTAACAATTTCCGTCCGATCTATAAAGATCAACGATCAGGGACGCTCTCGATATACATTGGAGATTAGCACCTTCAAGGCTAGCGCTCGGTCATAGCGCTGGGTTCTATGGGGGGAAATGTACAGGGGACTAGGCCGAAAGGTGCTAGGCCCTATTATAATGTTTATTAGTGGGTTTTTAAGCCCTTTCAATGGATTTTAAAGCCATAAGAGGGTAACGATAGGAGGACTAAGGGGGAATTTAGGGGGAATAAAGGAGACTTTGACAAAGGAAAAAATGAATGAAAATGAAGCATTTTGCAAAGGTATAAAACGCAGAAATAAAGCCTTTTGGAGCATAATTCTTTATCAGCAAGGCTTATCATTAGGGGAATTTTGAGGTCTAAAATGGGACTCCTAAGGAAATTATAAAATAATAGTGGAAAAAATCTAATAAGATTTGATGACATCATCAAATTTTAGAGGGAAAAATGAAAAAACTACTTTTTCAATTCATATTTTCAACTTATCTCCCAAAGTTATTATTCAAATTTCGAGCGGGAGTACTCGTTGGATGCGGAATTTAATTCCCCATCCAAGGAGTACCCATGTTGCATACTTTCGATGGGTCCTACTACACGAAAAATGAGAAATACATAAAAAAACGTGATTACAATCACATTTTTTATGTATTTCTCATTTTTCGTGTAGAAGAGTTCATCGAAAGTATGCAACATGGTAACTCCTTGGATGAGAAATTAAATTTCACATCCAACGAGTACTCCCGCGCGAAATTTGAGTAAAAATTTTGGGAGATAAGTTGAAAATACGAGTTCAAAAAGTAGTTTTATTATTTTATTATTTTTTAATATTTTTACCCTTTTATTTAAAAAATGGTGAATCATCCCCCATGATTGACATCATCATCTTGAATCCTATTGGTTGTTATAAAGTTTATTTTTGTTGTACATTTTTCTTATGAGGCCCATTTTAGACCTCAAAATTCCCCTAATGTTACTCAGAACAACAGAGGGAAATAGTCACAAGGCAGGGAACATGAAAAGGCTACAAGGATGATGTGTTTTCAAGGGAAATGCATTCCTTGTAGGCTTATAAAACAAACTAGCCCCTTGCTTGCTTGTCAAGGAATTTATAAGGGGCTAACAGTGGCTCCACATGGGGATGGCTTCTTCTTGAAGGAGTCAAGAATTCAGAAAATGATCTTTGGTGTAGGTCAGATGCCTGCTGCTTAAGTCACATTTCTTCCTCTAGATCGGCTGCCACAGTATGATAGATACATCAGCAGAAAGAATTTCTCCCACAATCTACCTACCCTTTCTACAATCCTAGCATTTTCTTCTTAGGGTGCATTTGAACTAGTAGACCCTTTATATCATTTATTTTTTGCAAACAAGAAAATAAACTTATTCTAATTCTACCCTTATTGCTCCATGAGACCAGATTAGGCTGTTGGTCTCATATGTTTCTCTACCTAATCTAATATCTGCTGGGATTAAACTGTCCAGCAGATTTCTTCTCTATATTCTACAACAGCAATTGAAAAATAGTCAAGCCAAGATTAGACTGTCTGACTTGCTGTGAGCCCAAGGCATAAAGACAGTTGCACTTGGACAGAAAATTGCAAAAAACTGAAAACAAAACTTTGAAGGCTTGAAATCTGAAACTTGAAGTATCCTTCTTTTCTTTTTGTGACTCAAGTTTTGAGCATGTTAGAGTCACTTCTTTTCTTCATTTCAGCTCTGGTTTTAGGCATGTTAGAGCTGGGTTTTCCTTCTTCTTTGCTGGTCCAGAGTTTGAGCATGTTAGGACCAGTTTTTTTTTTTTTTGCTTTCTTTGGCTCAGGTTTTGATCATATTAGAGCCAATCTTTTGCACGTCAGAGGTTCATGTTTTGAGCTTGTCTGAACCCCTCCTTTTCCTCTGTTTTTTGAAACTTTTTCTCTTTTTCTTGAAAATAAAAACTGCAATGGTATGTACAATGGAAATGGAAACTGGAAATTGGGAATCAGCAGAAGTAGTGTTTGAGCATCTTGCCATTGACAGGACCCCCAAACAGCTCTGTACCATCTAATTCTTGTAGGAAGAAGGCATTTGGACCCACAGTGGCCTGGATGATGTATGGACCTTGCCACAAACTGTCAAACTTGCTGTGTTTTCCTTTGTCCTCTCTCCTTGAGTCCCACTTCAGAAATTTATCTCCAATTTTGAAATCAGCAGCTTTGGTTCTCTTGTCAAACAACCTCTTTATGTTTTCCTGAACTTTAATAGCCCTGTTATAAACCTCTTCTCTTGTTTGCTGGAGATGAATTGTCTGGTTTATTCTCCTCACCATACTGTCTTCTTCTGTTTGAATCTCCTGGACCAGCTTGATCACTGGTATCCCAAGGCTGGTAGGAAATACTGCTTCTGTACCATAGACAAGCTGAAATGGTGACATGCCAATGGAATTCTTTGTTGTAAGCCTGTCAGCCCACAAAGCATGTACTAACTTGTTATGCCATGATTTTTTGTTCTCTTCCAACAGCTTCTTGATGATGATCACCAGGCTCTTGTTTGATGATTCAGCTAATTCATTACCTTGAGGGTAGTAGGCAGTTGAATGACCAAGCGCTATTTGATACCTGTGACAAAAATCAACCATTTTCTTGGATCCGAAAGCAGTAGCATTATCAGTGATTATTTTCCTTGGGCAGCCAAACCGAGAGAGGATATGACCTTCTATGAAACTAATGATGACTGAATCTGTGGCATTCCTAGTAGGTATGGCCTCTATCCACTTAGTGAAGTAGTCCGTGGCTGTTAGGATCCATTTGTGTTGTGCAGAAGAAGCAGGGTGAATCTCCCCTATGAAATCTAGGCCCCATTGCAGAAAGGGACCTTCAACAGTGATGCGTTGTAGAGGTAAGGGAAGGAGCTTTCTTTTGCCTTCAAAAATATGGCATTTGTGGTAGGCAATTATCATCTTACAGACATCATTGAAGAGTGTGGGCCAATAATAGCCAGATCTGAGTATTTTGTTTGCAGTGGCTTTCCAGCTCAGGTGGCCTCCACACTCCCCTGCATGGAATTCTTGTTTAATCCTCTCTGCCTCGTTTTCAGGCAAACATTTAAGCAATAGGCCATTTGGGTTCTTCCAGTATAAGTAGTTATTCAATATGAAATAGCTCCTGGATTTTAGCTTTAAGAATCTGACCTTGGTCTTTGATAGTTCAGGAGGGGCATTGAGGTGTGTAAGCACATACAAAATGTTAGAATACCAAGGAGAGCTCTGAAACTTTTCCTCAACAGTGGGATCAGGCAATTCTTGTTGCTCATCCAAGGTATTTACCATGTTAATGTCTAGGGCTTGTAAGTTTGATTCAGCCATTAATTGAGCTAGGCCCTGACATTTAATCAGTTTGGTGGGTTTTATCTCAAGGTCCTATTCTAAGATCACAACAATCCATTTGCCCCTCTTTCCATCAGGATCTTGGGACAATATATCTTTGACAACTATGTTAGGCACATAAGCTATGGTGTGAGAATGCAATATGTACACCCTGAAGTCCTTTAAGGCCTTGATTAAGGCATAGGCCTGTTTTTCCATTATGTTGTATTTCAAGGGTGCATCCCTCAATGCTTTGCTGAAAAAGGCAATCGGCTGTTCCATTCCCTCTGGATTTTTCTGCAGTAAGACTGCAGCCACTGTATGCTTAGAGGAAAATGAAAAGATCAGGAAATCCTTTGAGAAATCTGGGCTGATCAGAACAGGAGCTTTGGTGAGTGCAATTTTTACTGATTCAAAAGATTGTTTAGCTCCAACAGTCCATTTAACTCCCACACCTTTCTTTAGCATGTTAGTCATATTCCTAAGGTGTTCAGCTAGGTTGGGAATAAACCTCCTAAGGAAGTTAATTTTCCCAATGAAGGACTGTAATTCTTTGATGTTTCTTGGGTTTGTGATCTGTAGTATTCCCTCAACTCGTTGTGGGTCTATCCTAATTCCCTTCTCAGATATAATGTGGCCAAGAAGTTTACCTTCCTGCAGTCCAAATACAGTATTTTTAGGATTCAGTGACAGACCAAACCTTCTAGATTTTTCAAACACTTTTCTCAGATGTTTCAGATGTTCTCCTTCAGTCTTAGAATAGACTGTTATGTCATCTAAGTAAATAACAATGAAGTGCCCTATCTCATCTGAAAAAGCTATGTCCATCGCTCTTTGGAAGGTTGCACTAGCGTTCATCAATTCAAAATGCATCTTCACATACATAAAGGTACCCCATGGAGTGGTAAAGGCTATTTTGAGTTGGTCTTTTGGGATTACTAGGACTTGGTTGTAACCTGAAAAACCATCTAGCAAGGAAATCCTTTTATAACCTACTACCCTCTAAAGAATATGTTCCATTTTTGGCAAAGGGTAATTGTCTTTGAGTGAGGCTCTATTAAGATTCCTGAAATCTATGCACAATCTGATTTCCCCTGTTTTCTTCCTCACAGCCACTAGGTTTGATACCCAATCAGAGAACCTTACAGGCACAATTATACCTACTTCATACATCTTCTTAATCTCTTTTTCCACTGCAGACAATTGTTTTGGGTTTATTCTGCGAAGTTTTTGTCTAAAGGGCTTCTGATTTTCTTTCAAGGGTATCTTATGCTGAATGATGTTTGTGTCATAAGCCCTTAAGTCCTCGTAACTCCAAGCAAACACATCAATAAATTCTTTGAATAGGTCAATGTATTTCTTTTTCATGTTTGCAGGGAGAGACTTAGCCAATTTAATCATTTTAGGCTTATCCTTTATGCCTATATTGCATTCTTCTATGTCAGAGTTCGCATGCTCTATGGTAGGCTTTTTTACTACATCGTCAAAGTCAAAAAGGTCTTCTAAAGGCGCCAGACCTCGAGGTAAGTTCTTATTTTTGGCCTGCAACACCTCTACTTCTTCACTGTCTGCGTTTTCACATTTTTCGTCTGGATCTTCAGTCTGTTAGTTTAAAGTGTTTATTTCTATGTTACTGGGTGTCTCTTCCTCATCTGAGGATGCTTCACTTAGGCAGTTACTGTCAGATTTAGAGTCCGAATCAGAAAACTCAAACTCATCTTTGCCTACCAGGAAATTTTCAATCTGTTTATCTCCTTAAAAAACCTGCCAATATTTTTCATTGTCTGGCACTGCAGGTCTGAATTTGGTCTGAATGATGATCTGTTGGTCGCTTGGAGACTTAGGGTATGAACTAGCCAGGCAAGCTAATCCGTTTGCAATGACATTTTGACCCCTAGGAACAAACACTAAATTGTATTCAACAAATTTTTTCAATATGTCCACAGCATCGTTCCTATATGCTCTGAACCTAGGGTGTTTGGCTGTGTATTCACCATTCACCTGTTTGATAACCAATTCAGAATCTCCCTGCATGACTATTCTACGGGCTCCTATTTTCTTCAACAGATTTAAACCCAGGATAAGGGCCTCATACTCTGCAATATTATTGGTACATTTGAAATGCAGATTGCAGGCATGGCTTTCCGCGTAGTCGCTCTCTGTGTTACGTATCCAAACCCCAGCTCCGGCAGTTCTTCTTGTGCAGGACCGATCGAAACTCATTTCCCACAGGGGTTCACTCTTGTTTTTGTTATCGTTTCTTTCCTTACAGCTGGGTTCACTATTATGTTGTGCTATAGGAGATGCATCAGGCTGTGGGTCGTTTAGTTTTTCGTTATGAGTGTGGAAGTCAGAGCGGTGATTAGTTGGCTGATTGCATTCTGTTTCTGATTCACTTTGCGTTGTTGTTTCAGTGCACTGTTCAAAGTTTTATACATCTTCCTCCTCTGAGTCTAGGGTAGCCATTATGTTAAAATCCATTGGCTCTGTTTCATCATGTGCACCTTTGCATGTATCTACGTTTTCAGATTCTGGTCCTCGCAAAGATTCATCATTGCAGAAGATAAAGGAATCCAGGTCTGTATGTACAGAGTATAGAGGAGAATTTTCAGACTTTTCAGGGCTACTAACCAGGAATTTCATTTGTGCTTCCCTGTACAATCTTCTAAGTTGGCCAAAGATTGGGATTGTGGCATAAGCCCCATCCATCTGCATTGTTCCTTATAGCTTGGCTCCCCATGATATTGATAATAACATGCCATACTTGGGTGGCACATCTGCCACCACAACATCCATGACCATACACCTGGCAGGAATTTGAGTAAGGCTCACACATAAATCTTTGATCAGACCAAGACACTTTACTCTACTAGAGTCAAATGAATACATGGCTTTATAGGGACGGGTTATCTCTAGGCCTAATCTTTCCATTACCACTTTAGGCATTAGGTTGTGTGATGCCCCAGAATCATGCATTGCATTGTGGAGAATCTTATCATGGATATTAATACTGATATAAAAAGGGGGCACTACCCCTTCCTAAAACTTTCCTTCTATATTTGGACCAAACAGAAGGGCAGGTTGATCATCACTTAGATTTACAGTGTCACTGTTCTCACCTAAATTTAATGCTTTCAAAATTTTGCCTTTATATACATCCTGAGTGGCCAGATCAGAGAGTGGGACAGAGATTTTAATTTTTTCAATCTCACTCTCCAAATTGAAGGTGGATTGACTCTTTGGAATGTTCAACTCTGTTTTGTTAGCCACTGCCTTAGTGGCTGAATCAGTGTGTTGATTCTCGTTATGTGCAATGTTTGTGACATTTTTATCAGGAGCACTAACTGCAGTGCTAGTGCTACTGGCTGGTTTACCTTGTGTATCAGTGTTTTGGTTGTCTTTTTCTTTGTTCTTTCCAGAACTCTCAACTGCTGATTTGTTGCCTTCAACAGTTTCTTTAGAAGTTTTTTCAGGTATTTTCTTGATGGTGACCTCAGAAGCTTTTGGTTTGGTAGTTTCTTGGCTCTTTTTGCTTCTAAGTTCATATTGTTCTCTGACCTTCATCATGGCATTTTCAAATCCTAATTTGTAATCTTCAGTTTCTAACCATTCCTCATCCCAACTAGAGGGCGAGGGCTGATCTTCTTCTGAATAAAAGTTATGGATTGAATCTTCTGTTTCGAACATGTTTATTGTGTTTCCCTTACACCCTTCTATGATTCCCTCATCTTTGTCAAGAAAATTCTCTTGGAATGGGGCAATAACTTGCTGATCTGATTCTCTTTGTCTGTTTGGAGTGGCATTTTTTCTTCTAAAGTTCTGGTTCTGGTTTTGATTTTGATTTCTATTTTGGTTACTAATTGTGACAACCATTTTTTCCATAATTTGGTATAGCTTCTCCACTTTTTTAGATAGATGGTCATGATTTGGATCAGATGTGGAAGCTACATTGTCGTCTCTATATGTTACCCTTTTCTCAGCTCTTAATCTCGTTCTTTTCTCAATTAGATTTGCCTCTATATTCACTTCTCCTTTCTGCATGTCTTCCAATGTGTTGTACTCTTTATCCCTAAGCTGATAGGCCATATCAACATCAAAGCCTTCAGGGTATTTTGCTAGGGCCATACCTTGGGGAGGTTTCATGTGTGGAGGTAGAGCATTGTAAATGCTATTAAATCTCGTCGTGTAATTATGGACACTCTCCCCTACGTTTCTTTTAAGGCTCATATATTCTGCTAGGAGTTGGCGAGGGTTGGCCTTAACTTCCCATTTTTTTATGAAGGTCTGATATAGAGCTGGGAGGTCATTGATGCTACCTAGAGGTAATCTTTTAAACCATTTCTTCACATCACCTCCTAAGCTCTGGGCAAATATTCTCATTTTGACTGTATCATCATCTATCTCCATGTAGTCAAAAGCATCTTCCATCCTATCTAAATGGTATTGTTTTGTGGTAGACTCTTTTGCAGTGAAGTGTGGGATCTTTGATTGATAATCATTGGGTAAGGGTACTAGAGGCTAAGGTAAAACCAGAGGTGCATACCAGGCTAAGGTAAAACCAGAGGTGCATACCAGGCTGCCATGATGATGTTTTGATGAGGTAAAGGGTTGACTTGGGCAGCTGGTATGTGGATGACAAGGATATTATGACCAACATAAAACTGATGAGCAGATCTAGGGTGATTGAGCCCCAAGTTTTGAATGAAGTGTATATCAGGAGGTGTAGATGGAGGGGTCTGTCTCTTCCCAGGGTGTTTACCTCTTTGGGGTGTGAACCAGGAAGCTCAAGGTCTAGCTGGTCTAGGACATTGAATGACCTAGTTCTAGGTAATCTATTAGGTAGGTCTAGGTCAAGGTGAAAGTGCGATAGAGCTGTAAGATCTTCTAGTGCAGAGTTAGCTCTATGGATGTGGTTGGAAATAGTTGGTTATTTATGTGTGTGAGATCCTTTGAGGATGCTCTCAGGGTTGTCAACTATTTCAGGTGGGTCTGGGTTAGGGTAAGCTCTTGTATGAATGGTTCTAGAAGCCAAAATGTTGTTTTATGACCAAGCAGCTTAACCCTACTTGTTACTTCTACTGTGGTTGATGTTTTTATGGAGGCTGGTCTCCCAGTGGAGTCTAATGTGAACCAAGATAATCAACAGGCCTACTGATCACCAGTGGAGTCTTTAAAACGTTTAGGGAATATGGAGTCGCCAGGTGGAAAGGTTTAGGATGTTTTTGGAGGGTACACTGTCCACCACAGTGCTTATGAGATGTCCACTTTCAAGGATATCTTCCAAACACATCAAACTCTAACCAGAGATTGACTGGGAGGGCATTTACCAGATATGTCACCTCTGAAAGAGTGTGAGATCTGGAGGATGCCTGGCCCTTTCCAGACTCTGTCCAAGAGTATAGGAAAACACAAAAAATGGTGTGGAGGTTGATGTGTGAATGGGAGTGTTTAGTCTACCAACCTAACTAGAGATTGTAGGTTTTCTGAGGCTTATGATATAGTAGGATAGAGAGTATTTCAGAATGCCCCCAACGGAGTCGCCATTATGTTGGGGTTCCCATGTTTTTGCCAGATTGGCAAGACCAAAAGATGAGACAACATCAAACCACTTTCAGACCTCAGGATCTAGCCCTCTTGGATCCAGAGAGGGATCTCTCTATGAAATGTCAAAGGTGTATGACTTTAAAGCTCAGTGTTTAAAATGTTAGGCTAGTTATAGGCTCAAGGTTTGTTTGTTTGATTTGTTTTGATTTGGTTGTTGGGAATTAGGAATGAAGGATTCAATATAAGACAAGGTAAGGAAAAGAAGATTTTAGGCAAAGGTAGGTAACTCAGAGAACATCAAGGCCATTGGGAAATGGAGTCAGGAAAGGGTTTACTTGCTGTTCAATGTGCAAGCTTTCAGTTGGGCTAGTCCTATAAAGAATTGGATCCTAAAATGATTGTGTGGCATGGTACATTAAGGATTGAAAGTGAAAAGAGGGAAACCATCCAAGTCTGTCTATAGATCAGGTCAGAGGTCATTTAACTCTAGACCTGCTTGGACACGATCAGAGGCAACTTGAGGGAACTTGGAAAGTTTAATTGAAATGGAAATATCCTAGTGAGGCAGAGATAGAGTTCTAAACCCCCCAGTGTTCTCAACTCATTTAATTAAAACTAAACAAGAACATCTAAAAACAGACTCCATTAATCCATACATCAGCTAGCAATATATCAGACCACTACACTGGTTAGATTAATTGAAATCGATCCTTAGATAATACATTCAGTAGAAAAAATTAAGGCAAGGAGAGCAGAAACATAGGGTGCCTAACAAGGGCAAATCCTATGCCAGATTTCTGATGCAAGCCAGAAGAACTGAAATGGAATGAAATAAAACACAGAGATCGGAAAACATCACCAGCTGCTTTAGATCAGGATCCAAAGAAATGTTCTTGTCATATTAAAAACAACACCAGTCAAGTACAACATTTCCCACAGCTTGAACATTCAGCCTAAATACATCTTTCTTCAACCTATCTTACAACTTTACACAGAACTATATCTCACAGAAAAAGCTTGCAGTTCTCTGATATCTCATCAACAACATTTACAATGTTTCTTCATGAAATTTTATAGCAGAAAGATGGGCTGAGGAGGTAGGTGAAAACTAAATGCAGCATTAAAACTTCTGAAAAGTAAGAGGGCCGAAGCCCATTCTGTTTAAATTCTGAGCATTCAATTCCTATCACTCTTTGGATGGAAGAGTGGTCTTCTTTAGACCTCTATTTACTTCGGTATGTCTCTTGATGTACTTTGACTGCAGGAATCTGTGGTACTTTTGGTGAATAAACAAAAGGTAAGTAAATAACTGAGAAGTCTGCCATACTTATGAACAAATGCTCTGATAGCACCAGGACTGTTGTCAGGACGGAAGTTTCTTTAGGAACACGTTGTAGAATAAAAGCTGCATGGGCACTCTGTCCCTTATGGATAAAAACATTCTGCTGCGGTGGAAACCCCGATGATATGGTTTTCTGTGTGCTAGATCTTCTATCTGGTACCTTGCCTCTAAATCTCTGAACATAAGGCTTTAAATATCTTTATTTGCGTGCCTTAGGTTATCTACTGATCCATTTATATCTTTGACTGTGAAATCTGTGTGTTAATGGCGCCGAGACAGTTTCACAGAGTTAAACCCTTCTCTTTAGATGCAAATCCCATTGGGGTACCTCTTCGGGCCTTTCTTCATGATCTCTGGTTCTGTACACGGTCCTTTCCTATATTTTCTGTCACTGTGACAGCGTGTGCAAATCATGGCGGATTTCGCCGCCTCAAAACCCTGCAAAACAGAAAAATTGTTATGAAATCCATGGATGGGGGTAATGGATGCAATGCAGATGATGAAAATGGCCGTGCAGCTGGCGAAATGATGGGACTGTGCCGGTAAATGGCGGAAAGATGCAGAGGAATGGTGGAGAAATGATCTGGAGAAGGTTGGCGGAATGTAGAGCAACTTATACGTGAAAACCTCATAAACATTGAACTTTTGAATGAATATATAATGGGAACGGGCAAATGTACGGTGGAGACACGTGGAGCGGTGACGTGGCGGGACCGTGCGATGGCGGAACAGTCAACGGTGGGAAATCAAATCTGAACTGTCAGATCTCGGGAAGAGATCGACGGTTGCAGACATGTCAGAGGGCGATGGATGGTGGGCCAGGGGTACGGCGGCTTATGGGTTAACTCATGCGCAACTCTGTGGAACGATGACCGTTGGATCAACTGCCCCAGATTGGACGGTGCACATGCATATCGTTGCGTGTCCGCGGACGAACGTTAATGCACGATGGGGTAGTGGTTTTGAAACAGTGTCGCTGCCACGCGTCGAATGCTGAGTGGAGTCATTGGTCGATCGGAGAATACCGAATTCTGCCCACAAGCAATGCAATAGAAAACGGATGGTTTTGAATAGTGCGTGGGGACCACCGGGGTGGGTAGACTCTGAACCGTCAGATCTGTGGGTAAATGGACGACGATTGCGCGGTTGGGGGTTTTAATGGGGGAAACACGGACACTGTGGAGTTAACGATCGCCGTCCGATCTATAAAGATCAACAGTCAGGGACGCTCTACTATAGGGTGAAATGCTTGGGTTTTTGGTTATCGTATATCCCTCTCAGGGCTTTCCGGTGCCTGAGTCAGACAGTAAGATTAGCTGTACAGTTCACAAAGATGGCATAGACATGTTCATATTAACTTAAAACAACTTGGTGGAATGCGATAGAAAATTACCTCTTTGACGATATCGGAATCCCTTGGAGAACACTAGGCAGCGAAGCAAGAGTCTTTCTTCACCGGCTCGAAATCTTAGTCCTGCAATCAAACAAAGCACTCGTGTAATTTCTAACACAACATATATCCTATCAATTAAGCTAATATATAATGAACATCTAAGTTATACCCATCTGAGCCATTCATATCATGCTGTGTAAATATTCAAACAATAATGACAATATTAAGCATCGAATGGACAAAACAAATACAGTTCTATTGATTTTGAAAGAAGGAGGATTACAACCGTTGGTCGTACCAAGCCCTCCTCAGCCTCCCAATCTCTCTATCTCTTAAGTAATGAAGGCTTAGTCAACAAGCTCTCTAGGAACCTTTTTGACTCTTGGCCTTTACACTATAATACTATCCTCTACTTCACAAGTACTCGGAACATTAACAATCCTTCGACCTTCAACTAAGAGCCTTCAGCTCATTTTTATAGGAGAGGGAGAAAGCCATTGCTTCCTTTCTCTTTCCACTAGTTTGGAATAGAAAAAACTAAGATGTCTCTTTAATCTCTATGCTTTTGCCTCCTTGGGAGTTCAGTCTTTTATGGCAGTGACCAATAATGAATTGGTGCTTTGCAGTTTCCTTTGTGAACTGACTCTCTTGTGAGGGAAAGCTGGAGATTCAAATAATTCTCCGCACGTTTTTCCCATTTCAAACTCAAAACACTGGTAACACTGCCCTCTAGTGTAAACAGAGCATTTCCCTAGCCACTAACGTGGCACATTTACTGGTCTTATGCGTTATAACGCTCCTGCTTTGTTATAGAAAGGTGTTACCTTGGCAGAAATAGGTTTAATTTAGGTCTTTGTATTCCTTCCATATTTGTCTTCTCCTCTGAGCTGATGAGGAGGTATTTTGACCTGTAACATGCTCCCAATATACATTGGAGATTAGCGCCTTCAGGGCTAGCGCTCGGTCATAGCGCTGGGTTCTGTGGGGGGAAATGTACAGGGGACTAGGCCGAAATGGGCTAGGCCCTATTATAATGTTTAAAAGTGGGTTTTTATGCCCTTTCAATGGATTTTAAATCCATAAGAGGGTAACGATAGGAGGACTAAGAGGGAATTTAGGGGGAACAAAGGGGACTTTGACAAAGGAAAAAAGGGATGAAAATGAAGCATTTTGCAAAGGTATAAAAGGCAGAAATAAAGCCTTTTGGAGCATAATTCTTTATCAGCAAGGCTTATTTAGTCAAAACAGCAGAGGGAAACAGTCAAAAGGTAGGGAACATGAAAATGCTGCAAGGATGATGTGTTTTCAAGGGAAATGCATTCCTTGCAGGCTTATAAAACAAACTAGCCCCTTACTTGCTTGTCAAGGAATTTATAAGGGGCTAACAGCTGGAAAACAACATTCTAGCTTCACGAACCATTTACACAAGAGCTTATCCTAATCCAAACCCACCTGAAATAGTTGACAACCCTGAAAGCATCTTCAAGAGATCTCCTACACCTAAATAATCAACTATTTCCAGCCACATCCATAGAGCTAACTCTGCACCGGAAGACTTCACAGCTCTATCAGACCCATTTTTTGACCTAGGCACTCAAAACAATTTACCAAGAACTAGGTCATTCAGTGTTCTAGACCAGCCAGACCTTGAACTCCCTGGTTCACCACCTCAAAGCGGTAAACACCTTTGGGATAGACGGACCCCTCCATCCACACCCCCGAATATTCACTTCCTTCAAAACTTGGGGCTCTACCACCCTAAATCTGCTCATCAGTCTTCTGCTGGTCATAATATCCCTGTCATCCATATACCAGCTACTCAAGTTAACCCTTCACCCCATCAAAACATCATTAGGGCAGCCTGGTATGCACCTCTGGTTTTACCCCAGCCCCTAGTACCCTTACCCAATGATTATCAATCAAATATCCCACACTTCACTGCAAAAGAGTCCACCACAGCTCAACACCATGTAGATAGGATGGAAGATTCTTTTGACTACATGGAAATAAATGATGATACAGTCAAAATGAGATTATTTGCCCAGAGCTTAGGAGGTGATGTGAAGAAATGGTTCAAAGTCCTACCTCCTAATAGTATCCAAGACCTCCCAGATTTATATGAGACCTTCATAAACAAATGGGAGAGGGATTACAACACATTGGAAGACATGCAAAAAGGAGTAGTGAGTGTAGAGGCTAATCTGATTGAGAAAAAAGCTAGATTGAGAGCTGAGAAAAGGGTGACATATAGAGATGACAATGTAGCTTCCACATATGACCCCAATTATGACCACATATCCAAAAACATGGAGAAGCTACAGCAAATGATGGGAAAATTGGTTGTCAAAGTTGGCAATCAAAATCGAAACCAAAGTCATAACCAGAACCTGAAATTTAGAAGAAACAACACCACTCCCAACCAACAAAGAGAGTCAGATCAACAAGTTATTCCCCCATTTCAAGAAAACTTCCTTGATGAGGACGAGGGAATCATAAAAGAGTCTGAGGGGACCACTATAAACATGTTTGGAGTAGAAAACTCAATCCACAACTGTTCCACAGAATAATATCAACCCTCACCCTCATATTGGGATGAGGAAAGGTTAGAATTTGAGGATTATAGGTTAGGATTTGAAAATGCCATGATGCAGGTCAGAGAACAATATGAACTTAGAAGAAAAAGGAGCCTAGACACCTCAAAACCAAAGTCTTCTGAGGTTACCATCAAGAAAAGGCCTGAGAAAACTTCTAAAGTAACTGTCGAAAGTAACAAATCAGCAGCTGAGAATTATAGAAAAAATAAATAAAAGGACAACCAAATCACTGATAAACAAAGTCAACCATCTAGTAGCACTAGCACTGCAGTTAGTGCTCCTGATAAAACAGATCCTAAGCCTGTGCATAGTGAGAATCGATCCACTGATTCTGCCACCAAGGTGGTGGCTAGAAAAACAGAGTTGAATATTCCAAAGAGTCATTCCACTTTCAATTTGGAGAGTGAGATTGCAAAAATTAAAATCTATGTCCCACTCTCTGAGATGGCCACTCAAGATGTATATAAAGGCCAAATTTTGAAAGCTTTGAACCTGGGTGAAAATAGTGACACTGTCAACCTGAGTGATGATCAACCAACCCTTCTGTTTGGTCCAAAGATAGAAGGAAAGTTTCAGGAAGGGGTAGTGCCCCCTTTTTATATCAGTCTTAATATCCATGACAAGATCCTTCACAATGCAATGCATGATTCTGGGGCATCTCACAACTTAATGCCTAAGGTGGTTATGGAAAATCTAGGCCTAGAGATAACCCGCCCCTATAAAGATTTATATTCATTTGACTCTAGTAGAGTAAAATGTCTGGGCCTAATCAAAGACCTGTGTGTAAACCTTACCCAGATTCCAGCAAAATGTATGGTCATGGATGTTGTGGTGGCAGATGTGCCACCCAAGTATGGCATGTTATTATCGAGATCATGGGGAGCCAAGCTGCAAGGTATAATGCAGATGGATGGGACCTACGCCACAATCCCAATCTTTAGCCAACCTAGAAGACTGTATAGAGAGGCACAAATGAAATTCCTGGTCAGCAGCCCCGAAAAGCCTGAAAATTCACCTTTATACTCTGTACACAGAGATCTTGACTCCTTCATCCTTTGCAATGATGAGTTTTTGAGGGGCCAAGATTCAAAAATAGAGATACAAAAAATGAAACAAAGCCCATAGACTTTAACATAATGGCTACACTAGACTCGGGAGAAAAAAATGTAGAAAACCTTGAACAGTTCACTCAAAAAGAAACTCAGAGTGAGCCAGAAATAGGATGCAGTCAACTGATGAGTCACCCTTCACAAGCTCATACACCACACCAAGAACGAAACGATGATAAGCCCAAGAACGAAACCTTATGGGAAATGAATTTCGATGGGTCATGCACCAGGAGAACTGCTGGAGCAGGAGTGTGGATACATAACACATAGAGTGACTACGCAGAGAGCCATACCTGTAACCTTCACTTCAAATGCACAAACAATATTGTAGAGTATGAGGCTCTTATCCTAGGCTTGAATTTGTTGAAAAAACTAGGAGCCCGTAGGATAGCCGTGCATGGGGACTCTGATTTGATCATTAAACAAGTGAATGGTGAATACACAGTGAAACATCCTAGGATGAGAGTGTATAGGAATCATGCTATGGATCTATTGAAAACCTTTGTATAATACGATCTGATGTTCGTCCCTAGAGGCCAGAACGAAATTGCAAATGGACTAGCCTTGATCAGGAGATCAAGTCTCTTGAAGAAAAAATGCTCAAAAATGAAGTTGCTCAGAATGGCTTTGAAACAGATCGACTAGAAAGATCTCAGCGATACGATCCCAACGCCACGAACGGCACTCAAATCCGACGCCGTATGCAGAAGATATTCAGCTTTAAAGATTTGTCAATTTCAATTAAAAAAGGCAAAATTGACTTATGAAATATTTTTATTAAAAAAAGAATGTTCCACAGAATATTCTGGGAATATTTCGTGGAATATTCTGTAGAATATTTCGGGTGCAGCCAATGAAAGGGCGCCACATGGCTAGCTCGGAGACCGCCACGTGGCCCTAAGTCGGATTGAAAATGGCGTTTCAAAAAAATTGTTATGGACTCGGCGAGGTTTGAACACGGGTCAGGGTTGTGCAAACGAAACGGTTTAACCGTCGGGCCAATGGTAATTCTTATTTGTATTGGCGGCAAAGTTCTTTATAAACTTTAAATAAGGTTTGGGCGGGGCCCAAAAGGGGGCCAGCCCCCTCTGCATAGAACCCACAGTGCGGAACCTATGGTCTATTTCATCGGTGCGCAACGTCGGGGTATGGTCACCCGACCCAACGGAAGGTGCGGAGTTCCCATTTAATACAGTTATATCATATGGTGGTGACTTTAACAAATTCCGCCATAACCCAAAGTTCTTCAATATATTCCGTTCGGTGCGGTCATATAACAGTTTTCCGTTAGCCCCCTCTAACTGGCGGTAAATTCGGCGGTCCGCTCCAAAATTGGCGCCATTCCCTATTTTGTCGGTGTTATCTGGCAGTTAGCCAGATTTAGTGGAGTTTTGTTAGGGAAAACTAGCAGTTGGAGTAAAAGTGCCATAACTTTGGCTAGGAGAGGCCTTTGGATACGAATTTTTTTTTGATTTTGGGTGTAGAGATCATTCTGGAGCTGTTGGAAGTGTTTGCAGAGCCATCAGGGCATTCTAACAGAGAGATTACCAGCGTTTTTGGTCGTGGAGCCACCAGGGCCTAAGGGAAAGAGAGCTGTTTTGGACTACCTTCATCCAATGGAGGTGAATGTTTAGTCATTTTAGACTGATTTGAGCCTTCTGAATCTATTTTTGCAGTGTATTTTTCCATTTGAGGCTTCTATATAGTTGTAATCACATTTTGAGCATTTAATCAAAGGAGAAAAAGCCTAATTAGAGGCTTTTGGACCCAGCGAAGGTAGCCCAAGAGAGGGGTCAACCGCTTAAACAATTATTTGCTGTCACACTGTATAATTTTGCTGCATATTTTCAGATTCTGATAGTTTAAACAATAAATTTTTATAAGCAAGCTTTTCCCAAACAAGTTTAAACAGTAAACAAAACTTGTTAGTTTATCTTCAAACCTCTACACTTCAATTGCAGAATATGTATACTTGCTTATTCATACATTAAAACTGGATCAATGAATGCTTTTCACTTAAAACAAATACTTTCATTGATTGATTTTAGTGATTACATCTTATTTCTTTAGGCAGAGTCTGTAGAGGGCCAGGTAGCCTCCGGATTCATCCTTTCCTTCAAAGGTGAAATATCCGGTGAATGCCCCTAGAGTCAATCTCTGTATGAGAAATAGTTTGTTCTCACAATTTCAGATCAGGTTGGTATCAGAGCACAAGGTTTTTCTTAAGAGATTGTGAAATTTGTGCAAGTAAATTGTATTAGTCTGCAAAATTTGATGCTTACTAGGCTGAAACTAAAAAGAGGGGAAGGTCAATTGGTTAGAGAACAAGTTAATCCTCAACCAAGGAGGGCTAGAGTGCCATTACATCCATCTTCCATTTCATCCTCAGTAGCCTTTGAATCAGCCACAAACATGTCATCCAGAGAAGGAGAAGTACATGAGGAAATGGAACCCAAGGAAGAAGAAAGAGTCTTTAGAAAATCTTTCTTGGATTTGACTGAGATGGTTAGGATCCTATACCAGGAGAGAAATGATAGGATTGCTGGAGAAGGGTCTAGGAACCAAAGAGAAGAAGGAGATTCTTCAGGAGGAAAGAAAGACAAAGATGAGTCTAAGAAAGGGAATGGAGGAAATGGTGATCCACCATCTCCATCATCATCCTCATCCTCCACATCATCCTCTTCAACTTCTGAAAATTAGTCACAACAAACAAAAACCTCTTTTAAAAATCCTTTGTTGAAGCTTGATGTGAAGTTTGAGTTGCCAATGTTTAATGGTGATGTTAATGCAGAGAAATTGGATAACTGGATAAGACAGCTGGAATTCTATCTAAGAATCCAGAATTTGCATGATGATGACACTAAAATTCAATTAGCCTCTTTGAGAATGGATGGAGCAGCTTTGGTTTGGTGGGAAGCCAAGACTAAGGAGGAAATAAAAAAACATGGTAAGATAACTCTAACATGGAATGAGTTTATTACAGCCATTAAGAAACAATTTTATCCTCATGCTCATATTCAGAAAGCCATCATGAATTGGCAGCATTTTAGGCAACTCAAGGGTCAAAATGTGCAAGATTATACTCAAGAATTTAGAAGGAGAGCACTTCTACTTGGGGTAGACTTACAAAGTCAAGACACCTTATTGAAATACATAGGTGGTTTGCACAGTTACCTTAAACATACTATCCTAATGTTCAATCTTACAAGCTTAGATGAAGTCTGTGTGCAGGCTACACATTTAGAAGCTAGAGGAAAGAATACTCTTGATGAGGGTAGAAACAAGTCTTTCAAAGGAAAGAACAAAGAGAAAAACAAAGGAAAAGGCAAGAAAAATGCATCTATCAAACAAGAGGGTGAAAAGGTCATTTGTAAACATTGTTCAAAGAGTGGCCATGAAGAGAAAAACTGTTGGAAACTTCATCCTGAAAAAAGAAACCAGTTTAACAAAAACAAGGGAAAGAAGAAACATGCAGCTACTACAACTACACCACAAGATTTAGGTGATGATTCAGGTGACGAAACAAAAATTGTAGCCATGGGTTTGAAAAGTTTGAAAGGGAAGGAAATTGAAACTCAAGCAAGTGCTAGTTCTTCAAACTGTCATACACAAGCTCCTAATGAGGAAGAAAGAATTGAACTGTTCCATGTGAGGGTAGTTGCAAAACATACCAAAATTGACACACTATTTGACAGTGGGTCACAAGCTAACCTCACATCTGAATATTTGGTCAAGCAACTTAAACTTGAGACCATTCCGCATCCGAAGCCTTATCCACTTGGATGGATATGCAAGGATGCTAACTTGCAAGTCTCAAGGAAGTGCATATTGCGCTTTGCAATAACTGCACACTATATTGACATAGTTGAACTTGATGTGGTTCCACTTGATATATCTGGTATTGTTTTGGGAAGTCCTTACTTGTTTGACAGGAAAGCGATTTTCTATCACCATGAAAACAAATATCATCTTTTCAAAGATGGTAAGGAGTTTATTGTCAGAGCTCATCGCAAGAAGACAAATGTTGCAATGGTAAATGCAGGACAGGTAAAAAGGCTAGTCAATTCAAGCAAGAGTTTTGTACTTCTTATGATCAAGCCAAAGGTTGATGTGAATCATGAGTCATTTGAAAATTGTGATGTGAAGCTTAAATCCGATTTATATGATGTAGTTGATGCACATCATGAGATGTTTCAGGAACCAACATGTTTTCCTCCTAAAAGGGAGATTCAGCATGAAATCCATTTACATCCAGATTGTCCTCTTCCTAACATAGGCATGTATCACATGTCTGTTATGGAGAATGCTGAAATAAAGAATCAGATTAAAGAGTTGTTGGACAAGGGTTTCATAAGGCCAAGCACTTCACCATGTGGGTCACCGATAGTGTTGATTCCGAAGAAAGATGGAACTTGGCGTATGTGTGTTGACTTCAGAGCTTTGAACAAGATAACGGTAAATAATCGTTACCCACTTCCAAGAATAGATGATTTGTTAGATCAGCTGAAAGATGCAAGATATTTCACTAAGTTAGACTTAAGAAGTGGTTATCATCAAGTAAGAATTGAAGAAAGAGACATTTGGAAGACAACTTTTAAAACCAAACAAGGACTCTTTGAGTGGCTTGTGATGCCGTTTGGTTTATGCAATGCACCTGCAACTTTCATGTGGGTAATGGATGATGTCTTACGTCCTTTTCTTGATGATTTTGTTATTTTCTACTTAGATGACATCTTGATTTTTAGCAAGACAAGAGAAGATCATGTCATGCATGTCAGTAAAGTACTTGATGTTTTGAAGAAAAATCAGTTATTTCTTAAGATGTCAAAGTGTGAATTTGGAAAGACTTCTTTGGTTTATTTGGGACACATAGTAGGTGGAGGTGATTTGAGAATTGATCCTTCCAAAGTAGAAGCTATTGTGAATTGGCCTACTCCCAAGTCCATTACAGAGGTAAGAAGTTTTTTGGGTGCAGCTCAGTATTGGAGAAAGTTTATTGCTAACTTTTCTGCCATAGCAGCTCCTATGCATGCAGTGACAAGTGTGAAGCGTGCTTTACAATGGGGAAGTAAGCAACAAAAAGCTTTAGAATATTTGAAAGAAAAGATCAGTTCAGCTCCGGTTCTTGCATTACCAGATTTGAGACAGCCATTCGAGATTCAGACAGATGCTAGTGATTATGCCATGGGTGCAGTTCTCTTACAGCATGGTAAGCCTATCGCTTTTCATTCTAAGACATTTAATGGTGCTGTTGTGAATTATCCTACATATGATAAGGAGTTGTATGCATTGGTACAAAGTGTCAAAAAGTGGAAGCACTATTTGATGGGCAAAGAAACAATTGTGCATACCGACCATCAGCCTTTACAGTATTTGCAGTCGCAAAGTAAATTGTAGCAGTCACGACATTTCAAATGGATGGGTTTCCTACAACAATTCCACTTTGTAATAAGGTACAAGAAAGGTATTAACAATAAAGTTTCTGATATGCTTTCAAGGCCTATTATTAGTGCTAGTATTTTGCTTAAGAATGATTCTATTGTGCATGAAAGCTACATAGAACAGTATGCATCAGATGAAGATTTTAAAGAGGTGTATACTAACTTGAGTAAAGGGAATCATGTTGAGGAGAATGATTATCATTTGCATAAAAATTTGCTGTTTCATTTGGGAAATTTATGTATACCACAGGGAGAGAGATTAAGCATGATGAGAGAAGCTCATTCTTCTCTTATTGCTGGTCATTTCGGTGTAAGCAAAATGGTGGCACATCTGCAGAGGTATTGTTATTGGCCTCGCATGGTAGATAGTGTTACACGTTTCATTAGAGGTTGTTCATTATGTGCTACAAGCAAGCCTAGCAATAGGAAGCTTGGATTGTATACACCATTGCCGGTACCTTCTAGACCATGGGAAAGTGTTTCTATGGATTTTGTTGGGGGATTACCATTATCTAGAAAGCAGCATGATTATCTTTTTGTAGTAGTTGATCGTTTCAGCAAGATGTGTATTCTTATGCCATGTAAGAAAACTATAACTGCTGAACAAATTGCTGATTTATATTTTCAACATGTATGGGTTCATTATGGCTTGCCTACTTCTATTGTTAGTGACAGGGATTCCAGATTTGTTGGGAATTTTTGGTCCAATCTATGGAAGATGATGGACACCAAGTTGAAGAAGAGTACTGCTTTCCATCCGCAAACAGATGGCCAAACAGAGGTAGTGAATAGAGCCATTGTGCATCTTTTGAGAGGGTATTGCAGCAAGCATCCCAAGCTTTGGGATGAGCATTTGCATTACATTCAGCATGCTTACAACCGGGCCAAACACTCTTCTACAAATACTTCGCCATTTGAAGCTTGTTTTGGATATTTTCCTAAGTCACCATTGGACTTCATTCTTGAGAAGGATATTGCCATTTATGGGCATAGTGACGTTGACAAAGCTCGCATGTTCATTGAAAGAATTCAGCTCATTCATTAGCAAGTTCAAGAACAGCTTGAAAAGAGTCAAGGCAAGTACAAAGAAAGACATGACAAACATAGAATTGAACACAAGTTTCAGGAAGGAGATGAGGTATGGTTGCATATAAGTAAGGATAGAATGCAAGGAGAAGGTAAAAAGCTGAAGCCCATTCGTTATGGTCCATTCAAAATCCTTAAACAAGTTGGAAATAATGCCTTTCAACTAGATTTGCCTTCATACATGCAAATGTATTCCGTTGTTAATGTGGAAAATTTACGTTTGTATGAACCTCCTCTTATTGATGATTCTGAAAATCATGTTTAGCTGCCATCCATAGAAGATTTCTTGCTAGAATTTTTGGATGAGTTGAAAGAAGATGCAATCCTTGATAGAAGGACACGCACTTCAAGGAGGGGAGATGTTGAGTATCTAAGAGTTGGTTTAAAAGGCAGTAAACCAAGCAAAGCAAAATGGATGGAGTTGGAACAGGTGAGGAGGCTGTATCCTCACCTTCTTAACAGGTAATTGAAAGCTTTTGAGGGTCCAAAAGCTTCCCATTTGGGAGGTGTGATCAGGAGATCAAGTCTCTTGAAGAAAAAATGCTAAAAAATGAAGTTGCTCAGAATGGCTTCAAAACAGATCGACTGGAAAGATCTCGGCGATACGATCCCAACGCCGTGAACGGCACTCAAATCCGATGCCGTATGCAGAAGATATTCAGCTTTAAAGATTTGTCAATTTCAATTAAAAAAGGCAAAATTGACTTATGAAATATTTTTATTAAAAAAAGAATATTCCACAGAATATTCTAGGAATATTTCGTGGAATATTCTGTAGAATATTCTGGGCGCAGCCAATGAAAGGGCGCCACGTGGCTAGCTCGGAGGCCGCCACGTGGCCCCAAGTCGGATTGAAAATGGCGCTTCAAAAAGAGTGTTATGGACTCGGCGAGGTTTGAACACGGGTCGGGGCCGTGCAAACAGAACGGTTTAACCGTCGGGCCAATGGTAATTCTTATTTGTATTGGCGGAAAAGTTCTTTATAAACTTTAAATAAGGTTTGGGCGGGGCCTAAAAGGGGGCCAGCCCCCTCTGCATAGAACCCACAGCGTGGAACCTATGGTCTATTTCATCGGTGCGCAACGTCGGGGTATGGTCACCCGACCCAACGGAAGGTGCGGAGTTCCCATTTAATACAGTTATATCATATGGTGGTGACTTTAACAAATTCCGCCATAACCCAAAGTTCTTCAATATATTCCGTTTGGTGCGGTCATATAACCCTTATCCGTTAGCCCCCTCTAACTAGCGGTAAATTCGATGGTCCGCTCCAAAATTGGCGCCATTCCCTATTTTGTCAGTGTTATCTGGCAGTTAGCCAGATTTAGTGGAGTTTTGTTAGGGAAAACTAGCAGTTGGAGTAAAAGTGCCATAACTTTGGCTAGGAGAGACCTTTGGATACGAATTTGTTTTTGATTTTGGGTGTAGAGATCATTCTGGAGCTGTTGGAAGTGTTTGCAGATCCATCAGGGTATCCTAACATAGAATTTACCAGCGTTTTTGGTCGTGGAGCCACCAGGGCCTAAGGGAAAGAGAGCTGTTTTGGACTACCTTCATCCAATGGAGGTGAATGTTTAGTCATTTTAGACTGATTTGGGCCTTCTGAATCTATTTTTGGAGTGTATTTTTCCATTTGAGGCTTCTATACAGTTGTAATCACATTTTGAGAATTTAATCAAAGGAGAAAAAGCCTAATTAGAGGCTTTTGGACCCAGCAGAGGTAGCCCAAGAGAGGGGTGAACCGCTTAAACAATTATTTGCTATCACACTGTATAATTTTGCTGCATATTTTCAGATTCTGATAGTTTAAACAGTAAATTTTTATAAGAAAGCTTTTCCCAAACAAGTTTAAACAGTAAACAAAACTTGTTAGTTTATCTTCAAACCTCTACACTTCAATTGCAGAATATGTATACTTGCTTATTCATACATTAAAAATGGATCAATGAATTCTTTTCACTTAAAACAAATACTTTCATTGATTGATTACATCTTATTTCTTTAGGCAGAGTCTGTAGAGGGCCAGGTAGCCTCCGGATTCATCCTTTCCTTGAAAGGTGAAATATCCGATGAATGCCCCTACAGTCAATCTCTATATGAGAAATAGTTTGTTCTCACAATTTCAGATCAAGCCTGCATGGCTAGTTCGTATCATAAGCCTCCCATTGACCAACAGATCATCATTCAGACCAAATTCAGACCTGCAGTGCCGGACAATGAAAAATATTAGCAGGTCTTTGAGGGCGATAAATATATTGAAGATTTCCTGGTAGGCAGACATGAGTTTGAATTTTCTGATTCAGATTCTAAATCTGACAGTAGCTGCCTAAGTGAAGAGTCCTCAGATGAGGAAGAAATACCCTGTAACATAGAAATAAAAACCTTGAACGAACAGATTGGAAATCCAAACGAAAAATGTGAAAACGCAGATACTGAAGAAGTAGAGGTGATGTAGGCCAAAGATAAGAACCTACCTCGAGGTCTGGCACCTTTAGAGGGCCTTTTTGACTTTGATGATGTAGAAAAAAAACCCACTATAGAACACTCAGATTCTGAGGTGGAGGAATGCAACATAGGCACTGAAGATAAACCCAAGATGATCAAATTGGCTAAGTCCCTGCCTGCAAACATGAAAAAGAAATACATTGACCTATTCAAGGAATTCATTGATGTGTTTTCTTGGAGCTATGAGGACTTAAGGGCCTATGACAAAAACATCATACAGCACAAAATACCTTTGAAAGAGAATCAGAAATCCTTCAGACAAAAACTTTGCAGAATAAACCCAAAACAATTGCCTGCAGTGGAAAAAGAGATTAAGAAGATGTGTGAGGCAGGCATAATTGTGCCTATGAGGTTCTCTGATTGGGTATCAAACCTAGTGGCTGTGAGAAAGAAAATAGGGGAGATCAGGCTGTGTATTGATTTTAGGAATCTTAATAGAGCCTCACTCAAAGACAATTACCCTTTGCCAAAAATGGAACACATCCTTCAGAGGGTAATAGGCTCAAAAAGGATCTCCCTGCTAGATGGTTTTTCAGGTTACAACCAAGTTTTAGTACTCCCAGAAGACCAACTCAAGATAGCTTTTACCACTCCATGGGGCACTTTTATGTATGTAAAGATTCCTTTTGGACTAATGAATGCTGGTGCAACCTTCCAAAGAGCGATGGACATAGCTTTTTCAGATGAAATAAGACACTTTATTTTCATCTATCTGGATGACATAACAGTCTATTCCAAAACTGAAGAAGAACACCTAGAACACCTGAGAAAAGTGTTTGAAAAATGTAGAAGGTTCAGTCTGTCATTGAATCCTAAAAAGACTGTATTTGGGCTACAAGAAGGAAAACTTCTTGGTCACATCATATCTGAGAAGGGAATTAGGATATACCCACAAAGAGTTGAGGGAATACTATAGATCACACAACCGAGAAACATCAAAGAGTTACAGTCCTTTATTGGGAAAATTAACTTCCTCAGGAGGTTTATTCCCAACTTAGCTAAACACCTTAGGAATATGACAAACATGTTAAGGAAAGGTTTAGGAGTTAAATGGACTGTTGAGGCCAAAAAATCTTTTGAATCAGTTAAAATTTCACTCACCCAGGCTCCTGTCCTTATCAGCCCATATTTCTCAAAGTATTTCTTGATTTTTTCATTTTCCTTCGAGCATACAGTAGCTGCAGTTCTGCTGCAGAAAAATCCAGAGGGAATGGAGCAACCCATTTCTTTCTTCAACAAAGCACTCAGAGATGCACCCTTGAAATACAACATAATGGAAAAACATGCCTATGCTTTGGAAAGGCCTTGAAAGACTTTAGGGTGTACATATTGCATTCCCACACCATAGCCTATGTGAAAAATATAGTGGTTAAGGACATCTTGTCCCAAGACCAAGATGGAAGAGGGGCAAATGGATTTCTGTGATCTTAGAGTACGACCTTAAGATAAAACCCACCAAACTAATTAAAGGTCAGGGCTTAGCTCAACTAATGGTTGAATCAAATATACAAGCCCTTGACATTAACATGGTAGATGCCTTGGACGAGTAGCAGGGATTTCCTGATCCCACTGTTGAGGAGAAGTTTCAGAGCTCTCCTTGGTATGATATGACATTCTGTATGTGCTTACACACCTCAATGCCCCTCCTGAACTATAAAAGACCAAGGCCAGATTCTTAAAGCTAAAGGCCATAAGCTATTGCATAATGAATGAATCCTTATACTGGAAAAATGCAAATGGCCTATTGCCTAAATGTTTTCCTGAGTCTGAAGCAGAAAGGATTAAACAAGAATTCCATGCAGGAGAGTGTGGAGGCCACCTAAACTAGAAAGCCACTGCAAACAAAATACTCAGAGCTGGCTACTATTGGCCTACACTCTTCAATGATATTCATAAGATGATAATTGCCTGCCACAAGTGCCAGATTTTTGAAGGCAAAAGAAAGCTCCTCCCATTACCTCTACAATCCATCACTGTTGAAGGTCCCTTTATGTAATGGGGCCTAGATTTCATAGGAGAGATTCACCCTGCTTCCTCTGCACAACACAAATGGATCTTAACAGCCATAGACTACTTCACTAAGGGGATAGAGGCCATACCTACTAGGAATGCCACAGATTCAGTCATCATTAGGTTCCTAGAAGGTCATATCCTCTCTTGGTTTGGCTGCCCAAGGAAAATAAGCACTGATAATGCTGCTGCTTTTGGATCCAAGAAAATGGTTGATTTTTGTCACATGTATCAAATAGGACTCGGTCATTCAACTTCCGATTACCCACAAGGTAATGGCTTAGATGAATCATCAAACAAGAGCCTAGTGGCTATCATCAAAAAGCTGCTAGAAGAAAACAAAAAGTCATGGCATAACAAGTTAGTGCATGCCCTGTGGGCCGACAGGCTTACAATAAAGAAATCCATTGGCATGTCACCATATCAGCTTGTCTATGGAACAGAAGCAATGTTCCCTACCAGCCTTGGAGTACCAGTGATTAAAATTTTCCAAGAGATTCAGATAGAAGAAGACGAAATGGTAATTAGAATAAACCAAACGATCCATCTCCAGCAAGCAAGGGAAGAGGTCTATAACAGAACTATGAAAGTTCAGGAAAACATAAAGAAGTTATTTGACAAGAGAACCAAAGTTTATGATTTCAAAATCGGAGATAAAGTTCTGAAGTGGGACTCAAGGAGAGAGGACAAAGGAAAGCACGGCAAGTTTGACAGTTTGTGGCAAGGTCCATACATCATTCAGGCCACTGTGGGTCCAAATGCATTTTTTCTACAATGAATAGATGGTACAGAGCTGTTTGGGGGTCCTGTCAATGGCAGGATGCTCAAACACTACTTCTTCTGATTTCAAATTTCCAGTTTCCATTTCCATTGTACATACCATTGCAGTGTCTTGTTTTCAAAAAAAAGAAAAAAGAAAAAAAAAGAAAAGAAAATGTTTCAAAAAACAGAGAGAAAGGAGAGGTTTCGACATGCTCAAAACATGAACCTCTGAAGCGCAAAAATATTGGCTCCAATATGTTCAAAACCTAAGCCAAGGGAAGTAAAGATAGCTGGTTCAAACATGCCCAAAACCTGGACCAGAAAAGAAGAAAAAAGAATCAGCTCTAACATGCCCAAAACCAGAGCTGAAATGAAGAAAAGAAAGTGACTCTAACAAGCTCAAAACTTGAGTCACAAAGGAAAGAAGGATGCTTCAAAATTTTAGATTCCAAGCCTTCAAGATTTTGATTTTAGTTTTCCACAAGTTTCTGTCCATGTGCAATTGTCTTTATGCCTTGGATCTACAGCAAACTAGATTGTCTAATCCTAGTTTTACTGTTTTAAATTTCTGCTGTAGAATGTAGAGAATAAATCTGCTGGATAGTCTAATCCCAGCAGATATTAGATTAGGTAGAGAAACATATGAGACCAACAGTTTAATCTAGTCTCATGGAGCAATAAGGGTAGAAATAGAATAGATTTATTTTCTTGTTTGTAAAAAATAAAAATGATGTAAAGGGTCTGCTAGTTCGAATGCACGCTGGAAGAGAAAATGTTAGGATTGTAGGATGGGTAGGTAGATTGTCTGGGAGAGTTTTTATACTAAATTGATGTCGTCACAATTGTGGCAACTGAAAATCAAAGAATAAAGGTGGCTCAAGCAGCAGGCATCTAGCCTACACCAAAGATCATTTTCTGAATTCTTGACTCCTTCAAGAAGAAGTCATCCCCATGTGGAGCCACTGTTAGCCCCCTATAAATTCCTTGACAAGCAATGCAAGGGGGCCAATTTGTTTTATGAGCCTTCAAGGAATGCATTTCTCTTGAAAAAACATCATCCTTGAAGCCTCTATGGGTCCACTTCCTTTGTAAAGATCCTAACTGTTGTATCCATCCAAAAAGTCTCACTGATTGCAAAAAATTGTGCTCCAAAAGGCCTACATTTTCCCTTTGTATCCCTGCAGAATGCCCCATTTTAACCCTTTTTTTCCCCCTTGTCAAAATTCCCCTCTTACCCTCTAAATCCTCCCAAAATCCCCTATAAATCCTACACATACCCCCTTGTTTGGCCAAATAGCCCCTTCTTCCCTCTATCGTTACCCCTTTTCGGCCTTTAATTTCATTAAAAATGTGCCAAAAACCATATTCTCCATGTATATGGGTCTTAGCCCCTTTCGGCCAGCCCCCATAGCCTTTTCCACCACGTGACCTGGGCGCTAGAACCTGGCGCCAAGGCGGAAGGCGCTTATCTAAAATATGTATCGGGAGCGTCGTGAGCCGTTGATCTACACCGATCAGATGGTCACCGCAAGCTCCATAACGTCCATCACCCGCCCCTTTCACCGCCCCGTTAACACATCAACCGTCCATTTAACCCACTGATCCGATGGCCCAGAGTTTATTCGCCCGGTGGTCCCCATGCCAGCGTGCCCTGTTCAAAAACCGGCTGGTTTCTATCGCACTGCTTTCTGAGGGCTGGCGGTATTTTTTGTTTTGCAGCCATTCCACTCATCGCCTAACGCGTGTCCCCGTGCACTGTTCGAAAATCGCCCCCATCGCTCATTAAAGTTCGGCAGAAAACCCGGTGCGATATCGTTGTACACCGTTCGATCTGTGGTCCGCCATCCGATGGTGATCACGCCCCCAAGCTGCATGACTGATAACCCAGGAAACAGTACCCCTAGCCCACCATCCATTGCCCTTAGATGCATTTTCAGTCATTGATCTCCTCCTGAGATCGGACGGTCCAGATTTAATCCACACTCCGTCGTTGACCGCGTCCCGCCACGTCACCAGGCCACGTGTTTTCATAACTTTTCGTCCATCCCCCTATATAATTCATTAAAAGGGAAAAAATTAATGTTTGGCGTTAAATTTCCACCTCGCCGTCCTCTAAAGCATTCCCCACTGATCCACTGTTTTCCTCCATGAAATCCTCTACATTCATCATGCCACGTCGCCGTCCTTTGCAGTCATCCACACCACCCTCCCCATGCATGTTTTTCCTTAGCTTTTTTTCGTGTTTTGCAGGGTTACAAGCAGCAGAAAACCACCATGATTCATATGCACTATTGTAGTGGCACAATGCACAAAAGAAGCTGAATTTAGAGCCTGATATTACAGGAAAATGTCTGGAAAGGTGTCTGCAACGTAAATTTCATCAAAGGACAGATTTCGAACTCTTCGAAACCTCTCTAGCGCCATTAAAGCTCAAATTGTATAGACAAAGACAATATTGGAGCAGCAAAGAGTTTAAGGCACGTAACTGAAGATTTTTGAGCCTTTTTCAGGGATTTAGAAGGCAAAGGTACCATTTCGAAGACATCGTGGACCACTCAGAAGGTCCAATGCATAGAAAATGATATATATCAATGTCACCATCAGCGGAATGTTCCTACTAGTGAAAGGACGAAGTGCCTGTTGGTACTATTTTATTGCTATCTTTTTCTTCTAAAATTCCATCATTTATCCACCATTTTATTCCATAAATCCCTTATAGTCCATTGAAATTGATTAATGTAGCATTATAATCGTTATTTTACATTAAATTTAATTTATGGAATTTTTATGTTAAAAATTGAAAATTTTCAAGGAAATTACAGGATGTGATAACTTCCTGTAATTGGTTTATGTTCTGACATGTGGCATAGCAGGAAAATCAAAACAGAAGATAAGGACAGGATCTAGGATGTACACACATGGTGAAAAATCTATCCAAGATCGAATTTGAAGCTCCTGAGTATCTGGTCAACGCTGGTCAAACCCAGCCTATCCAGCAGAAAAATCTGAAGTCATAATGAATGTACTTGATATTTTGCTTAAGATTAGGAACTCTAAACTGATTCGAACTGTTTTGGGATCAGTTAGGATTAGGGAGGAACGAAAATAGCCTCTTTGGTTGTAATTTTTAATAAATAGGAAGATGAAAGCATGTAATGAACTGAGGGTGCTAGTGATAACATTGAAGGAAGAAACATACTTAAGACTGTCAGCGTATTTCAGAATCTGTTTTTAATGTAACTCATTCTCAGAACTTAATCAGAGACATAATTTCATCATTTATGGTGTTTTTGAGTTAAATTTCTTATCACTTGAAGTTTTTCAAGTGTGCCTTCAAAGCGTGGAAGGGCCCCCATGTGAAGATTGGTACACTTTCTTTCCATTTACATAAGATTTAGTATTCATATCTGATTAGCATTTTATTTCATTTTCATGCTTGTGAGTTCATCAATTTTATTTAGAAGTTCAATATTTTTATTTTATGATTCATAGTAATAATTTGAGAATTCAATTGCAAAATTAATGAACAAGTCCTTGTAAGAGGTTTAATTGAGTAATGAATCTCAAATCATTTCTATGATCTCTGTTATTTTTATGAATTTAATTTTCAGTATGCTTAGTGTGTTACTTTGAAAGAGTTTTTGTGAACCATAGCCTTGTAAGCGGATTGAAAACTCAGACTAGTAGCACTTTGTTTTAGAACAGTAGATTAGATTAGGTGATATAAGTGTTTAAATTGTGAAAGGAACCATATTTCAATCTCTTGTAAAAGAGTGTTGGAGCCTGTCACTATAAACATTTATCCAAGAAAGATAGAACAGATCCTTTTAGGTCTATAGATATTAGACAAGTGCCTCTAAGATTACCTACCTTGGTTGACAATAAATTGAGTCTAATATAGAACTCTAGATTGGTCTAAACATTTTGGCGCCGTTGCCGGGGAGGCGCAACTAGAGGATTTCTAAAAAAAAAAAAACCAAAAACAAACAAAAACACAGATTTAATTTTAATTCATCATTTTGGAAGTCATGCTTACTTATGTATAGACCTAGAGATGATAAAGGTAGATTCATAGAAACCCCCCATCCAAGAACTAATCCACCATTAGGAGCAGACCCTTTAGAGAGGATTGAACACACAACTCCAGCTGGGAAAGTCACTGTACAAGAATTAGAGGATAAACAAAAATCAGGGCAAAGACTTACACTCATAGAGAGACAAATTTTATTGGCTTACGAAGCAAAGAAGAAACATCTCCCTGAATCCTCTATAACAAGAGAAAGAAGCAAAACAACTCAACAATCTCTCCTTGAACCAACTGATTTTGAAAAATTTCAAGAAGGAGAAAAACTAGCAGAACAAATTTTCTTTGAAACAAGTGACACTGAACAAGAACTTAAATCAACAAAGGAACCTATCAAAATGACTGAGGAAGGAGGAGGATCAGCAAGAGGACCCACTCCTGAACAACTTAGAGAATATGAGAGACAGCAAGAGGAAAGAAGAAGACAAAGAGAGACTGAACTGAAACAAAAGCAAGATCAAGATCAAAGAGAAGAGGAAGAGTCAACCTTTAAATTTCCCATTCAAGAACCAGGAGAAAATAATGATGAGGAAATAAAAATGAAAAACATACCTCCATCTGTGCTACCAAACTTTTATGGCATGGCTTCAAAAGATCCAGATTCATTCTTGTTTTAATTTGACATAGTATGCCGAACATATGGTTACACAGATGATGCCCATAGGCTTAGACTCTTCCTAGCAACATTAAAAGCATCGGCATTAAGATGGTTCATGGGACTTGGTGAACATGCAATAACTGAATGGGATGGCATGAGAAAAATATTCTTAAAGAAATACCAACCTTATTGTAGATCAAAAGATTCTAAAGATGATATTTTTAGAATGAATCAACAAGAGGATGAAAGCTTAGAAGAGTATTTGGAACGATTTGTTTACAATCTAGAAAAATCAAAACATAGAACCATGTCTCTTGATCTGATCCGAACAATATTTTTGAAGGGAATTCGAGAGGAATACTTAGATGATCTTAATTTGATGGGCAAAGGTGATATTTCCACCTTACCTTTCGATGAAATTGCTGATTTATGTGAAAATTATTCCAGGAGCAAAGCTAGAAATGGAAAAAGAACTATATCATCCAAAGCCACAAAATCTGCTTCAGCTAGTGTCACAAGGGCTGAAATAGGAAACTTATTAGAAGAATTCAAAACAGACCTATTAAGTACCTTAGGCAATCAAATTGACACTCTGAAAGAAAAGAAAAGACAGGAAGAAGAAGATCAATTAATGGCTGTCTTTTGTCCAAAATGTGGAAGAAACATGCTTTGAAAGACTTCCCTTTAGAAAACATTCAAGTCTATGCCTTTTGTATTGAAAATAATGATATATTTCATTGCTCTAAAATCAAGATTTTGCAGAATTGTAATTTGGAAGCCAACAAAGATATGGAGAATGTGTATTTCATGGGCGCCAAGAGACTATGGCAACCTCCACCTCCACCTCTAGGTATGTTTCCAAACCAAAATTTGCAATTTCCTGCACAAGATCAGATGTATGTTTAGAATTCTTGGAATGTACCCATGCCATGGCAACACCAAACTTACCCACAGCAACAATGGAAACCATTTCAGCAATACTCTCAACCATACCAACCATATCCTCAACCATACCAACAATATCCTCAACCATATCAGCAGTATCCTCAAACATATCAAAAATATCCTTAGCAACAAGTTGTCCATCAACCTCAAAGCACCCAACAAACATTGCCTGCTCCTCCACCAATAAATCCATCTCAATTACAACTTCCATCTAACCAGCCTCCTAGACCTTCTCAGATTCCTGCTCAACCTCTACCTAATCCAAATAATAGAGCAGATAGACCAGCTTACAGTGTAGATGAGGGACCATCATATCCCACTCTACCTCTACAAAATATTGAGCTTAGGTCTAGAAAGATACTTCAAAAGGAACCTCCAGTAGCTGAAAAACAAGAAGAAAACAAAGAGAATGAAAATGAAACTCAGACTCAAAAGAAACAAAATGATGACATCAAAAATAACCAAATGCAACCTGTGCATCCACCACATTTTCCAGAAAGATTGATCCAAGCAAAACTCCCCATGACTTTACCACAGTTTGATGTTTTAGATGAGCTAAATAATTTATATATAAAAATTCCACTACTTCAAGCCATAAAAGACATTCCAATATATACTAAAGAAATCAAAGAACTATGCCTCAGGAAGCCTACAAGAAAAAGATTTGATCCACAAACTATTCATGTTATTGGACATCTAGCTGGCCTTATGACAAACACCATTTCAATGGAAAAGTATGTTGATCCCGGTATTCCTAGAGTCACTACAATCATTAACAACATACCTATTCCAAATACTTTAATTGACCTTGGGGCAGCAATAAATGTGATGACTCTTGAAACAATGAAAACATTGCAGCTCACAAATTTGCAATACACACCAATTGTTCTAGAACTAGCTGATAGGTATAAAGTGATTCCTGAAGGGATTTTGGAGGACATAATTGTTTCACTGGACTCTTGGGAGTATCCAGTGGAATTTTTAGTTCTTCAGCCAAAATCTAATTTAGGAGGACACCCTATCATCCTTGGTAGACCATGGTTAGCAACTGTTGATGCATTCATAGGGTGTAGATCAGGTAATATGATTATTTCACGAGGAACTGAAAGGAAACAACTCACTCTGTACCCATCAGCACAATCACCAACAGTAGCAAACAACTTATGGCTTGATGATAAATACAATGATAAGGAAGAAGTTCAATCTGTTTTCAGCATCAATCAAATCTATGATTTTCAAGAACATAATAATGATGATTTGATAGAATTGTTTCTTTCTCAACCTGATATGTCTGAAGAATTAAGAAATGAACAATACCATGCTGTAGATGAAATTTTAGCACAGAGTTTTCAAGAAATATGTACCATTCATTCTTTGCAAACATCATTTGAAAACATTTTTCCCATTCAATCTATCACAAACACACAGAGTAAGATCATAGAGATTAGTCCAGGAAAAACATTGAATATTAGCACTCACCTAGACTTATCTCAGGAAGAAAAATTGATTCAATTATTGAGGAAATATCAGAAAGAATTTGCTTGGGACTACACCGATATGCTTGGAATCCACCCTGAAACATGTACTCACCATATTTACACAGATACCAATATAAAACCAGTGAGGCAACCACAGAGAAGAATGAATCCCATTCTTTAGGATATTGTTAGAGATGAATTACAAAAACTATTGAAAATCAATTTTATTTATCCTATCTTTGATAGTCAATGGGTATCCCCATTGGTAGTAGTGCCCAAGAAAAATGGTAAGTGGAGGATTTGTGTTGACTACAGAAAATTGAACAAAGCAACCCTCAAATATTATTTCCCACTACCATTTATTGACCAAGTGCTAGACACATTAGCTGGGAAATCATCATTCTCTTTTCTTGATGGTTTCAGTGGCTATAACCAGATCAGGATAGCCTTAGAGGACCAAGACAAAACCACTTTTACTTGTCCTTGGGGCACTTATGCCTATAATGTTTTACCATTTATACTTTGTAACGCTCCAGCTACATTTCATAGAGCTGTATTAGCTATTTTTGCTGATTTAGTTCATGAGTGTGTTGAAGTTTATATGGATGATTTTTCAGTGTATGGTAACTTATTTGAGCATTCATTAGAAAATCTTGAGAAAGTTTTGAAGAGATGTATTGAAGCTAATTTGTCCCTCAGCAATGAAAAATGTTTTATGATGCTAAATGAAGGGGTAGTATTGGGTCATTATATTTCTTCTCAAGGCATTAAAGTTGATCCATCAAAAATCCAAATCATTGTCAATTTGCCAATTCCAAAGACTCAAAAAGAGGTAAGAAGATTTCTTGGGTATGCAAGCTATTATAGAAGGTTTATTGAACATTTTAGTAAAATATCTCTACCTTTGTTTAAGCTTCTAGCAAAAGATACACCTTTCAACTGGAATGAAAATTGTCAGAAAGCTTTTGAAACACTCAAAGAAAAATTATCAACCACACCAGTCTTAAAAGGACCTAACTGGACCCTACCTTTTCACATCTTTACAGATGCATCTGATACTGTAGTAGGTGCCTCATTAGGCCAAAAAGAAGAGTCTTTGAATTATGCTATCTACTTTATTAGTAAAAATCTAACACTTGCAGAATTAAACTACACAGTCACTGAAAAATAAATGCTTGCAATCATACACGCTGTGAATAAATTCTGACATTATATAACTGGTTATTAGGTTTTTGTACATACTGACCACTCTGCATTAAATATCTAATGAACAAACCAATCACTAATGGCAGAGTTACCAGATGGTTGTTATTATTACAGGAATTTCATATTACAGTGTTGGATAGACCAGGTAAGGAGAATCAGGTGGCATATTTTCTTTCTAGACTCTAGAATTCAGGTGAGGTTGTTCCGGTTGAAGATTATTTTCTAGATGAAAATTTATTTGCAATTTCAGTAGTAGATCCATGGTATGCTGATTTAGCTAATTATTTGTCCATAGGAAAGATACCTCCATATTTTACCACAAAGGAGAAGAAGAGGCTCATCAAACAAAGTGCTAGATATTCATGGGTCAATGGAGATTTATTTTACACCGGTTATGATATGATTATTAGAAGATGTGTAAGAAATGATGAAATAATTGATATTTTAAAATCTTGTCATGACGAACCGTGTGGTGGGCATTTTGCAGCAAAAAGGACAGCATTCAAGATCCTCAGCCTTGGCTACTATTGGCCATCTATTTTTAAGGATTCAAAGAAATATGTGAAAAGTTGTGACAATTGTCAAAGAATGGGTAGACCAACAGCTTCAGATGAAATGCCACTTCAGCCCCAAGTACATTTAGAGCCATTTGAAAAATGGGCTCTAGATTTTGTAGGACCCATCAATCCACCTTCAAAGGGAAAAAATTACATCCTAGTATGTATTGACTACGTGAAAAAATGGGTTGAAGCAAAAGCACTTGTACGAGCAACAGAGCAAACAGTGGTAAACTTCCTCTTTGAAGAAATTTTTGTAAGGTATGGAGTACCTAGGGAGATAGTGACAGATCAAGGTACTCAGTTCACTTCAAGGTTGGTTCAAGATATCACAGAAAAATATAAAATCAAGCACAAAAAAAGTACACCTTACCATCCACAGGCCAATGGCCAAGTGGAATCAACAAATAAAACCTTGGAAGGAATTATCACTAAAACAGTAGCAATGAACAGAAAGAATTGGGAGGAAAAGCTCAAAGATGCACTCTGGGCTTACAGAATAACGTGGAAAGACACTAAAGGATTTACACCATATCAGTTGGTGTATGGAAAAGAGGTAATGCTTCCTATTGAATTTCAGATACATACTTATAAAATGGCTGCAGATTTAGGAATTGATCTCAATGAAGCACAAAAGGAGAGAATTATGCAATTGAACCAGTTAGATGAGATGAGGCAGCAAGCAGAAGAGAGAACAATCCTAATGCAGAAACAAAGGAAGCAGTGGCATGATGCACACATTAAAAAGAAGCAGTTCAAAGAAGGAGACTGGGCTTTACTCTTTGACTCTAAATTCAGAGATCATAAAGCCAAATTTACAACACATTGGATGGGCCCATATGAAATAGTTCAAGTATATGAAAATGGATCAGTCAAACTTACTACAATTGATGGAGAAGGAAACACCTTTATTGTCAATGGACACAGGTTGAAACTCTATCATAAGCCCATCAACAAGGAAGATTTTATTCAAACTGTATCTCAGCAAAAGGAGGTTGAGATATCATAGCCTTCAGCTGTGATATCTCTACCTTAGTCATTTCAATTTCTTTAAAAAAAAAAAAAAAACATAATAAAAAATAAATAAATAATGGTTTAGATGTGAAAACCAGACTCTGGCACACTCTAAACCCGAATTCTTACTGGAAAACCAATCATTTGGCTTGTAAGAATTCCTTGTTCTACTTTTTTACTGTTTTTCATCAATTCAATAATGACTTGAGGACAAGTCAAAGACTTAGTGGGGGAGAAGAAACAATGGTTTTTCCCTATCTCATCTCCTCAATTTCAATTTTTCAAGGAATTTTTGTTTCAGTCATTCAATCAAAGAGTTCTTTTGTTCTAATCAGTAAAAGGGACCTGTTTAAGCAACAAAATATGCAGTGGGACCTGTTTCAACATGATTATACAGAGGGACCTGTTCAAAGGCTATGTCAATATTATCAATATCAGAGGGACCTGTTTGAAGATTGCATCGAAGACAATAAGCTTTCAAAGGTTGTTTATCAAAATTCTAATCAAGGCTACATCAACACCAAAGATAAATTTCTGAACCAAGGCTACATCAACACCAAAGATAAAAGAAGCTTCACAAACATGGTTCTTCAGATTTTAAGGGACCTGTTATATTCAATTTCAAAGGAACCTGTTTAAGAAGTAAAATATCATTCACACATGTACAAGCAGATCAGTCACACCTATACAAGCAGAATCAGAATTTGATCAGCCAACAAGTGTAATGTATTGAAAATTTTTGTTTTTAGCATTTAAAATTCTTAAATTATTTTAGTGTTAAAAATAATAGTTATAATTGCTTGTTATCAATTTCAAAAAGCCTTCATATAATCCTTATACCCATATTCTTCGTATGTTCCTATATACTCACTTCACTACCATTCCCATATACTCACTTCATTACCACTCTTCCTATTTCTATATGTTCATTTCCATGTCCCACACATAACATCATTATAAACCTTAGCCTATTTCTATTTTCTATTCCTATCTACGCCCTTAAAACCTTTTCATAAACTCATCATTTTTTAAACTTGACCTCTGCCAACAAAGTACCAACAAGTAGCGGCCTTAATAGACACTCAATGTAAAGGTCCGGCCAATGGAAAGACATTTGTTAAAAAGCCTGTTCTCAAATGATCTCATTCATTTCGACTGCCAGAGTTACAAAAACGATCTTCTAACCCAAATCTGCTTCTGAATGTATCCGCTATGATTTCATTACCAACATGATCTGCATATTGTGCTACCATGATTATGCTTCTGCAAATCAGTGTTGCTCCTCTATATTCATGATTTGAACACGCCTTCCAACTCTGCAAACAAGCTCACGGCCTCTGACAGTAAGACTCTGTTCTCTGCGTTATCATCATAACAATTATCAAGCAAAATCAAGGTCGGCCATTGAGTTTTCTTTTTATAAAACTCTGAGTTCATAAAGTTAGTTAATGAGTTAATGTTCAGACTCTGAGTTTCTTAAAGAGGGCCGAGATAGTAGGTGCTAAAAAGGGAGAAAATATAGCAGACGAGCTTATCCATAATTTTGACCTCCGCCCAGAATTTGAGGAATAACTCAGACATTTGAAGAAGTAAGCTTAGACAATTGAGGAAGTTATCCAGGTCAGCCCAGTGGAAAGCGAGAAGAGAGGTAACAAGTTGAAAAACCTTGATTGAATTTTTGTTTCATAGAGCATAAAAAGGGGTTAGAATAGATATTTTTAAAATGAAAAATAGAGCAGAGCCTGAGAAATTTGATTTTGAGGGAAAAACACTGGTTGTCTTTTCTAGAGAAATTTAATGGAAACAATGAAGAAGTTACGAAACAATTTGCATTTTCATTTAATGGAGAGAAAGCTTTGATAGGAAATTTCTCTTTCAGAATCTCAGAGGATACAATAGCTCAGTCATTAGACATCAGTCCAGAAGGGGAAAAGTATTTCAAAACCAAGCAATTTAGAGAAAAATCATGGACTCAGTTTATGTCTAAGTCAAGGGTTTCTTCTGTCAATTGGAAAAAGGGTGTTCCTAGAAGTTGGTTAATCCACCCATGGGATGAAATGGTATACATTCTTCAAAAATTTGTTACATGTGAAGGGCGTTACAGCATAGTATACCTATATCACATAAAAAATTTGTTGCACTTAAAGGGTTAATGCACTATCAGTCTGCCCTATTTTCTTTTACAAAGTTTGAGTAAAATGTCAAAGACCATTCAAAAACAAAAGGGTAATGAAGATATAATCCTGTATCATTTTGGTTTGATCAAAATTCTAATTGAATTTGAACTGCAGAAGAGAGGGAAAACATGGGAAGAATTTTTAATTGCTAATAAAATCAAAACCAAAGAAGATGAATAGGAGAAACAAGGAAGCACAAAGTTTACGGTTGATATTGATGAGGAAACCCCTGAATTTAAGTCAAGCACTGTTGCTCAACCCAGTAGTAGTGTGAAGACAAGGAGAATGAGGCAAGAAGATGCCAAGAAAATTGCAAAAGATAAATTTTTCACTACTTATAGAAGAAGATCAAGGAGAATAAGAAGAAATCAAATATAGGATGATCAACCAGAGAAAAATGTAAATACACCAATGGAAATTGAAAGCAGTGCTAATTCACAGCCAGAACAAGAAGCAGAGATGGAAACTGAAAGTAACAAAGGAGAAAGGAAAGAGCCAGTACCTACAAACAAGAAACAGAGAAAGTTAGAGAAAAAAATTGAAGAGCTAAAAGAGGAACTGATGGAAGAAAATATGTTAGAGAAAGTCATAAAGAAAGAAAATGAAATGTTAAGAGTGCAGAGTAAGAATATTCAACAGAAAAATGAGAAACTGAAGAAGAAAGTCAAAGAACTTAAAACTGATCAAATTGAAATATGCAAATGGGCAATAGAATGGTACACTCAGAAAAAGGCTCTTAAAGAAAAATATAAGAATATGAAGCATGAGTTCTAAGTTCAGAAGAATGTAGATGTATTTCTACAAGCAGCAGAGGCACAAGCAGAAACAGAACATAAAGGGAGCACATCAGGATTAGCATGAGGACATGCTAAATCATTGAGTTTGGGGGAAATGTTGGTACTATTTTATTGCTATCTTTTTCTTCTAAAATTCCATCATTTATCTGTAGAAATTTGCTGAATAATGAAGATTTATCCACTGAGATTATCCTGGTCACACACTAATTTGAATTCATGCATAAGACATAACCTCTTCTACAATTGATCATCAATATGCGAAAATAGAAACAGTCGCATGCGCACATAAACACAATATGTAATGGGGAAAGCTTATAGATGAAAACCCCCAGCTATTTTGTGTATTATAATAGAAGAGAACATGTAACAATACATAGCACAATAATCCTCACAAGTACTCAGTACTATCTCTAAAAGTTACACACAAACTAGCTCAGTTTTGAACAAGTCACGAGTTCAAAACTCATCCACTGTTTGCCTGCCTCTACTTCGCAATCCAAGTTGGTGTAATGAGAGATCCAAGTTTGAATCCCACTGGCTTGATCTGCGCAATCCTCATTGGCAATCTCCTCCAATTCTTGTGCAAATCTCATGCACAACTAATGTCACAACTAATAGTAAACTCACCCTTTCATCTACCTCTTCCACTGGTCTTCACTGAACTGTCCATGCACTGCAGTCAACTGATGTGTTCTTTAGTTGAATAATGAGTTAATATTTAGTGAATTAAATAATATTTAATTCACCTCACTCATATCTAGTGTATTAGCCAGTTAAACTAAATACAACTAGTTCAACTAAGTTAACCCGAACATAACTCCACCAACTGTCTCATCAACTCCACCAAACTTTGCCACTTGAGTTCTAACTGAAGTCAACCATGCATGAGCTCACCAAACCCCTAGGAATAGCGTAATTCCTTTTTCAGGTGCATGGGCCACATCCGTAGCTCCAACTGAAGTGCTGCAAGAGGATAAACTGAAGTTTATAGTCCAAATATTATTAAGGGTAAATAATATTTGACTTTTCTATTTTTAGCCTGGCAGTCTAAAAATAGACTCCGCCCAAATGTCTAAAAATAGAGGTCCATCTATTTTTACCAGCTTGACCAATCATCCAAGAATAGCATACTGCAACTCCTAGACCATGCTCCATATGTCTAAAAATAGACATAGTCTAAAAATAGACTTTGCGCCAAAAATAGCCTGCGGGCCCACTTAGTGAAGGCGACTTCATTTCACTAAGCTCCATAATCTTGTTGCATTTTCAACATTATCCACCATTTTCTTCCATAAATCCCTTATATTCCATTGAAATTGATTAATGTAGCATTATAATTGTTATTTTACATTAAATTTAATTTATGGAATTTTTATGTTAAAAATTGAAATTTTTCAAGGAAATTACAGGATGTGATAACTTCCTGTAATTGGTTTATGTTCTGACATGTGGCATAGTAGGAAAATCGAAACAGAAGATAAGGACGTGATCTAGGATGTACACACATGGTGGAAAATCTATCCAAGATTGAATTTGAAGCTCCCAAGTATCTGGTCGACGTTGGTCAAACCCAACCTATCCAGCAAAAAAATATGAAGTCATAATGAATGTACTTGATATTTTGCTTAAGATTAGGAACTCTAAACTGATTCGAACTGTTTTGGGATCAGTTAGGATTAGGGAGGAATGAAAATAGCCTCTTTGGTTGTAATTTTTAATAAATAGGAGGATGAAAGCATGTAATGAACTAAGGATGCTAGTGATAACATTGAAGGAAGAAACAGACTTAAGACTGTCAGCGTATTTCAGAACTCTGTTTTTAATGTAACTCATTCTCAGAACTTAATCAGAGACAGAATTTCATCATTTATGGTTTTTTTGAGTTAAAGTTCTTATCACTTGAAGTTTTTCAAGTCTGCCTTCAAAGCGTGGAAGGGCCCCCATGTGAAGATTGGTACACTTTCTTTCCATTTACATAAGATTTAGTATTCAGATCTGATTAGAATTTTATTTCATTTTCATGCTTGTGAGTTCATCAATTTTATTTAGAAGTTCAATATTATTATTTTATGATTCATAGTAATAATTTGAGAATTCAATTGCAAAATTAATGAACAAGTCCTTGTAAGAGGTTTAATTGAGTAATGAATCTCAAATCATTTCTATGATCTCTGTTTTTTTTTATGAATTTAATTTTTAGTATGCTTAGTGTGTCACTTTGAAAGATTTTTTGTGAACCATAGCCTTGTAAGAGGATTGAAAACTTAGACTAGTATCACTTTGTTTTAGAACAGTAGATTAGATTAGGTGATATAAGTGTTTAAATTGTGAAAGGAACCATATTTCAATCTCTTGTAAAAGAGTGCTGGAGCTTGTCACAATAAACATTTATCCAAGATAGATAGAACAGATCCTTTTAGGTCTATAGATATTAGACAATTGCCTCTAAGATTACCTACCATGGTTGACAATAAATTGAGTCTAATCTAGAACTCTATATTGGTCTAAACAGTGCCCATGCTGCTTTCGTTCTATACCATGTTCTTGAAGAGATATCAGCCCTAACGACAGTCCTATGCTACCAGAATGCATTTTTTGCATGGTATGGCAGACCTGAATCCTTAATCTACATTTTGATTAATGCACCAGAATGCTACAACAAGTACATCAAAGACACACCTGGAGTAAATGGAAGCCTAACAAAGACCACTCTTTCGTCCAAAGAGTGCCATAGATAAATGCATAGAATTTAAATAGAATGGGCTTCGGCCCTCTTTCTTTTCTGAGTTTTAATGCTCCATTTATTTTTCCACCTACCTCCTCTGCTCTCTTCAGCTATAAATTCCATGAAGGAACTCATTGTAAAAGTTGTTGATCGGTTATCAGAGAAATTACAAGTTGTTTCTTTTGAAACATAGTCTCTGTGTAAAGTTGTAAGATAGGCTGAAGAAGATGTTTTCAGACTGAATATCCAGCTATTGGTAATGTTGTACTTGACTGGTGTTGCTCTTTAATATTACATGCACATTTCTTTGGATCCTGATCTAAAGTAGCGGTGATGTTTTTCTATCTCTGTGTTTGTCTTTAACTTGCTATTCATTTCATTTCATTTCTACTGGCTCGCATCATAAATCTGGCATAGGATTTACCCTTGTTTTCTGCTAAATGTGTTATCTAAGGGTTGATTTCAGTTAATTTAACTAGTGTAGTGGATGTCATTGCCTGCTAGCTGATGTATGAATTAAGGAATATGTTCTTAGATGTTCTTGTTAGGATTTAATTGAATGAATTGGGAACACTGGGAGGTCTAGAACTCTGTCTCTATCTCACTAAGATCCTTTTCAATTAATTGAACCTTTCTAAGATCCCTCAAGCTGGAGGCCGAAGCATTGAGAGTTCAAAGTCTCTCTCTGATCTCAGCTCTTTAACTTTGTGTTCTAAACCTTTAATGTTTCTTGTCTGAAGAGTTAGCCTTTGGTTTTTATATCACAGGTGTCCAATGGCATGTCCTGTCTCTGGATCTGATTTCTAAGGCTCACCTTGGAGGTTTCCTTGCTTTCACCTTCTCTCTTACCATTTCATGCCACAATGCTTTAGATGACTAGCCCAACTGAAAGCCTGCATATTGAATAGCAAGTAAACCCTTTCCTGACTCCATTGCCCAATGGTAATTATGTTCTATGAAAATATCCCTCCTTTGCCTAAAATCCTCTTTTCTCACCCTTGTCTTATATTGAACCCTTCTTTCCTGATTCCCAACAACCAAACAAACAATCAAACAAACAAGCCCTGAGCCTTATAACTAGCCTAATATCTTAACAATTGAGCTTAAAAGAGATAAAACCTTTGCTTATATAGAGAGACCCCTCTCTGGACCCAGGAGGGCTAGATCCTGAGGTCTGAAATTGGTTCTGATGTTGTCTCATCTTTTGGTATTGCCAACCTTGCCAAAACATGGGAACCCCAACAGGCATAACACATGAGCAGCATGTACCTTCATTACCAAATGATGAGATATTGAAGATAGAAGGAGGAAAAGAGGAGGAAAGGCATCACAAGATGGAGAGCATGCAACCTTCTCTATTTCAAAATTTTCAAGAACAAAGAAGGAAAGAGGACCCATGAAACAAAGGTAGGGGCAAATTTGTCCACCTACATTCATATCCTACTCTATGCCTTGATGCCTCTTTGCAAGGAGGCATTTCATTAGGAAGACCTCCTTATTGGAGGGAAACTAAAGTGTTCTCTCAACTATATGTAGTAGCAACCTATTTGTTTAAAGAGGGAACCTTGGAAGGAGCCACTAAAACGCTGAAAATCATTGATGGAAGGCTAGGAAAATTTCTGAAATTGACCTTGTTTTCTTCCATTCATCTGTTTTCATTGGAGGGAATAGATTCATAAATTTGTGCTGATATGAGCATAGTGTCAAAAGGCTACTCCATAGCTTTGGGGTAGCAAAGGATACTCCAATATGTAATGAAGATTTCTGAACATGAAAAAAAAAATTCATTTTTGTGTGTAGGAGTAAAATTGTGGAAGTTTTTGAGAAAGAGAACCCTTCAAGGGGAGGGTGACTTTCCTAAACTTCAATCTTGTCTTGAGCAAGATCAGCTGCAAGAAAGGAAACAAAAGAAAGTTGGGAATACTCCAACACGTGACTTTGACATCAAGCATGTCAAGGAGGAGAGCCATCATATGAAAAATGCATCATTTCATAATTTTACAGTGCTGTCAATGTTGGGAAGCCTAAACCCTTATTGGGAGTCCCAAATCTTGATGGAATATTCTAAGGACCTATTCACATGTAAGGTTCTTGATGGGCAAGAAATGGATGGAAGGTATAAAGTAGTTAATGGAATCATTTATGTTCATGATTAGATCTACTTAACTCAATGTTCCAAGCTCAAGAAAAAACTACTTAACACAACCTATGAGGTCTTGCTTTCAAATCCCACTAGTTTCATTAAAACATGTCATACTATCTTAGATGGATTCATGTGGGAAAATTTCAAAGAGGAGATGAACTCTCATATGAGTAAGTGCATGGATCATTTGTTGGTTGAGGAGGAACATAGCTCTTGGGAAGAGTTATCATTATCACCTCCTTATTTATTGAGTGTGAGAGGGAGCTCATCCATGAGCTACCTTGCTGATTTTAAACAATTATATGACAAACATTGTATTTCTGAATCTCATGATGTATTTATTATATACTTGTATCTTCTTAACACTCATGTGCAGGTCTTGGCTCCAAGAGGGGTCACTTTTTCTGATGGGCTTCATGAGCCACTTTGGGCCATGAACAATGGCGATGCTAGCCATTCCTTGGGAGATCTTGGAGAGGTGATGTACTCTTCATGGTGTGATTCCTTAACACCAACCATAATACACCTTCTCCAAGCATGCAGTAAGGATGGGGCAGCAAACAAGTGTTGGGGAGAACGCTTGTCATATCATATCCTATGGCAGTTAGGAGGAAAACTGCGCTGGTTGTACATAAGGGACCATTGTCCTTCTCCCTAATTGTATATGGCAGCTAGCATGATATTACTTATGATCCCACATGCTGAAGATGTTATATATTTGTTGGGGGCATGGTTGGAGGAGAGGCACACTTGTTGGATGTGTCTTTGGGGGAAGAAAGTCCCCACTTTTTCTGCACTACATGTTCCAAGGGGAGCATGAGAAACTATATGGCCACCATTGAATATCACTTGCTTCTTTATGATGTGGACCATATGTTTGGTTGGAGCACTTGGGGCATGCCTATCATGAGCAATTGGGAGGAGATTTTCTATGAATTACCAAGCTCGAAGGTGATTCATTTTATTTGGATGATAGCATGGAGGAGGGAGACCTTCATTGATGATGAAATTCCCCATGATTGTCATCACTTCTATCTTGAGGAGGCCATGGATCAGAAAGAATGTTTCCATAACAACCTTCCATCCTTTCATGATGAGAGCCATTGGGTTTATTCACCAAAGGCCAACTTGCACACTTGGGAGGAGCCATTGGGAGATTGAATTTTTGCAGAAATTCTGAAGCAATAGAGCAAGCTATTGGATGAAAGGGCCAAAAGAGGAAGAGGGGAGATTTTGCAGCACCCTTGCAGTTGCTTGAGGACAAGCAACATTTGGGAGGGGGAGACTGTAATATTCCTAATTTAGCTTCAGCTAATAGGAATATTAATTTTGCTTTTGAAATCTAGATGCATGAATAATTGAGCAAGGAGGCTCCTAATTTGCTCAAGTATGAATAAAAATCCCTCCTAATGTGAAAGGGGATCATGTAATAACTAGTTCAAGCATCCACATGTGTGAACAAGGTCTAAACTATGTGGACAAGGTCAAGTTTGACCAAGTCAACATGATTTATTCTCAAAGAAGTGGATTCTAAATAAAGCCAGCTCAATGTGAATAGAGATAAATCCAGCTAGATAAAATGAAGGCACCTTGAGTGGGAAAAGGGACAGGGCATAAATAATCAATCAAGGTTGACCAAGTGAACAAAACTGTCTAGATACATTGCACCATCTTGATGGACAACATTTTTTGTGGAGAAGCCTTTGCATGGAGGCAACCTCAGTGTGGGTGGGACCCTTGGTGAGGAAGCTCATCAATTATATAATGAAGGAGATGGAAAGAATATGGAAATATTGGAGATTATATTTTTATGTGGTCTGCTTAAAATTTCTACATACTTGGCTATTTAGCTAAGTTGCTGCACTGCTTAGTGCAAGGGTTTGCCCGGGCAGGGATTCCCTACTCTTTCTTGGAGATCTTGTCTAAGAAATCTAAGAGGAGGTTTCTGATCTGAATTTTCCACTACCTGGTGTTGGGCCAAGCACTTATCTTCAGCAAAAACACATTCCCTTTAGAAAATTGCATTATTTCTTAAAGTGTGCAGTGGAAGGGGTGAAAGTCCCATTTTGAGGAGCTAGTTTCCCAAGAGAAGGTTCAGCCTTTCTTTGGGAGAAATATAAAATGAGTCTACAGCCATTTCTTTGTATTTTCAGCCATTATTATGAAGATCTAAAACCATACAATGTGATTCAGCCACATATTTGCAGCAGCTCTCTCTTGTATATCTTTTCTGTCAAGAAACCCTTGCCGAGTCTTCTTGGATATGTATAAAAGAGATTAGATCTCTGTTTTTATGCCTCATTGAGTATTCTAATAATATTATCAGATATATTTCTCTATTTTCTGATTTAACCTCTATTTAGACTACGCAGTCTCTTATGCATCAGCTTCGACATTTTGCAGTCTTGGGGTTTTGGCAAATTTTAGCTGTCTTGAGCATGGGAGGCCTGTTTAAAGGCATTTATTTCTGAAAATATTTTGCATGTATGTCCTATATTGTTCATTATAAGGGAAAAAACCATTATTTTCCACTTTTATAACTCAATATTTAGAAAATAATGTTTTTGAGGCAAAAATAACTGCTTTTCCCCACTTGGTGAATTGTATAAAGGCATAGTTTGTTGCTGTGATTGTTATTATGATGGTTATATGTTCAAACACACTAAATGAGTTGATTACTTTCTATTCTCCAACTTTGTAATACCTTAAGGTATTCTTATTGTTGTATAAATTTCCAGTTTTGGAATATTACATAAACTAATACACTAACTCCAACTTGGAATCTAAAACAAATAGAATCACTCTACATGACTCACCAACCACCCTCAACTCTAATTTAATGAGCTAACTAATTCTATCACACCCAGTTAACTATTACAAGTGTTTATGAGATAAGATTACAATTTACTGTCCAATTTAGTTAAGGGATAATTAAATTTGACACATTTCCAATTTATTAAATAAATTGAATTGCACATTAATGTATCGCTAGGACCCATCACTACATGACCTATGGTCCCACACTAGTGTAGTTGCTGTCATGTTGCTTTTGGATGCCAATTTCACTATTTCTTCTTGCAAACTTCAACACTCCCTCAACAAGAAAGGGATCAATCTGTCCTGATCCGGTACCTTGGAATGTCCTTGCATGCGACATGAAACTCTTGCATGCAATACTTCTCTAGTGTTCTTTTCACATGCAACTCTTGCATGCAACACTTCTCTGGTGTTTTTCACACATGCAAATTTTGCATGCAACACTTTTCTAGTGTTTCTCACACATGCAACTTTTTCATGCAACACATCTGAAATAGAATATCCTCCAAAAAAATGAATCAATATAATGCATCTATCATTAGAGTCTTCTGACTGCTGCTAGTTGCTGCACATGTCTATTGGACTCTCTGCGTTGTTGACATTTGCATCCATGCAGTCTGTACTATTTCCAACTCTGATCTGCGCTCTAGTATTTGACACTTGTGACTCTGATTTCTATCTTCTTGACATCTGACTCCATCAATCTAACCAATCCTACTACTGCTTCTCTTTGGGCTCCTCATATCAAATTTTGATCCATGAGACACACCATCTCAATATTTTGTGCCATAACTCACCCTCATCCCGGCTCATCACTTTGTCTGATTTACCCATCAATGCTGCGCAGCCATATACATCAAGTTTATAGAGATTCTTCATACTAATCCTTATCTTCTTAGCTTTTCCTATGGCTTTGTGTCAAAGGAAAGCTTTCCCTTCACTGAAAACCACATCATAGCCTCTATCCTCCAACATTGCGACTGAAACTAAATTTTTCTTCAAGCCGTGTACATGAATTACATATTTTAATAAGAAAGGTTTACCTAACTATATTTGGAAGGTAATTGTACCAATCCTGGTAGCACTGTACCGCCCGTCATCACCCATTTCGATATGCATCTGGAGGTCCTTCTCCTCCAAGCTACTGAAAAGTTCTTTTTCTCCCATCATGTGGAAAGATGCACCACTATCCAAATACCACACTGATCCCATCACACTTGACACCATGCATGCGATGAGAGAGAAGTCCAATTCAAATTGTGAGGCAAAAGCCTCACAATTTGTAGATCTTGAAGCATTCTTGTTCTTCTTCTTTTGTGGACAATTAGTGGCATAATGTCCATGATCGTGATAGTGAAAACAATTCACTCTGGACATGTCACACTCCTTGCCTTAGTCACCGGTCTCAGATTTGGAATATGATTTATTTCCTTTCCCCTTCTTCACCTTACCAACCAATGCACAATTTTCCTCATCATCTGTCTTGGATGGGGATCCATCCTTGGTATTTTTCTTGAATTATTATTGCACCAAATCTAACCAAAGTCGTTTCCAATTTGGCAGCTTCTCCCTCCAAGGACAGAGTCTTGATAACTATGCCAACTCTTGGGAAGGACTAGAAGGTATAGGCTTACTAAGTCATCATCTGTGGCAGTAATTCCGACGCTCCCAAGCTCATCTCAGCATTGGAAAAACTTTGTTAAATATTTCAGAATGGTGTTGCCTTTCTCCATTTTTATTTTCTTGAGCTTGTCCTTCAGTGCCAATTTTCTATGATCATTGCTGCTCTGAAATAGATGTGTCAAAGCTTTCCACATTGCATATGGTGTCACTTTTCCATGTTGACTTGAGACAATGTGGTCTCGTACTCTCTCCAGTAAGATCCTCCTTACCTTTTCAACCTTCTTTTGTCAAGCATCAAGATTTGTGGAATTTTTTGCAGCGGGTTTGGGAATTGTTAGGTTCCTGTGATTTGGCAGATTGAAAGACCAATTGACAGAGTAACATCAAACCAATATTTGGAGCCCTAGGACCTACCCTTCCTGGACTTAGAGAGGGCTCTCTTTAATGAAGCGAAGGATGTGAGCTTGTTCGCTTAGTTTGTTTAGATTTTAGGCTAGTTTTTAATGTGTTTGTTTGTTTGTTTCTAGTTGTTTGGAGGAAAAAATGATCAAGTGGATTAAAATAGAACAAGAAAATGAGATCAACTGGGCTATGGGGTCAAAATAAAGCCAAGGATGTTAATACAATGGGTAGGGTGTACTGCAGGGCCGATTTAGTATAGTGAATGGATATTTTAGGTGGTTTATGAAGTGAAATGAACATCAAGTTTGTGCAAGACAAAGGGATCTTAAGCATAAATAGTTTAAACAACAAGCATTCATGTGGTAGGGCTAACCATTAATCACTATGAATCAAACTCAAACTGATAGATGCATAAAATAAACATTCATGTGATGCATAGAAGTATAAGACCCTCTAACTTTGGGAAAATCACCTTCAGTGGTTGAGAACACATGTAAGACAAAGCAACAACTCAAGATGTGGAAAGGAAAATCCTAAGCAACACATTCAAACTGATGAGAATTTGGAAATAAGTTTGCAAGTATAGGTAGAGGGCAAGATCGAAACAAGACCTCTCTGATTCTACCTAGACAGTCAATACTTCAAAGGATATTTCTTTAATGAGGTTTAAAAAACTATGAGTAAGTAGGGCATACCATGAATCAAACAAGATAGTATGTCATATTAATCATTAAGGAAATAAATAACAAGTTCCTAGTGGACCAAAGGGAAATTAAGAATCCTTTGACATGACCAAGAAGGACGAAAACATAGAAGCTGTAATGAATCAGGAAATTTGATGAGCCTCCATGGGCATACCTCAAACTATTATTTACTAACCTACAACAAGCAAGAAGCATGGATACATATGTGAAAAAATAAGAAAACATAACTAAAAAGAAGCAAAATACAATTTACCAAGCCATGGAATCCTGCACATAGATCCTCTCCATCATCTAGGCAAGCAAGTCAAGCTATTCACTCCATAAAACAAGTTTGATCATCAAAGATCATAAAATATATTGCTCTAAGCTCAGTCAAGTTCTTAAGCTCTTCAAAGTCTAGCTTGTTTATCAACTCTTCAACCAACAACATTACAATGACTCTCCATGAGTTATATAGGAGAATGAGAAGATAAGCTTCACAAAACTGACTAGAAGCTCATAGGCTAAAAACAAATATCTGATTTTGTCCTTGAGGCTTTGCAAAGTCCAAGGCACAAAATATCTTCAAAATATCTATAAAATGCTAAAAAAGGAAAAAATATTGACTTTTCATTACTGAAAATGGCTAAAAAAGGCCTAGCGCACATTTGGATAAGCCACTTCAGAAAACTGTCTTTTTGCCAAAATGCTACAGGAATGTAGCAGCATGACATTTCCTGTCTTGCAGACCACTTTTGAGGGACTTCCGATGTCGAAACGAGGCCCATGATGGCACCTTGGAAAGCCCTGGATGTCTAATTTCTGGGACTACTTGATTTTTCCCAAAATTATGTTGGGAAGTCTGTCAAAAAATGAACTGAGTGAAAAAAAACCAGAAAAGTAGCCCTTGTTGATATGTGAGGCAGAAAGTAAAAAAATCACTGTTTTTCGCCTCTTTGGGGGATCAAAACACATCCTCTGGATATGAATTTTTCTGAGTAGATGCCCTTGAATTTAATGCATCTAATGATACCACTCTCAACATCTGAGGATGCTCCAAACAAAAATGGCGGCGCCCATGAATTTCTACAATTAAGCCCAAAAATGTCAAAAAACAAGATCATGTCGAAATTTGCTCAATTTTGGCGAGCGAGCCCCTCATGGGTTCTTAGAAACATGTAAGGAAGTTGAGGCCAATATTTCGAGTGCTGATGTGCCTTTCTCCACTTTTTCTACCTGGTGCCTCTTTCGGGCAACCTTGAGCCTTTCTTGAGCAATTTTGAGCTTTTTTCGGGAAAATTGGTTCAACTTCTTGTAGTGCCCGATCATCTTCTTTTGTAGACTCAAGTCCCTGTTAGATTTCTCTAACTTATCCTCCAAATGCTTGTTTTCCCTTTCAAGCCATGGTTTTCTATTATTTTCTATTTCTTGGGTGAGTAATTGAGTAAGAGGATAAGATCGAATAAGGGCTGCCTCTTCTTCCTTATTTTTCTCCAAAGCTTTCTTGAGTCCCATAGTCCTAGGCCTCTTTCTCATTGGCTGCTCTTCTTCTTCAGTATCATCAAATTCTCCCATGAGCTCTTCAAGCTTGGTTTGTGCTTTGGAGGCTTCCCTTTGGTATTTGAAAGCTCGGGCCTCAAAAACTGCCATTTGACCACTCATTTGTTTGTTTTGCATCTGTAGAACATGTATGAGGTCCTTTGAGCTTTCTAGATCAGCTTGTAGGTCATGAATTTGGTCTTCTCTATTTCGCAAAAGAGCCTCAAGGATTCTAGCTTCATTATCAATATCATCACTGTCTATCTGTATGATATCAAACTTCCTTTCCTTCTCATGAATAGTCTCCTCTTTTTCTTTCCCCTTGCCTTGGATAGACTTCTTGGTCCTCTTCCTCTTTGGCAATTCAACAATGCTCTTTTTAGGCTGTTTGCCTCTACTCCTTAGCACTCTTGTGACATTTCTAGTCACTGCTGGAGTGGTCTTATTCTTTGTTGATCTAGTGTTTCTAGGCTTCGCCACTTTTGGAGGAAGAGTCATGGCCCCTTGCCTAGGAGAGGCAGCTAGCACATGCTCTTGGCTGTGTGGAGGAGAAGATAGAGGAGGTTTATCTACTTGTGTTTTCTCAACTTGTTCTTTTACCTTGCTGCCTCCATCATCATCTGCTCCAACTTCATCTTTGTCATTGTTTTCTTCTACTTGAAGATTTCTTTGTTTGTCTTCACCACTACTATGCTCATGGTCACTGATTTGGTCTTTTTGCTCCATGCTGCCCTCTTTGGAATGCTCACTGTTTGGTGTTTGATTGTCATCATCATTACTTGCTTGAGGGTTGTCTTGCCCCTCATCATAAGTGTTTTTTTAAGGACTGTCATGACCTCATCATCACTGTTTTGGTTGCCACTTTGTTTGTCATCTTGAGGACTGCTATGCTCATCTTTGTCCCTTCTTTCTTCATGACTGTTGTGTTCTTTTCCTTCACTGTTTTGTCCCTCATCACTAATATTCTTACTGCTATTTTGGCTGCCATCATGTTCCTCTTCATGACTGCTATACTCAGCATCAATTTTTTCATGCTCATCATCATTTCCTTCTTCCCCACTGTCATGCTTAGAGTCTTTACTTTGACCCTCATCATCACTAGTTTGCCTCTTGTCACTTTGCCCTTCTTCATTACTAGTTTGCTTCTTCTCTTCTTCACTCTCAACCAAGGGGGATTTTTGTCTTTTGGGAGTGGATTTACTAGAAGGAGAAACATGATGAGTATACGGTGAGGAAGGCGCATGAGATGAAGAGGCAATGGAAAAATCAGGATGGGAGATGAAAGAGCCCCAAGAAACTCCCTTTTTATCAAGTTGATGGAGGATGATGATTTTTATAAGGGAATGATGAAATAGACAAGCTTGTTGTTGAGCTGAGGGCTTCTTTTGGACAATAGAGGCCATCTTGTCAATGCTTCTATAGAGGAAAAAAGGTAGGTTCAGCAATTGGGTTCTTGTGAAATGCATAAGAAGCCTGATGTGATAGGCATAACTCCAGGAAAAGCTCCCTTCACATGTGAAATTCTTCATGATGACTTTCATGAGGGGGGCATAGCTGGTCAAAAAGTGGGACAAAGGGAAAATAGCTTGGCAAGTATCCTGATGGTCAGGATTTAGAAAGGGTTTGTAGTGATTCATATCTAGGTATGTTTATTTGAACCACTTTTCTCTGATATAGGGGATCTTGGTAGCTTTGAAGATAGCCCTAGGAGAGAGTTTGAAATCCAGACCTGCTAGATGGAAGTGCTTCCCTTGCAGCCTTAAAGCAAAAAAATGTGTCCAAGGAAGGTGACTTTTTACTTCTTGGACTTTTTGGCAAAATTCCAAGCACCCTACTTCATGAAAATTAAAGAGTACTGAAGGAGATTCATTCACTTCCTGAGTTGTAATAGGCTCATACCTATTGTGATACCCACTCCTGCTATCCTTCTTTCGAGACATTTTTGCTTCTAATACCCTTCACGGACTCACCAAGGCAAACTGTTTAAATGATCACTAAAAAAAGCCCTCAATCAAAACACCTTTTCCTCCTTGCAAGATTGAGTTTGTCCTTAATTGGCCAACAAGTTTTTGTTAAGTGAAAACAAGCTCTCTTCTTTTGAACTTTGTTGTGAGCAAAAAGGCCTTTAATGAGATCTATTTTTGGTTTTTAAGGAGAAGCTCCCTTTGTTTTTGAAAATAGAAACTCTTCCCCCTATTCATTGTTTCTATCCTTTGCTATTCACAATAAGAAGACCTCTTTTAGATACTGACAACAAATCTTGATCCTTTAATCACTTTCCTTTTGAAATCACTTTTTTTCTAAAACAAAAGGTAGTCTGCCTGTCCCTGAGTGAGAAGCTTCCAAAACAAACTTTGTCTTCCCTTTATAGGTTGTATGATCTTCTATGTGCTTGAAAAACAAGTTTAATAATTTTCACAAGGTATTAGTTTTTGAAAACAGCGATTTTTTGTTTTATGTAGTACACGCTACTGACCTGAAATGATGGGTCTCTCTGTTTAAACTAAGCTCTATTCCTTATCCAACAAAAAGGGCCCTTTTGACATTGATAAAAAAACCTTATCCCCAATCATTATGTCTCTGTGATGTTTTTTAGCAAGCAAGCTCTTTTGGATGGAGGTTAGTTTTTTTTTTCAACAGCAATATCTTATTTTGTTCACTGAGTATAGGTCTTTAAAATAATCCCAGTTTTTCTTTATAGACTATGTAATCTTTAGTTGGCAAACAAGTCTTTCTTGATGAACATAAGACTACTTATCTGACAGTGTTCCTTTTCACAAATGTGTAAACAAATTTTTTACTTATGAAGACAGACTCCCTCTCCCTTTAATCACTGTTCCTTTAAATAAAAAACGAGCCAAGATCTGTAAATACCTTTGAAAAAATGAGTTTTTGCCGTGTTTGGGGGTGATTTTGTTGAATACAAATCGATCTTGGCACCTTGGAGAGTTTCTTGCAGCGTTGGCCCTAGCTAGAGATTGGTGTTCAAAGGTGGTTAGTGGGCTGGGCAAGCCTAACGGGCATAAAAGCGCCGCGCTGATGTTGTCAGGTCGGCCCTGGGCATCCGTTGAACATTGGCACAAGCGTGCCGCACAATGCTACAGGCGCGCTGCGCCTATGTGTTAATCCTTCTGTCGGGTGCCTACAGGTGCGCCGCACGATTATACAGGAATGCCGCACAGGAAAACAAGCTCAAAAAATGATTCAAAATTGCTCAATACTTGTTTTTTCCTCAGTGGCTCGGTTTGCAAAGTAAAAATGAACGTTGGCTCCATGCCTTTTATACTCAATGAATATTTTTAAAAACTCCTCCCCTCCTTTGTTATTTAAAATATGACATCACCTTTTTAAAGCCTTTGTAAGCCTCCTTTTCAAAAAATGACTTTGTGCACAATGGTGAAGGGTTTCCTTTTTCATAAAGGAGGTTTTTTATATCAATTGTGTTTTTCTCTACTATTAGTCTACAAGGAGGTTACCACAAAAAAACTACTATAGGCATCTTAATACCACAATGCCAATCACTATTTCATGAAGTGAATAGGCTCTTTAACCGTGTTGGTCTCGGTTAGTTTGCAAAGAGGTCACCATAAAACTTTGCTTGTTATGAAAGGGGCTAAAAATAACTGTGTTTTTCATTGATTTTTCAACAAGGGAGATCATTATAAAAACCACTATTGCAACCTTTCCAAAGCACAATGAAAATCCTCTTTTTTTGTTGCTTTGAAAAGATCATTAAGGGAAAACAGTGACCCAATACATCACCTGAAAGGGGCCAATAAAAACATTCCCATTGCAGCATTTTGAAAACACTATGTGTCCATTGTTTTATGAAGAGATGGGGCCTTTAAATCATGACAACTGGTTCCCAATGTTTTCTCCTTCTACTTGTTTACACAAAGGAGGCCTCTAAAACAAAAACTTCTTTTTATAAGACACTGTGCCATATTTCCCTTTCGAAGGTGGCCTTTCAAACTTAAAATTTGAGCTTATCTTCTGATTGAAAACACCTCATAATATAAAATTATCGTGCCCCCCAAGACTCTATTTCTTATCATTTGATGGAGGCACCCTTTGAACGAAGTGAATCATGGTTACATCACCCTTTTAACGCTTTGAATGAGATGGTTCATAGTGTAAACATTTGGAGAGCTGATCCTCTGCCTTTTTGTGAAGGAGGCCATTGTTGAAGTTTGCCAAACCAATTGCTCTCTTCCCATGTGACTTTGCTTATGGCAAGTATCCTTGTCTCAAAGCATTGTGAAGCTTTTTAAGAGCAAATTACATGATCAGGGAAATTATGAGGGTTTTTACTGTTAGGCGCCTTGTATTAACACTTCGTTTGGACTGTGTATAGACCTTCTATTTGTACTGAAAGAAGTCCCTTTGGTGCTCTCCCTTTATTCATCCATTGGAGGGAGTATTTTGGATAAATCATAAGGGACCTGTTTAAATGAAAAATATGTTCTTCCTCATAAGCCATCTGGGTGGATTCTCTTTGTATTCAGTTGCAAAAATCAGTTTAAAATCAAGCTTGGTCTACTTCCTTCGCCATTTAGATGAGGCTGTTCTTAGTCAAAAACTCCATCCTCGGATTATACTTTGAAGGAGGCTCTCATAAACATAAGAGCAGAGGTTTTTAGCACCATCATGTCACTGCTTTGCTGATGATGTAACAAAGGCCTTCAAACTATAAACTTTCATTTGCTCCACCATTATTCCTCAACTAGTTTTTTCAAAAGAAAACTTTCTTAGACATAATTTTAATCCTGCTATGCACCCTCTTTTCATCTTTGGAGGAGGTGGCGCACAACAGATTCTGAAGTCACTTAAGAACATGTTGTCCCTCTGCTTGTTTGTGAAGGAGGCCACAACAATGTCTTCCTAACCCTCTGCTTTTTGAAGGAGGTTCTCATTATACCCATGAAATTTCATCTATTTCAACACTGTGTCATTTCTCTACAATGTATGTCTCTGCTTGGTACCACATCACTGTGAAGTTTTTAGGGAGTGAACAGAGTGGTTGATATATGGATAATTCTCACTGTCAGACATCTTTAAACTAACTTTCCTTTGACTGTGTTTCCAGGGGTACCTTGAAGTTTCCTTTGACTAATGTTCTCATCCCAGGTTCACAGGTAGCATAAGAAGCAACTGTCTTCTTATGCCCCACATGATGACGACCTTTGGAAAAATTATGCAGCACTGTTGATCAACATTACTTAGTCTTTGTTATTTATTTTGACTTGATGAGTGATATTTTTTCTTCAGGCAGATTTTGGATTTATAACATGTACATTTTCTACTCTTCTCTTTACAGCTCTTCATCTGATCACTAATGGAAAACCTTTTCAAAATGAGAGACCTGTTTGAACTTGTCCCTTTTGCTCTTATTCGCATAATGATCATCATTCAGTTACACCCCTGCAGAGATGTAAAAATGGATGCTTTGGAACCTTGGAGAGCTCCTTTGGTGCTTTATGGAGATTATGCCTGATCCAAGCAAATTTCTTCAGATAGCGACAAACCTTCTATTTTCCTGATTTAGATCTTTGTTGAACTTCTTCTGAAATGAGACAAAGTGACCTCTTAGTGGCGTGTGACCTATGGATGGATCAAGACTTTTTTTGCAGAATAGGAACTAATTCAAGGCTGACTGGTACTAGACAGATTTTTTTCTTTTTTCTTAGGATTTCTTAGCCAAGGAAAAACTCCCTAAACAACACTATCTAACTTAGGGACAATTTTCACATATTCTTAGTGTTTTCTTTAGCATGATCAGATTTTCAAATGACAAGATGACCAAGGATAGAATTGCAGACACTTTTTCAACCTTTGGATAGTGAATGGCATGAAAAACAAGGGTAAATGAGCAAATAATTTACAGCTATGACAACTATAGACAGGGTTACTTTGCTGAAACTAGATAAGACTTGACAACTGGGGTTTTTTCTCATCATAGACTGACAGGAAGGGGTAGAAAGAAAAAAATTGTTTTGGGGTGTTTTCTAGATGATAGATTTGACAGTTTTAAGATCAACTTCTAGAAAACTCAGCTAAGGAAACTAGTCATCAATAACAGGTAAAAACACTGATGACTAACATGAATGTCATTATCAATAAATTCTTTCAACCCATTTTCCTCCAATACTACCTCCATCCTGTCTTTCCATGCAATATAATTGGAACTTACCTCGAGTGCATACTCCAATCTCAAGCCATTGAAAGCCATTTCGATCTTGATCTCCCTGTTGCACCAAATAATACTTTTGCAAATTCGAATTCTATTTAGTCACAAAATCAATTTCTTCTCCACTATAGTGATTTCCTATGCTCTAATACCATGTATACATTATATAAAAATATTTATATCAATGGATTCAATCCAATCAAGCAATGTACTAAATCGAGATACTGAATCCTTCTACAAATCAATTACAGAAAATAAACACGATTACCAATCAAAACAAGTAAAGAAAGAAGAAAATAAAACCATAACATAGATATTTTCCCGGGGAAAGCTTTTTGGTCCAAACCCCTCTATATTCTATTGTATATTCACCATGGAATCATGAAACAATTACAATGCACTCTTCTCACAAGAGTCTCCTGCACTCTCACAACTATCTCACACTGACTCGGACAAAATTGACCAACACTTAGTCAATTTCCTACCTCTAATCAGCCTGCCTTGCTTGCGCAATTCATGTGGAATGCAATCCATATTCCTTAGGAATTTCATCCTTCCTCAATTGTGCAAGTATCACGGGAAATACTATGGTGTTTTAAATGCATCTGGGCAGTTTTATAATAATACAATTGATAGTCAACTTCCCTTTAACCTTTGTCTCAACTGGGTATCCAGTGGAACTAACATGCATGCAACTATTAATAGTAAATCATTAGTTACTTGACAGATCACTGCATGTGAATTAAATCTGATTTAATTCACTTGACCTCTCACTAGTGCAACAATCAGTTACAACTAGTTAAACTTATTTTAACTCACTTAATTGGGTTAACTAATTTCTCATGAATTAAACTAATACACTAAGTGCAACTTGGACTCTAAAACAAATAGAATCACTCTACATGCCTCACTAACCACCCTCAACTCAAATTTCATGAGCTAAATGAGTCTATCACACTCAGTTAACTATTACAAGTGTTTATGAGATAAGATTACAATTTATTGTCCAATTTAATTAAGGGATAATTAACTTTGACACATTTCCAATTTATTAAATAAATTGAATTGCACATTAATGTATCGCTAGGACCCATAACTACATGACCTATGGTCCCATACTAGTGTAGGTGCTGTCATGTTGCTTCTGGATGTTGATTTCATTGTTTCTTGTTGCAAAATTCAACAGATATGATCACTTTATCTCCTTGAAGTAGAACCAAACCCCCTAGGGTTTCATTATACTTCCACCCTTTTAGGAGGAGTTGAGTTGAGTAGGTATTCTGAGATTTACAATACTTTCAACCATTGTTTCAGCTTCTGATCTATCCTTTTTATAGATCCTTTCTGATAGGTTATTGTTACATCCAAAATCATCTCTTGAGTTTTGTTTGGTCTTTGCCTAAGGGTCTCTTTGTTTTCCCTACGTTTTAAACCTTTAACCTTATCATTTGCAACAGTTTCCCCTATGGTTTCTTGTTGTTTTCTATGTCATTTGCAGCAATATAGAGTCATTATATCCGTGTCCCTTTGACATAATATATCTTGGCCATTTTAGTGTGTTTTGATTCAATTTCACCCCTTTTCTTCTGTTTTTTTATTGCCTTCTTTGGGTTGACATTTATGCATGATTAACTGTTTATTTTAATGTCATTTTAGTTTCATTTATATTTTTTCAACATTTGTTTTTATTTAAATAATCGTTTGGGCTTAATTAAAATAAACACATGGCCTGCACACACTCACACCTAAAGCGAAAAGCTCTTGGTTTACAGCGCCAAGCCAAGACATAAACATTATAATTAATCAATCTGCCTCACAGATCCTTTGTTTATCTCTCTTCAACCTTTTCATGTCATTTGTGACTTGCCATCATATCACCCTCGATACATTTATCGCAGAGACTCCAAGGTCTTCACCCTCAATTTTCATTAGGAAATCTTATTCCACCCTGTAGGGTCTGAGTTAGTCCTCCCCCGAGTCCCCATACCAACTCTGATTCTAGTTCATTGGCTTCTTCCTTTGATTTCGAACCTAGTTCTCCTCACCCTCATACCGTCACCATGTCAGGTGCTAATGCAATTTCAGGTCCTTAAGTCGGTGGTGGTCCTAACCCTAATGTTGGAGCTACTGCTAGCGTGACCACTATTGGAGCTGCTCAGGATACTCCTTTGCTACCTTTTATGGTGGGTATAAGCCTTCCCGATTTTAGCCAGTTAATCAATGAAACCATAATCCATGATGCAAGTTGGCCAACTATGCCAACGAAGCTTCCTTCCAACATTCCTAAGTTTGAAGGAAACACCAGAGAGGACCCCACCAATCATGTCCACTCCTTTCATATGTGGTGTTCGTCTAATTCCATCACCGATGACTCCATTCGCCTTCGGTTGTTCTAACATACACTCACTGGAGAAGTTGCAAAGTGGTATGTTGATCAGATTTCTGCATCTCATACCGCATTTTTGATTCTTGCTAAAGTGTTTCTGTCATATTTCCAGTTATCCCTCTGTTACGATACCATTACCGAGTTGTTGACCGCATTTCGTCAATCTTCTGCCACCTGCCTTTCTGACCATGTCCAAGAATGGCATAGAAGAAGGACCTTGTGTAGAGCTCCTACATTCAATGACCATGTATATATGGATTTGTTTCTTCGAATGCTCTTAGCCCCCATTAGTAAAGGTGTCGGATCTCATTTTCCTTAATCCGAGGAAGAATCTCTCCAGGTTACATTAAAATATGACATGAACTAGTCGCACCTCTCACCAGTGTTTCACTGGTAGTGTATAAAGATTCCACCTTAATTAGTTCATTCCCTGGTCCCCCCCCCTCTTATCACTGAGCCCATCTCATCAAGTGTTTGCATGTTGCAAGTGTCTCGGGCTAGCCACAAGCAGCATGTACGACTAGCCATAAGACAGTGCCTTCGCAACCTGCTGTTCTTCACTCGACACAACCATTAGGACCATCTCCTCAGGGACCTTCTCATTTTACTGGTGTCTCTCCAAATATTTTTCAACTAGGAATGGTCCCCACAAGCCTTAACCATTTGGGAGCTATTCCACCAGGCCATTACCCTTCTGGTCAGATACCATTTTTTCCTCAGCCCTCTGAATACTTTTCGATGCCTGTTATGGCTATGTTGAGTTTAACTAGTTTAACCCTGGGGATCCCAGTTTGGTACATTGATCCCCCAAAAAACACTCCTCTTGGACAGCTTAAACCATGTACCGCTTTGACCCTGGTTCAACCGGTCGCCATGACCCCTCCCTTTGCTTCAGTGCCATAAACACCTCAATAGGAACTCGCTCTTATTGTGAAAGCATCCTGCTCCACCTAAGCCTCCAAAGTCAGCACCTCCCTACGCTTTGTGTGATGTTGTTCGGCATGCCACCCATAAAAAAAACTCGACCGTTACACAGTTGCGTTCACATGAAAGTTCGGCGGAGGTTCCGTGAGGGTTAATGCTACGGTTTATAAACCGTTAACTCCACGATTTATAAGGCGATTTTCTCGGTCTAATCACATGGGACACCCTACAAAACTTAATTCTACCTCCTAACCATCCGCCATTTTGGAGCAGATTCCATTATTTTTGGAATTTTTTCCTTTTTGGAGGGGTTCACTCCAGTTTCTCCATAATTAGTGGAGGTTTTCAAGGACAGATTGGGCAAAAATGATTTTGGCCATAACTTCTCCAAGGGAGAACCTTTTTGGATGAATTGTTTTTTGATTTTGGGTATTCAGGGGATTCTGAATCCATTGGAATAGGTTGCAGAGCCATTGGAGTTGATCTTCAACCCCTTTTTTTTTCAAGGAAGTAATGTGAGCCATCAGGGCCAAGAGGGAGTTGGAGCTGTTTTGGGCTATGCTTAACCATTTGAGATGAAACAAAGTCATTTTAGACTATTTTCAGCATTCCAAAGCCATTGGGATAGGTTCCAGAGGTAGCAGAGGTGTTCTACAGCCATTTTAGCTTCAGGGAAGATTTTTGAGCCATCAGGGCCATTGGGGAAATGGAGCTGTATTGGGTTGTACCTCTCTGTTTGAGGTGAAACAAAGACCATTTTCAGATATTTTCCATCATATAAACATAATGGAAGAGGTTTCAGAACTGTTTGAAGAATTTCAGAGCCCTAAAAGCTTCGGGAGAGTTTTCAGGGCCACTAGGGCCATTTTGGAGTTGGAGTTGTTTTGAGTTGTACCTCTCTGTTTGAGGTGAACCAAAGATAATTTTCAGCTAATTTTGACCTTTTGAACCTAATGGAAGAGGTTTCAGACCTATTTGGTGACTTCTAAAGCCCGAAAATCTTCATAGGATTTCAAAGAGCCATCAGGGCATTGTTGAAGAAATCACTGTTTATGGTAATTCTTCACTGTTTAGTGAATTTGGAAAGGCATTATTAGCTTTTTCATGTCTTCTGAATCAGTATTTGCATTAATATTTGTCTATTGAGACAATTTTAAACTTGTATTATCATTTTGAAGCATTTTAATACAAGAGGACAAGCTCATTTTGGGAGGCTTGATCCAACAGACGTAGCCCAGGAGGGGTGAACTGCTCATCAAACATTTGTGTCATGTTATGATGAAGTTATCTTGCTATATATTTCTGATTTAATATGTTAAACAAAAAATCAAATTAACTTTCCTTCACACATAAACTCATAAACAATTACCAAAAACACTTTGTTTCATCAGCAATACATGGAGAATTTTGCACACATTTAAATTAATGGAAATGGATACCTTGCACACATTTTCAAGTACTTCCATTTTCAGATCAGTCAACACCTCCTTGCGCTTCGTGTGATGTTGTTGGGCATGCCATCCATAATTTTCCTGAACTTTCTTGTCTCAAACCTGTGGTCAATGAAACGTTTCCTGAATCTAACATCCCAGAGGTCCATGTTACCTTACCTGATTCAGCTAAGAAACTCAAATCGTTGTGCATGAACCATGCTTATGCTTTCTATGACCTTTATCACCACTATTCTCATCATTGTCCCAATCTCAATGACTTTCACGATACCCTTGAGGAAATTCGCGAAATCGAGGTTGCTCGTAGTGGATCATGTACTCCTCTACTTGTGAGTTATGCCTCACTAGAACAAGAGGACAATTCTTCACCCATTGTGATACCCCCCCCAGATTTCAAGATGATAGACTCTTCAGTCGTTATTAGCTATCTATCGTAATCCATAAGAGCCACGGAGGAAGACCCCTCTGGGGCTTCCCATTTTGTTTCGTTCGAAACTCCCTCATTGAACACCTTGGTCTAAACATTGGTATATTTTTCATCTACTAGATATTCATCTACACTCCATAGCGATGCGTATGTGAACCATATTTCTCATGAACATTCACCAAGTATCCCCACCACATTAAGTGGTCTCTCTTCCTCCAATCCTCTCATCTTCCATTTTGATGAAGACATCCCCTAATTTTCCAAGGGATGATATGCACCATCGTGCGTACTTCCTTCCACAACGGTCCCATGACCAGTATGTTGTGGAGTCTAAAGAATTCATTCATGATGAAGTTGATTGTCTTAGAAACCCCATAACTGCACCAGATTCTTTCGAAGAAGGAAACATGGCTAATATCTCTCCTACAATTAAAATAAACATTTATGATAAACTAGAGATACAAGAAAACATTGCTTTGGGGGCACATTGCACCCTGGAATAAATTGAGGCTTACACCCAGCTATTCAAGGAATTCCATGATATTTTTGCCTAGTATTATTCAAATATGCCCAGACTTGATCCTGCTATTGTTGAACAACATATCGATACATGCCCCAATGCCAATCTTGTTCGTCAAAAGTTGAGACCCATCAATCCTTCCAGATGTGAGGCTATCAAAGCTGAAATCGATAAGCTCAAGAAGGCTGGTTTTATCTATCACATTGAATACACCACATGGGTTTCCAACCCTATTCCCATTCTCAAGAAAGAAGGCACCATTCATGTCTGAACTGACTTTCGTGACCTGAACAAAGATTTTCCCAATACAACATCCCCACACCATTTATTGACCAAATCATTTATGAGTGTGGCGGGCATGAGGTTCTATCCTTTATGGATGGATTCTCCAGGTATAACTAGATTACTATCCGCCATGCTGATCAGTTACAAATTGTGTTCATTAGTCCATGGGGAAATTTTACTTATAGGGTCATGCTTTTCGATTTAAAGAATTTCGGAGCCACCTTCTAGTGGGACATGTCTTACTGCTTCCATGACATGGCTCATATTATCCTTGGTTACCTTGATGGCCTAACCACTTGTTCTAGGTTTTAGGTGCAACACATTCATGATTTTCATACCATTTTTATCCAATGTCGCAAGTATAATATCCTTCTCAACCCGTTGAAGTGTGTCTTTTGCATTCCCGTTGGTCGTCTCTTGGGCTTCATTGTGTCCAAAGATGGTATAAATCTTGATCCCCTCAAATTTCAAGCCATTCTTGAGCCTCCCATCCATTTTACCTTGTGCCAATTACAAAGCCTTCAAGGCAAAATCAACTTCTTTCATCGGTTCATCCCTGACTATGCCACCACTGCGCATGGGTTTCTAAGACTCCTTAAATCTAACATTCCATTTATTTAGGATGAATATGCTCAACAGTATTTTGATGCCCTGAAACATTCTCTCACTTCCACTCCTTTGATCAGTCCCCCTACCTCTGAGATGGAATTCATCCTATATATCTTAGCTTCCACCCATTCGATCGCTGAGGTCCTCATCTAGGAAGATGCCACCGGAAACGAGCATGTTATCTATTATGTCAGTAAGAACATTATGGGCCCCCCTGTGTCCTACTCACATGAAGAGAAGTTGGCATTGGCCATTTTTTTCTCGGTCCAAAAACTTCATCATTATATCCTTACTCGTTCCACCAAGCTCCTGATCAATTCCAACCCCATGGATTTCCTCTTAAGTCGACGAATCATTAATGGGAAATACACCTGTTGGATCATTATCCTCTAGGATTTCGATCTTGAATTTGTCACACCCAAGATTAAGAAAGGTTTAGCCCTTGCTAAACTCATTTCTAAATTTCCTACTAGTACACGTTATTTGAAATACTGCAAGGGGGGGCGAATCGGTATTTCTTTCCAATTATTATTTTTACCAGTTAGATCAATTATATTTAGAACACAATATGAAAAATAAGAATAAATTGAAGTATTGAACACAATATGAACAATATGAACAATAAGAATAAATTATTTTATTAAATGCTTCTTTACAATAAAATAGATACAATAAGTGTAGGGATCCAACTAGATGAACACACTGATATTCAATCTCCCAAGCTCCAACTTGCTGCCAAGAACCAACTTGGACTTTTATGAGGCTCCGACCTCTAGGGTTTCGACCCTATCTATCTAAGGCACCAACCTCGCGTTTAGAGGATCCAACCCCAAGGGCACCAACCCTTCTTTGGTTCAGGCTCCAACCAGGTTTCTTGAGGACACCAATCCTCTAGGGCTCCAACCCACTGCTTCAAATCTTCAATATGAATTCAATGGTTCTTCAAGGCTCCCAATGCCTTCTTCAACAATCCTTGTCAACGATCTTCATCTATCCATTCACTTGGTCTTCACGTCACACCATCAATGACAACCTTGTTCTTCACATGAAGGTGTCTCCACTGTTCATCTCACCCAAACAAGATCTCCAAGGTCATTCCATGATGACTTCAACAATTCATCATGATATCTAATGATCTCCATGAATATTTAGCTACAAGGCACTCTACAAGGTTCTTCAATAAGGACTCCAAGGTCAGCTCAAGATCAGCTCCAACTTCTCAACAAGATGTCTACATAAAATGTCCTTCAAATGTGTCTTCAATATTCTTCATGATACCCAAACACCTTTCCCAAATATACTTCATAAGGCCTTTAATCAACTATCAATATTGCTTTCAAGAATCTTCAAGACAACATTAAGAATGATTCTTAAAATTCTTCAACAAGTACCTACAAGAGACTGTCTCAACCTTTCAAATAATTGTTTCAAGGATATTCAACAATTTTTATAGGTTGTTCTCAAGAGATTGCTTGAATTTATTCACAAATATTTGTATCCTTTCTTGGACGAAAAATATCCTATATACACCTATCTAAAAAATGTGTCAACGTATTGTATTAATATGTCCTTTCTCAAGTCTGCTCAGAGTGCTCTGAAAGATGTTTTTCAACATGCTAAGTTTCTTCAAACAATGTTGCTCCAAAGTGTGACATCAAGAGGTGCTCAAAGATTTACTACAAGTGAACACAAAGGTTCTTAAAGGGTTGCTCCAATTCTTCCCAACCAGCTGCTCCAAGTTCAACAAGATGCTTCCACAAGACAACAGAAAACTTTAGGACTACCATTCACACCTTGAAATAAGTCACAAACAGAGATCTGAAAGTTGTTCTTAGAACTATCACAAAAGAGGGTTGAATTAGGCCTTAACAAAATTATCCACAAATCCACCAAACCATGCTTCAATGACAACTTGAATATGTGTTTGGAATCACCACCAAAACAGTCCTAAAAGGGTTCCACTGTCTACTAAAAAACAAGTCCGAGTTTTTATCTCACTGGTCCAAGGCATTGTCCAAGGCTCCTTAACACTGGTTTGAATTGAAGTCCTCAACAGGTTTGCAATCCTGTAGTCCGAGCTCCTACCTAGTGCCTTCACAAGTGTATACAGTTTAAGAAAATTTGCCAAACAGAAATCTTTTAACCCAAAACAGTGAATTTATGTCTTTTTGGCCTGTTACAGTTCTGTATCTCATCTATGGTAAATCACTAAAATTTTTGATGCTAAAATGAAGTGTTTCAACATTATTTTATACTAGATTTCAACCCCTAATGAAGAGACACGTCTCATGGAGAGAGGCCGACATGAATGACTGTTTATAAGTCGGCTAGATTAAAAAAATATGATATATTAACTTAAAAAATTCATTTCTCTTAGACTTATAGGAGTTAGAAGCTGAGTGAGGGATTGTTGGAAAGAGAAAAGAGTCCTCTACAATATGGTGAAGGAGCCATTGTTAAATTATATATTAAATATTGCAAACAATAATTTTATTTATGATTGTTTGGAATTTTTAGTGCAGAAGCTGATTAGGGCAACAAGAGGTCATTAATGGCTTCTCCATTGTCATGTATCCAAAAATATATTTATATTTCATCAATTATGGTGAGGTCATTCATGTCATATTTCACATCATTTTCCATGTCATCATCATGTATGTCCTTATGTGTGATAGTGTAGCATCAATCCTGTTACCAACCATGTCATAGTGCAACATCCATTAATTTACATCTAGAGAGCTCATCATGAAATTTATATTTCATCAATGTAAGGTCATTCATGTATAGTCCTCCATATATCATCAAGGGCTTATGTATTAGATACATAATTGGCACTTAAAGGCTAGATCACTATGAGCATCAATCATAGGCACATGAATGACATGGCATCTTTAGACTTCCTTATTAAGGGTAAGGACATCATTCGGGTTCTAGGGCATCTTCATGGTTAGTTCAAGGACATCATTATTAGGGTATTATGATCAATGGAAATTTAGGAAACATCACACATCATAAGAATTTTCCATCACGAACAATGCGATATTGACATCAATGAAAACCTTGATTAACAATCTCCCCCGTTGTCATTGATGGAAATATTATTGCCCTTCCAACATTTTCTCCCCCTTTGACATCAATGGAAACGAGGTTTCCAAGTACTCCCCCTATCAAGCTGCTTCTTTTCATCATATTTTCTTCATCAAAAATAGTTCTTCATAGGTATGTTGCTCCCCCTGTCATAGTGCTCTTCCTTTTGAAAATGTGGTTCATGATAGATGTGTTTACATTTCTTCATGTGATGAACCAACTCCCCCTGCTTGCATAAACTCCTTTAGCTCTTCTTTTTGCTCAAGAAAGAAATATTTTTTCCTAAGCAGAAGAAATCTACACAATTTCATGGTTTTCTTCAATGGAGTTACTCCGAAGATACGACATGTCAATATTTTCCATGTGTGAATCATCAAGGATTTATTAACGGATATCATCTGCAAGAATGGTTAAGAATCACAAGCTCCCCCTAAAAATATGCATGGTCTCTTTTTTTGTAGAGTCTCATCATCACAACTTGGAATGTCATATCTGCCAAGGATGTCATCATCAAATCAACAACATGTGGTGTTGGCTTGAGTGTCTAAGAGACTTTCCGATCCAATTTTCTTCCTTCTCGATACTTGTGTAACTTTCTTCTTTGGCATGGTTCTAGCTTGTGTAAAGGCCCAAGTCAAGTTACAATCACGTGCCATATGTCCAATGTTATGGAAATTGAAGCACTCTATCTTGTTCATGAATAAGAAATCATGACGAATTCTTCCAAAATTGCTTCTAGGAGATTGATGGGGACCAATATATTTGTCTTTGTGATATTCCCTACAATATTTTTCCATGTGCCCAAAGTTTGTACAATAATAGCAATAACCAAGAAATATACTTTGGTACTTGGGAGATGAAGAGTTCCTTGAAGTACTTCTGAATTATATTTTTTCCTTGGGTTTATTTGATGATAATCACTGCCTTTTGTATCTTTGACATCATTTGTGAGTCTCCTTGGAGTAGGATTTCTTCCATTGTCATCTTCACTCTTGCCTTTGCTATAACTTGGAGCATAAACATATCTTTCTACTTCCTTACATCCTTTTTATTTGAAGCATTATCATTCTTTCTTGAGGGTTCACCTGCATAACCAAGAACTGATTTATCAAGGGGAGGCCTATGATGATTTAGGATGTCATCTAGGGTTTGAGAGCTTTTCAAGTTCTTATTCAAGGAGACAACTTCCTTTTTTAGAGTGGCAATTTCTCCTTTCAATATTTCACAATCTTCATCTTTCATGAATAGTTTCTTCTTCATTTCTTCCATATCCTTGTTGCTTCATGTGCTTCAATTTTAAGAGATTATATTTGATTTCAATATGAATATTTTTTCATTCTCATTTGCTAGACTCCTCTCCATTATCTCTTTTATTCTTGTAGCTTCACATGTTTTTTCCTTGAGAAGATTGATGTCTGATTTTAGTTTGAACATTTCTTCATCCTTTTCTTCTAGTTGGCATATCATGGTGTTTCTCTCCTTTTCTTCTTCATCAATTTGTCCTTCTATGAATGCCAAATTTTCCATAACCTTATCGGCTCCTTGTGCTTGTTTCCTTGCTTCTTCTAGTTGATATATAAGAGAGGATACTTATTCCTTGTATTGACCAATCTCTTCTTCAAGATTGTTCAAGATCTTAAGTCTTTGTTCAAGGTGGCTTGACAAATTTTCTTACCTTTTCTTTGCCTTATCCAAATGATTTGTCATAGATATGAATTCTTCATGATGCTTTCTTTTGTTTTGATGAGATTCCTCCTTAAGTTTGGAAAGCTCCTCATTTCTTTCTTGTACTTGAAGCTTGAAAAGGTCAACTTCTTTCATTGTCTTGTCTTGGTCACCATCTTGCGCTTTCTTCTTAAGTTCTTAATTTTCATTTTTCAAACTGTTAATCTCTTCCATGGCATCTATAAGCTTAGTCAGGAGATCTTCTTCAAAGTCTTATTTTCTTTCTTCTTCTTCTTCTAGGTCTTCTTTAACATTTATGTCATCATTATTATTTTCAACTTCCTTGATGGGTTCTGGATTTCCTTCTTGCTTTTTGTCATCTTCTTGAGTAGAGGTCATGGTAGATGCTCCTTTTGAGTGAAGATCATGAAGTTTGTCCCATATCCCTTTTTTTGACGAATTTTTTTCCAAATTGGCCTTCATAGAATGAGGTAGCCCATTCAAGATTTCTTTTGTATTATACTCCTTGGATTCTCCTTCCATCATGCTATTAGTAATCACCGATTTCCAAACTTCAACGCCTTGAGTTTTAAAGAAATTCCCCATTCTTGCCTTCCATATATCAAAGTTTCCATTGAATAATCAAGCCTTCAAAATTTGATTGACTTAAATTTCGATGGCTGAGGAAGACATTTATTTAGGATCATTGAAGACTTTCTTCCTTGGTTTTTCCATTTGTTTTCTAATGATCAACCTTCAAGTTGTTAGGCTTTGAGTGAAGGTACTGGCTCTGATTCCAATTGTTGGAAATACTGAGAGGGGGGTGAATCATTATTTCATTCAAATTGTTATTTTTACGAGTTAGATCACTTATATTTATAACACAATATGAAAAATAACAATAAATTCTTATTTACTATAAAATAGATACAATAAGTGTAGGGCTCTGACCCTAGATGAAGACACCGATCTTCAATCTCCCAGGCTCCAACTTGTTTCCAAGCACCAACTTGGAATTTTTTTAGGCTCCAACCTCTAGGGCTTAGACCCTATCTATCCAAGTCACCAACCTTGCGTTTAGAGGCTCCAACCCCAAGGGCACCAACCCTTCTCTGGTTCAGGCTCCAACCTAGTTTCTCAAGGACACCAATCCTCTAGGGCTCCAACCCACTACTTCAAATCTTCAATATGAATTCAACGGTTGTTCAAGGCTCCCAATTTCTCCTTCAACGAGCCATGTCAATGATCTTCAACTATCCATTCACTTAGTTTTCACGTCACACCATCAATGACAACCTTCACATGAAGGTGTCTCCACTGTTCATGTCACCCAAACAAGATCTCGAAGGTAATTCCATCATGACTTCAACAATGCATCATTATCTCCAAGGATCTCCACGAATCTTTAGCTACAAGGCACTCTACAAGATTCTTCAATAAGGTCTCCAAGTTCAGCTCAAGATCAACTCCAAATTCTCAACAAGATGTCTACATAAAATGTCCTTCAAAGGTGTCTTCAATATTCTTCATGATACCCAAACACATTTCCCAAAGTTACTTCGTAAGGCCTTTAGTCAAATATCAATATTGCTTTCAAGACTCTTCAAGACAACATAAGAATGATTCTTAAACTTCTTCAACAAGTACCTACAAGAGACTACCCCAACCTTTCAAACAATTTTTTCAAGGACCTTCAACAAGAGTTATAGGTTGGTCTCAAGAGATTTCTTTAATTTTTTCACAAATATTTTATCCCTCTATTGGACTACAAAATATCCCACTATACTTCACCACAAATTTGAAAAAAAAAAATGTCACTGTATTAATATGTCCCTTCTCAAGTCTGCTAAGAGTGCTCCAAAAGATGTTTTTCAATAAGCTAGGTTGCTTCAAACAATGCTGCTCCAAAGTGTGACATCAAGAGGTGCTCCAAGATTTTATGCAAGTCAACACAAAGGTTCTTAAAGGGCTGATCCAATTTTTCCCAACCAACTGCTCCAAGTTCAGAAAGATGCTTCCACAAGATATCCCAAAACTTCAGGACTACCATTCACGCCTTGAAATCTGTATCAAAAAGAGATCTGAAAGTTGTCCTTAGCACTATCAAAAAAGAGGGTTGAATTATTTCTTAACAAACTTATCCACAAATCCACCAAACCACGCTTCAAGAACACCTCGAATATGCATTTGGAATCACCACCAAAACAATCCTAGAAGGGTTCCATTGTCTGCTCAAAAATAGGTCCGAGTTTTTATCTCACTATTCCAAGGCATTGTTCCAAGGCTCCTTAACACTGGTTTTAATTGAAGTCCCCAATAGTTCTAGAATCATGTAGTCCAAGATCGTAGCTAGTGCCTTCACAAGTGTATACAGTTTAAGAAAATTTCCCAAGCATAAATCTTTTAACCCAAAACAACGAATTTCTATGTCTTCTTGGCCTCTTACAGTTCTGTATCTCATCTCTGGGAAATCAACGAAATTTTTGATGCTAAAAGGAAGTGTTTCAATGTTAATTTATACTAGATTTCGACCCATAATGAATATGCACATCTCATTGAGAGAGCCCGACATGAATGAATTTGTATAGGTCAGCTAGATTAAAAAAATACGATATATTAACTTAAAATTTTAATTTCTCTTAGAATACTGAGAGTTAGAGGCTGAGTGAGGGCTCGTTGGAAAGAGGAAAGAGCCCTCTACAAGATGGTGAAGAATCCATTGTGAAATGATGTATTCAATATGTCAAAAAATAATTTTCTTTATGAATGTTTGGATTTTTTAGTGCAAAAGGTGGTTAGGATAGGAAGAGGTCATTAATGGATTCTCCATTGTCATGTATCCAAAAATGTATTTATATGTAATCAGGTATAGTGAGGTCATTCATGTCATATCTCCCATCATTGTCCATGTCATCATCATGCATTTACTTATGTGTGATAGTGTAGGATGAATCATGTTACCAACCATGTCATAATGCAACATCCATTAATTTCCATCGATAGAGTCCATCATGAAATTTATATTTCATCAATGTAAGGTCATTCATGTATATTCCTCTACATATCATCAAGGGATTGTATATTAGATACATCATTGGCACTCAAAGCCTAGATCAATATGAGCATCAATCATAAGCACATGATTGACATGGCATATTTAGACTTCCTTATTAAGGGTAAGGACATCATTCAGGTTCTAGGGCATCTTCATGGTTAGTTCAAGGACATCATCATTAGGGTATTATGATCAATGAACATTTAGGCAATCATCACACATCATAATAATTTTCCATCACGAACAATGTGATATTGACATCAATGACATCCTTGATTAACATGCATGATCTGTCGGGTAATGATGATTTATTGGATGAACGCTGATTTTCTATTACTTCAGATGATCCTTTGTATGGCGACATACTTACCTATCTGCGAACCCAGAAATTCACCTCCCATCTTGATCGTGATGCTCAAAAACATATATGACACCAAGCCTCCCGCTACCTTCTCTTTGGTGATGATATTTATCATCGTGGTGTTGATTTTGTCCTTCATCATTGTCTCACACACGCTGAAGCGGAGCAAGTACTTAATGCCTACCATAGTGGCGCTTGTGGTGGCCACCTCTTCAGTATAGCCAGTGCCCAGAAAATCATGTGCACTGGGTATTTTTGGCCTTCTCTCTTTAGCGATTTTATTGAAGTAGTCAAACACTATTCCAATTGTTAGCTATTTTCCCCAAAGGCACGAGTTCCACCTGCTCCCCTTCATCCTATCATATTAGTCGATCCTTTCGGCAAGTGGGCCATTGTCCAACCTTCTTGAGCTTATCGATTTTGGCTTTGATAACCTCTCGTATCGAAGGATTGATGGGTCTCAAATTTTGATGGACATGATTCGCATCAGGCCATGTATCGATATGGTTTTTGAAAATGACAGGATCAAGTCTGGGCATCTCCCAATAAGACTAAGAAAAAAAATCATGAAATTCATAGAATAGCTTGGTGTAAGCCTCAATTTATTCTGGGGTGCAATGTGCCCCCAAGGTAATGTTTTCTTGAACCCCTCGTTTGTCAGAAATATTTATTTTAATGGTAGGAGAGATATTGGCCATGTTTCCTTCTTCAAAATCATCTGGTGCAAGAATGGGATTTATAAACCAATCGACTTCATCATGAATCAAGTATTTAGACTCCACAACATACTGGTCATGGGACTGATATGGAAGGAAGTACACACGATGGTGCATATCATCCAAGGGAAATTCAGGGGTGGTCATAGATTCCATAATGTCTTCATCGGAATGGAAGATGGGAGGACTGGCGGAAGGGAGACCACATGATGTGGCGGGTGTTACACCAATTTTTGGTCATCTAACCATTTACAATTAGATGTATCGAAGTACACCATGTAAGACCAATTTTACCATAGTAAAATTTCTTTCACTATAAGAAATAATTTAATAAACCATATTTTGTTAAGTTATTTCTGGTTCAAATAGGACACCCCATGAGGAATAATTAAATAAATCATTATTTATTTGATTTTCCTCTAGGAATAATTAATTAAACCATTGTTTAAATACTATTCTTGGTCATATTTAACCCAAATTATGAGAAATATTTAGATAAATCATTATTTATCTTATTATTCTCTAGGAATACTTAATTAAATCATTATTTAATTAATATTCCTTTTTAAATTTGACTAAACCACCTAGAAATAATTAAACAAATCATTATTTGTTAAATTATTCCTTAACCCCATTCTTGAGATAATAAATAAATCATTTATTTGTTTATTATTTATAAATAAATGGATTTAACCAAACTAAATTCTTTTTCCCTCCAACAAAATATAATAAAATATCCGAAGCAGTTAGATTTAGACCTTGGTTAATAATATTTTATTATTCGCCATTATCGAGGATAACTCAATATTTTGTTATAAATAGGAGGGTTTTCCATTGATTATTCAATTTGATCCTTTTGTCATAGTCATACTTTGATTTCTATTTTGCTTCTTGAGCTCCCACAGATTTCAACATGTGTTGGGTTTTCTACAACATTGAGGGAGAGAAACTTCTGGATCTGAACATCATTCTTTGTTCCCTTCCCAGGTGTTAATACATATAAAATTATTTATATATCTTGTCTTTTCCATTGGATATTTGGAGAAAATCTTATTTATTTTTACATATAACATCATTCTTTGTTCTCTTCCCAAGCGTTAATACATATAAAATTATTTATATATCTTGTCTTATCCATTGGATATTTAGAGAAACTCTTATTTCTTTTTATTGTTTAACTTCTTTTACTCCATAGATATGGGTTTTTGTTGCATTTTTTTCGACTATCTATTGCATATCTAAGGAATTTAAGCAACCATATTTGTTGTTAATGTTGTTTGTCACACATAGCTAAAGTTATCTCTTTTCGTACATTTGTGTTAAGAATTTACGCCGACAATTGGCGACTACACTGGGTTTTATTCAGATTCTTGCATGACCAACTACTTCAGTAACTAGGGTTTTTATTCAGCTATTTTTAGTCTACTAATGTTTTTTTTACATTTTATGCCCTAAAACAGTAAAAAATCTAACTTCTGGGTGTTTCCCACAAGTAACAGGTATCAGTCGCGCCAGAGATGAAAATATTTTTCGTGACCTACCTCCCGAGGATCCCGGATCTGCAGCTCGCACTTTTCAACCTAGAACCTGTGAGTTCAAGCTCAGGTCGCACTTGTTTGGTCAGAAACTGCGATTTCAATAGCTAAAATGTCAGTATCTGCGAACTGCAACTTTTTTCTGGATTTTTTCTGTTACAATCATGGTTTGTCGCAAGCACTGTCCAGGGTTGTCTGGCCACTATATCGGCTCATCTTCGGCCTGGATATGCTCAGTTTTTCTCCTTGAAGTAGGACCAAGCCCCTTAGGGTTTCACTATGCTTCCACCTACTAGTCATCAGTAATTTTCACGTAAATGACTAAATATTGGTTGTAGATTTCTAAAAACAAGATTCCTGAATATTGTGAGTTTTTAGAAACCTCACTGCCTTCATTATCCTTAAAACCAATTTTTTTTACTATTCTACTATTTTTTCATTCCATGGTCAACCTACCACTCCTAAAAGACTCCTTATAGGCTTATACCACTCATCTTCATCCTTTTCTTGCCTATAACCTCAATACTCTGTTTTCCCTTGCCCATAACTCCAAGTTTACATCTAGGGTTACCTATAACATCACTCATTCCCATGATCCCTAAATTTCTCAAGCATTGATAGTCTCAAAAATATCTTTGTAGGATCTTTAGATAACTCAAGTACATTGGATTTTGGATCTTTAATACATCAATTTTCCAAAAACTTTGATTTTACACTTGAAACCTCCTAGCCAATTTTTCAGTCAAAGAGCAGGTCAAAGAACCCCCACTAGGTCACTAGGGTTTCACATGGCTTAAGATCATCATGAGGTGTTTTAAGGCACTAATTTTCCTTTGCTAGAAAGTTTCCAAAGAATTTTGTCTTATCAGATCATAAATTGCAAGTGAAGAAAGTGAAACAAGTTGTTCTTGTAGGAGAACTAGGGTTTTTGAGATGATAGTCAAGCAGTGTGCCAAGCAGTGATCAAATGTAGCAAAAGACCTGAAAATGGCATACAAATCCAAGCATGAAGAAAAACCTGCAGAGCAAAGAGGTAAAGAGTATCAGTGAGCAAGGTTTAAATTATCATTTATGGCACCTACAAAGTCAAAAGTGGCCACAAAAGGTAAAAGGTACGAGTTTAACTCCATGCTACAAACAAAGGAATGATTTTAAAGATGCCACTATTGGATTAGATTCTTTACTGATAAAAAGAGTCTATCATGCCAAAAATGATTAAAATATGTTGAGCTCCATAGTGCAGGTAAAAGAATATTTTCAAACCCCTACTCTGTGAAGCCCTCACTATGATTGTCAAAAGTCATGCTTCAAGGAGCAACAAGAAGGTCAAAGCTATCATTTCATTCATATACAAAGCGGCAGTGGAAAAAAAGATGAAAAACATAATGATTGAGCTCCAAGGTTGAAGCTAAGGATGATTTCAAAGTTGCTGCTATGTCAAATAAAGTTGTCAAGTCTCCAGGATTAGAAGAGAAGCAAATTTTCATAATTCCAGCTCACCTACAAGCAAAGGTATGAAGAAATATCAGTGAAAATGATGAAAAGGCTTAAACATTAGGGAGGGGGGATTTTCAAAAGTTTAAATAAAACTCCCAAGTCTATAGTCCCATTTCACACTCCAAGGAGGATCAACATTGCGTTACAAAGAGTTAAGGTTTTCAAGGAAAGAAGAAATTTGAGTTTTTAAGTCAAACTGGGAAAATTTTTGTGGCGCTACACGTTAAATTCGGCGCTACACATTCAGGGTCAGGCGCTGCGCATTTGAAGGAATTCCCTATGCAAAATTGCACTGCGTTACGCTTTCAGAGACACATGTTGTGCGTTCAGAGGTGTACTGTGCGTTCACCCAAGAAGCCCGACAAGCCCGCGCAAAGGCAATCTGGCGCTGCGCTTCTAGCACACGACACCTTGTTCAGGCTCGACCAGATAGGCCCTACAGCCCATGGTGCTGCGCCCTTGCTGCCCGACTCCATGTTCATCCCTGCACGGCGCTGCGGCCTTGCCGCCCGAATCCATGTTCAGCCCTGTACAGCGCTGCGCCCTTTGCTGTGTGCAGCCTGACTCGACTCACCTGTAGGCAGGCGTTGCGCCTTTTCCCAACCTGACTCACCCATGGGCAGGCACTGCGTGTGTGGCTAGGGATGCCCTCCAAGCGAGTTGAGCCTCCAAACTACCTCAAGGCTACTTCAAAACATCATCAAGGGTTTTCAAGCATCCTTAAGGGACATTTTGACCTCACATTGCTCTCTCTCATTTCTAAAATGAGGTAAGTGCAAGGTATCAAAGCAGAATTCCAAAAAGAAGAAAAAAAGATGTCCTTGATTTTTTTATTCTCACTCACATTCCTATACCCTTAGCTTCACTCACTTATCCATGTCATTCATTTGAGAAGGCTGTCTTTCCATTATCCCTTCACCTTATTTTCATTTGCGGTCCTAAGGTCTTTTAAGGCAGGTTTTACAAGGTTACAAGGTAGTGGTAGTAAAAATAAGGCCAGAGGCCAAAGATGGCATGAGCACAATCAATGTAAATAAAGTAGAAAGGCAAATGTCAGAAAGGATAGTGCCAATAAGGGAAGCAACAATGATGAATCAAACAGTGATGCAAAAAGCAATGAAACAAAAACCAGTGATGATAAAGGAAAAAATCAATGCAAAGACCAATGAGTCTAAAAGTGGTAAGGCAAGCAATAGTCAAGATAATGAAAGAGAGGCTAGGGTCATAAAGCTAACATCAGGGAGACAATGGGCAAAGTTAAGGAATCAAGAAGTAAGAAAAAGCAGTAAAGTTGCTAAACAATGGAGCCTACGAAAGGTATGATTGGACCAAAGAGGCTAATAGAACAAAGAAAACCTTAGAAAAATGGTTGATTCATTCCTACAGGCATCCCAAACCTAATCAGATAGGTAAATGAAAATTTTGGCAAGTTTTTGACAAATTTGGTTTTTCATTGTTTTTAAGGGCCGAAAGCACAACACCCTTGGCCCTATGCTTTTCCTACAGGACTCCAATGGAGGTAAATTTTACATTTTTGGATTCATCAGCCCAAGGACATCATTCAGGTCAAATTTTAGAGTATTTGGAGCAGGTTTGGTCCCTCAAAAGGCCCAATAACATGCCAATTTTCACCTTTCTGTCGTGTTTTCAGGGTTGGTGTTGCGCCTTTAGCAGCCTTGGGAGATTTTTTTTTTGAAAAATTTAATGGAACCCAGTAAAAAACCAAGGGAATTTTTGGAAAGTAGGCTCAACAGGCTTTCCAACGAGCCATCACAGAGCCAATTCCGACATTGGGAAGGTCTTCACAACTTGGCTGCAAGATGACTTAGTTTTCCTATGCAGGAGCTGCGCCTTTAGATCTCTGAAGCTGCTCCCTTACAAAAAAGTCAACAAAACACACTGAAGGATATTTTCGAGATTTTTTGGGAAAATCATTTCAGAGTTGGTTGAGGAGTTATGTTTAGGTTATCTTTCATTTATTACATTAGATATTTTGTGCCTTGGGCCTTGCCTGGTCTTAATGGACAAATTTGGCATTTATGATGCATTTATGACTTCTAGAAGCCTCTTAGGGTTTCCACCTCCTCATTTTCTAGTTAAATAGAGCATTGAGGCCTCATTTTAATTGTTGGTTAGTTGTTATGTTAAGCATAAGCTCTGAGTTTTTTATGAAGTTTGGCTTTGGAGCCTTGTAGATATTTTTGGACTGAATAACAAAGGAGCCAAGCACTTTGCAGGATTCATGAACATGGAAAATGGTAATGTCTTTCTTATTTGTTATCATTTTCTTATGTCTTACATCTAGTTTCGTCTTTCCCTTGCATTAGAACAGAATTTTTAGCTTAAGGTATGTTGTCAAAGTTCATTAAGTCTGTCTGCTTCTCTTGCTTTCATGTTTTCCTCCGCTAGGTCAGATTAGCGAATACTTGAATGCTTTCTAGTCTCACTTATGCTTGTTTATCTTAAAGATGATTTGATAAAGTCAGTACCAAAGAGGTTTATGTTTAGCCCTGCCCTATGGAATCTCTTTATATTTTGTTTTTGGGGTATGTACTTCGAAGTATTGCTACTTAGGTTTAACTGAAGAGGTCTATGTTTCGCCATGCCTTTTTGCTCATCTTAAATAGTTGCTTTGGAGGTCTTTATAGCTTGATTAACGAAGTTAGAAGTTCCCTCTTCTTTGATCTCTACTATGTGTTTATCTTATATGTTTTGTTTCTCTAAATGTAGATAGCTAGAGAGGTTAGGAGTTCCCTGCTCTCTAGGGTTTACCAGATTGTTGCCTTGATGTTTGCTTGATAGGGTTTGGTCAAAGAAGTATGGTATGCCCTGTATTTGGTTTTGTGTTCATGCATAGTATTCTTAGAGACATTTCTTGTTATAGTGTTTTACAAAGGATTATTAACTACCTTTTTCACCTACTTTGTTCACAATTTGGTTTTCATTCCATTCACCTTAGCCTTGAAGATCCATTTAGCTCTATTAACTCGCCCTCTGAAGGATCCTTGACCTTTTTTTGTACCTTTCTAGACCTATTTCAGACTCCATAGCCCAATGGTATAAACCTCTCCTACCCTATCTATTTTTCTTGACAACCTACCCAACCAAACAAACAATCAAACCCTACACCTAATAACTAGCCTAAAATCAAAACCCTAAACCTATCAAGTTCACATATTTTGCACAAGTATAGAGAGAGCCCTCTCTGAGTCCAGGAAGGCTAGGTCCTTGGAATCCAAAGACTGGTTTGATGTTACCCTTCTACATTTTCCCTTGCTAATCTGACAAATTACGAGGACCTAACATAATGGCGATCACAGTGGGACTTTCTGAGTAAGTAACAAGCTTAGACATCCTTAAAGAATTAAGAAAACCCTTGTGAAATAGTATCCAGTGATTCATCGCCACCTCATCGCCTAACATAATGGCGATCATGGTGGGACTTTCTGAGTAAGTAACAAGCTTAGACATCCTTAAAAAATTCAGAAAACCCTTTTCAAATAGTATCCAGTGATTCATCGCCACCTCATCGCCTAACATAATGGTGATCATGGTGGGAATTTATAAGTAAGTAACAAGCTTAGACATCCTTAAAGAATTCAGAAAACCCTTGTCAAATAGTATCCAGTGATTCATCGCCACCTCATCACCTAACATAATGGTGATCACGGTGGGATCTTTTGAGTCAGTGACAATCTAGGTATTCCTTAGGACCTCAGAACATCCGCAAACATCCTCAGATTGGTATTTAGTTGTTGATGGTGGACAGCAAGCACATCCTTAAAAATAGTAAACATCATCCACCTAGCGACTCCACAACTCTTAATAGACCTAAACACTCCGCTGGAGGAAGAACCTGAAACATGACCAATCATCCTAGAAAGAGAGAGTACTCAGGCCTAGATTGGATTCAAGTAATTTTTTTTTATCTATAGCTATGTTCTATCCTACTTTAAGCTTGACCACGAATACACTGATGAGATCTATATTGATCATTGGAAATATCTCAGGGCTAAAAAAATTGAGCTTCAAATTGCAGACCATGAACATACTAATATACATGTGCCTACTCCATATATACCTCTGCCTACTCCAGATACACCTATAGAAGACCTATTAAAACATGAACCTCATGTTATTTTTCTTGCTCCTGCTAAAACCTCAAACAGTAATAAATCTCTTTTTGCACTACCTATACCCACAAATGTCCCAGACAGATACAAGCCTCTGATTTTGCCTCCTATTCTCCAGGCCCTCCCTGCAAAGCTTGCAGATAAACTACCCAGATTTGATGGAGAAAACTCAAACATCACCATTGAAGAACACATTCAAAATATTGAGAATTTACTTGACCTATTTGAAATAGGAAAAGATGATGCGCGTATTAGGATATTTGCCTTATCATTACAAGGAAAAGTTTAGAGTTGGTTTAAGGATCTTTCAGCTGCAAGCATTAGCAATTTTCATCAATTCACTCAAATTTTCCTAGATAGGTGGACAATCATGGGAAATGTTTTTCTCATCTTAAGGGAATACAACCATTTGAAAATACAGCCAGGGGAGACAATGCAACACTTCTCAGCAAGGTTCAATAAATTATACCATGCAATACCTGCTAAGATAAAGCCACCCTCGGAGTGGGATTTCTTGCACTACCCATATGCCTTTAACCTAGAGATGGCTTTCCAGATAAGAGAAAGAGATCCTTCGACCCTGGAGGAAATGCAAAGGATGGTAGTTGATGTGGAAGGAAACATACTAAATAGGGAGGAAAATCTAAGAGTAATAGAGAAAGATAAAGCAGATTAAGAGAAATCGATATCTTCAGAGGTAAAGCTAGAGATGTTGACAGATACAATTAGTAAAATGATGCATATACTTGGTAGGAAAGAGGAAGAGTACAAGGTTGAGGTTGGAGCTACTTATTCAAAATAGCCTGTACCTTTTCCTTGGTAAGAACAAACTCAGTCATTACAGGGAAAGAATAACAATCAAAATATGCATGATGAGCAAGATTGCAAAGAAGAAGATGCTGAAAGTTGTCAAGTAAGTACTAGATACCTTCCTACATCTTGAGCTTCACTACTAAGAGAGCATTACAAGAAAATTGCAAATAGAAACAAGGTGGAATGCTCTAAAGAATCAGTAAGGGAAGAAATGGATAATGTAAACCCTTTTTCAAATTCAAAAGTTCTCCCCTTAAGACATGTTGGTGTAGCTGCTGGGATTACAGAATGAGACATGGAGGATGAGCCAGCACCTTTAGAGTCTCTACCCTTGTGCTTTGAATCATTTAAGATTTCTAAAGGAGAAGTTATTGGCCATGAACACTCTGCTTTTAATATGGTGAAACAATATGCTAATCTAGTATGCATAATGGATGACATTCCTCCTATGAATAAGCTGCCCAAGTATGATCAATATGATGACGATTATGTTCTCCAGACTCAAGCTAACAGTACAGAACAATCATTGATTAATTTGTGGGACAAAGATAATCATTTTTGACAGCTCAAAAATAGTGATCAGCAAATACCACTCATCTATGACAGTGGAGAAGAAAGTGCAGAAAATTTGGGAGAAAGGGAAGGATATTTACCTCTTTGTGATGCTTAATTTCAATTCATCAAAGACAACCTTAATACAATCAGAAGTCAGCAATCTTTGGGTATTTATTTTAACAACAAATAAAACATTCAGGCCTATGACCAACCTTCACAAGAGGAAGAGAACAACTATGGTTCTATCCAAGGAAAAGGGAAAATGCCTCCTCCTCTAACTGAAGAAGAAATCAATCAGGGTCTAGGCATACAATTAGCTTCTAATATTTCATATAAAGAGATTTTTTCTGTTTGCTATCCTGCTGATTTATATGCTGCAGCCTTGCCTCATGGAGAAACAGGTTTGATAGAGGAAAAAATTGCAATATATGATGAGGCGGCTAGTTCAAATGATAATGTGGAAGAGGAATATTTTCTTTCCCAAAAGAGTCCCAAGCTTAGCGAAGTGGAGGAAGAAGCAGTCCTAGATCAAGCTTATTTTTCAAATCCTGACATTCAGGTATTGTTTCAAAATCCCTTTGCTGATTTGTTAGAGACATTTGAAAAGGGAGTAAAACATGTCAAGAGCAGTTTGATGCACGATTTAAAGAAAATTTGAGGCACTACTGTTCAAAAACAAGTAAGGTGGGAGTGGCCTTTTGATTTTTTCAACACACTCAAAGAGCTGAACAAAGATCACTCATGGAATCATCTACATGATTGCTTGCATTGGAAAAGAGAGTTCACCAGCTAGATGTATGCCTCCAAGTTAGATTAGGATATATAGGTATGAAAATAATCTCATCACTATGAGCATATTTCTAGTTTTTAGTCTTAGAATGCTGATCTAAAAAAGGTACAAAAACAAAGAAAAAGATGAAAAAGAGGGAAGGTTTAAAGAAGAGGTACAACCCCATACCCAAAAAAGAGTATTACTGAAAGTGTGCAAGCCTAAATGCCACTAATAGTTGAGAAAAAGGGTCTTGTTTAATCATACATCCTAATCATGATTAGACATGTTTAAATTTCTACTGATAGGTTAGTGAATGAAGGCTTTCCAAACCATGTAAACTTGGCTTGTCAGTAGATTAGATCAGGAAAATGTGTTGGTTCTAAATGCTCAAATCTGAACCAAAGAGGAAGAGAAGGATGCCCAACAAATTCTAAATCACAACCCTCATGTTTTGTAGTTTTGATTGTACAAAAAATAATGTCTGTGTGCAGCTTGTCTAAATGCAAAATCCCATGACAAATCAAATTGTTTAAACTTGGCTTGATCATGTTTTCAATTTCATGTTAATAGGTTAGAGAATAAAATCTGTCAAACAACTTAATCTTGACAGGTAAATAGTCTAGGTAGAGAATAAAAGAGTTCATTAGCCCAATATGAACTCTTGGAAGTGATAAGGGTACAAGTAGATAGTTGGTTTTTCTCTCAAAAGAAAATAATATCAAGGGTTTTCCAGTCCAAGTGCACCCAAAAGAAGAAAAAATGTTAGGCAAAGTAGGACGGGTAGGTAGAAATGAGGTTGAAGCAAACATGTCTTTTTGATTTTAAGATCATAGCTTCAAGAGAACATTAGAAAATGAAGGGAGAAGGATCTACAAAGTGAAAGTAAGGCATTGGTCTTCAAAAATAAGAGATTTTGTAAAATTCCTAATTAGCCATTTCTAGTTGGAATATTATATTGTTTCGGGAAATAACTCCCTAGAGGTCGTTGGGTCAAAAACCTCCACAGATCAGGGCATGCTATTCAATAAGGACTCACACAACCAAAATTGTATGCTAAAAGCTAGATATTATAGATTTTAGAACTCACCCATAGATCCTACATTTTATGTAGATCCCGCAGGGTCCAAACCCCCAGCAATCCTTCTTCCTCTTCAACCTGGAAATCAAGAAGAGACATGCAAGGAAATCTAGTTGTACAACATATATCTTTCCTAAATGTCAGTGTAATCCATGTGAAACATCATATAAACAATAATAAATGCTTAATTAACAATATTTTCACATATGCAAGCAGATATTAACATGTGAATTCGGGAACAAGATGGTTCTTCTTCATTACGAACAGCATCTACAATAATAGAAAGGTGGAGAGATCACCTGAATCCTTCCACGATCTTCGAACAGATCGTCGTCCGGATCCGTCCCGCCCTTGCCTCACTAGGATTATTTCAAGACTTGTGCACACGAGATGACACATACGCTGATGAACATCTCCAGGAAACAAGGGTTTCCTGTAAAAATATGGGAAGTGCAGGAGGCACGAGAAATCAGACTTGAATTGGGCTCCAACAGAGTATAATGTCTATAATTTTCTCTCTCTCTCTTAGGCCATGCATATGAGGGGCTTTTATACTCCCTCAAAGTAGTTTCAATCTGTTAGAAACAGTTGGCCACGGGCTGGGGTGGTTGAATTACGGGAATAACCATCAACCCAGCCTCGAAAATAAGGATTTATATATATATTTTTAATGATTTTAATGGCATACGTGGAAAAGTATCTCCAGACTCGCATATACACGCGGAAAAGTCTGGGCATATCCGCGTATGGGATTTTAAACACTGTTTTTAATGAACTTTTATTCAAGTCTGTGGGAATGGGTGCCCAAGGCCAAAGAGACAATCATGAATCACATGAGGGTGAAAAATGATGCTATAACATATATTTTCTCCATTTTGGAGTTTAGGAGAATAAGTGGGGTAGGGAGACCCCTAAATCTCTTTAATAGCAATAAAGAAATCCCAATGTGAAAGGGGATCATAATAAAAGGGAAAATAAATCCATCTTTGTGTGAAAGGAGGCAATGTAGGTGGAATATATCCAGTTGACCAAACCAACATCGCTGCTAAAAGAGGAGGGAAACCAGTAAGGACAACGCAGTTTTGAAAGAATAATATTTTCAAGGAAGTCACCTCATTAATGAGTGGGGTCAGGGGTGAGGAGGCTCACCAAGGATAAAAAGGAAGGAATAGAAGCAATGAGGGCATTCAATATTCATCTATGTTTGGTCTTTTGACTACTTGCATGCTTTAGCTGTTTAGCTGTTGTTGCAGCACTGTTTAGTGCAAGGGATTCTCATGCGGGAATTCCATCCTCTTCCTTGGTTTAGCATGTTTAAGGGATCTAAGGGGAATGTTCTGAGCTATATTTCCACTATCTAACTTAGGTTTAGGAAGTCACCAACATCTACAACACAGTCTCTTTTAGGAACTGCGTCTTTTCTGAAGGTGAAGTAGTGGCAGGGTTGAATCTCTTGATTTTGTGCTATTGCTTGAGGAGAAGGTGTCTATTTCTCTCCTGAGAGACTAGTAAGGAGGGTCTTTGGCAATTTTATGAATTTATCAACTATTTCATGTAATATTTAGTCATATCAAATACAGATTTGCAGTAGACTGCATGATTTTCTGTAGTACTGCCTTTTATACTTGTGTAATGTCGGAAACCCTTGCCGGGTTGTCTTATTTCTTGTATAAAAGAGGTTAAACCTCCATTTTCTTGGATCTATGATTAATATAACCTCTATATATGTATTGATTCACAATTTTCTATAGGAACCCTCATATGAATTATGCTATTGCAGTCTTCAGAAATTCTGTTGTTGAAAGTCATGGGATTGGGGTGTTTTTGAGCTAGATTGAGCTAGGGAGATCTGTTTAATATAGCTAGGATAATTTTCTTCTAATGCCATTTGGTATGTGAGGTCCATACAACATATATAAGAGGATCAAAGTCCCGTTTTATGTTTCTATAGCGTAATTTTTTGAATACAGTATTTTCACTGACCATAGTGCAACAATTCCTAAAAAGGAGTATTACAGTGGTATCAGAGCTCTTCTCTTGGCTTAGCTTGTGGGGATAATCTATATACAGTATGGAAGAGAATATATTTCAAAACTCCTACTTTAGACCATGCAGAAAATTGCAAGAGACCTCAAGGTTATGAGGCATAAAGGAGATTCCATAGGGTTTTTCCATGAGGCAAGCACGAACACTTCACATGGCATCGAGCATTAAACTGCACTACAACACTCTACCATGCCCTCATTCCTATTTGGGGAAGATGAGGAGGAAACCATAGGTAATTATTTTGAGGAATATTAATCCCATTCTCAGAAGTTCAAATAACACTTGAGCTTTCAGGTGTTCTGTCGGATCAAGGATGGGAGGAGAGTTAATCCTCATCAAAAGAAGGGAAGTTTTATGCAGGGATTAGACTTACAGTGAATTATGGGAAGGTTATTCTTAATTGAATATGATGGAACACCTAAGTGTACAACCAAGGCTTGGGTGGAGAAGCTGGACACTTATTTTCAGCTCAACAAGGTTTCTGAAATATAAGCCATCAAAATAGCTGCGCTGCACTTAGAAGGGGAGGCTCATGAATGGTGGTGTCATGGATTAACCACACTTGGGCATGATAGCATCACTTCATACTAAGTATTTACTAAAATAGTAGTAGAAATTTTTGATCCAAGAGATCCAAAAGCCCATTTTGTCAAGTTAACCAAGCTCAAATAGGAGGGAGATCTTGAAGACTATATTGCTGAATATTTGCAGCTCTTAGTGATGGTATCCAACCTCACTATGAGCAGGAAGGTATGCATTTTTGTTGATGGGATGGCTGAACCATTTCATGGGTTGGTCAAATCCACTAAACCAACCACTCTCCTTGAAGCTATGGAGAAAGCTAGAGACTTGAAACATACCTTGCCCAAGGAAAAAACATTACTGCAACAAGAGACTTCTTCAGGGCCAAAGAAGACAATCCTTGATCATTACTTGAAGAACCTAAGGAAGGAAGGGTCTTGTCTTGCTTATCAGAAGCCATGGGTGCCAAACCATGAATGTGTTGCAGGAAAGACACATTATATTGAGACCTTCTCCAAGGATGGGGAAGAAGCCAACACCGTACCATCATTAGAAGACTTTTCCCCAAGAGGGGGAGCTATTGCAGCATTAAGAGGGGTCCCAAAATATATGAACTTGAGGGTAAGAGGTACTATTATAGGGCAAAGAGTATCAATGCTGATAGATGGTGGAGTTACTCATAATTTCATTGATGCAAAACTAATACAAAGGAGAGGGATCCACATGGAGGAGTTTGAGGGATTCTTAGTAATGGTTCCAGGAGCTAGGACCATACAGTGTGCCAAATATGTTCCGGTACTATCCATCACCATGGGGACCTACACATTGACATACCACTTCTTTTTGGTTGATATTCCAGATACCAATGTCATATTGGGGGTCCAGTGGTTGATCAATCTTGGGAGAGTTACCACTGATTGGAAAACTCCGGAGATGGAATGGACATAAGGGAAGAATGGTAAGCATCAAAAGATCAAGGGCATAAACACATACCCCCCTCAGATTGTTTCAGCACACAGATTGGAAGTAGATCTGCGTAGAGGAGATATATAATGGGTAGTAGAACTATATCTATCAGAAGCAGGGGGCAAGGATTCACTAGTACATCTAGATGTACAATCTCTATTGGATCGGTATTCTACAATGTTTGGAGATATTCCATCAGGGAGGCCTCTTGACCGGGGGTTTGAACACACTATTGAGTTGGATCAAGGAATAAAAAAAGTAATCACGACTCCTTATAGGCATCCCAAGGCTTATAGGGATGAGATTGAGAGGGCCATCCAAGAGTTGTTGGCTCTAGGACACATCAGGCCCAATACCAGTCCTTTTTCTTCTTCAGTGGTCTTAGTAAAGAAGAAGGATGACACATTGAGGATGTGCATTGATTATATAGCATTGAAAAAGAAGACCACGAAGAATAGGTACCCCATCCCTAGGATCGATGAAATTATGGATGAGCTGAGGGGATCTAAATACTTCTCCAAGATTGATTTGAGATCTGGGTATCATCAAATCAAGGTGAGGGATCACGATATCCCCAAGAAAACGTTTAGATGTCACTATGGGAATTTTGAATTTTTAGTGATGCCCTTTGGATTGACCAATGCCCCAGAAAATTTCCAATCTTGCATGAGCCACATCTTCCGTGGTCATTTGAGGAAGCTTGTATTGGTCTTCTTTGATAATATTCTTATCTACAGCTGCACTTGGGAGGAGCATTTGCAGCATATTGAGACAGTTTTACATATTCTCAAGGAGCAGCAATTCTATGCCAAGCTCTCCAAATGTGAGTTTGGAATCACATAGATGCTTTATTTGGGTCACATCATTGGAGTGGATGGAGTAAGGGTGCATGAGGAGAAGATCTGGGCTATCAGATATTGTCCTGAGCCCAAGAATGTCACAGAACTCCGGGGATTTGTAGGCATATGTACTTATTACCGGAAATTTGTAAAAGGGTTTTCACAACTAGCAGAACCACTCACATACTTGAACAAGAAGGGAGATTTTAGTTGGACACCTACAGTGCTAAGGGCTTTTGATAAGCTCAAAGAGGTAATGAGTAGATGCCCTGTATTAGTTTTGCCTAATTTTTCTCAACCTTTTGTTCTAGAATGTGATGCATCAGGTGAAGGGATTAGAGTAGTCTTGATGCAAGGAGGGCATCCTATAGCCTTTGAAAGTAGGAAACTTCTTCCTCATGAGAGGTTATACCCCATATATGATAAATAAATGTTGGCTATCATGCATGCATTAGACAAATTCCGATAGTACTTGGTGGGGAATAAATTCAGGCTGAAGACTGACCATAATAGTCTTAGATTCTTTCATGAATAGAAGTAGCTCCAAGAAAGACAATAGAAGTGGGTGAGAAAAGTCCAAGCATATGAATTTGACATAGAGTATTTCAAGGGGAAGTGCAATTTAGTGGCTGATGCTCTCTCCAGGAGACTCATAGTGTCGTCCTTAAGGGGGATGGACGCAGATTGGAAGGCTCAACTTTTAGTTGAGTATTCCAAATATGATTTTTCATGTGAGATACTTGATGGAGTGGTATTGGATGGGAGGTATAGGGTGATGGATGAGTTCATCTATTACCAGAATCGAATCTTCTTGGCTAAGAATTCCAAACTCAAAGAGAAGATCTTACAAGCATCACATGATTCCCCACTTACAGGGCATCAAGGCTTGACAAAGACTTATAGGGCCATAAGGGAGAGATTCTCATGGAAGGGTCTCAAGGAGGATGTGCTCCAACATGTCAAGGAGTGCATAGTTTTTCAGTAGAACAAGGGAGAACACACCCACCCTGCTGGGTTATTGCAGCCACTACCTATTCTAGATGGGAAGTGGGAGATAATCTCTATGGACTTCATCACTAGCCTACCTACAGTGCAGGGTAAGAAATGTATATTTGTAGTTGTTGATAGACTAACAAAGTAATCTCATTTCTTTTCCATTTATGCACATTATAATGCTTCACAGGCAGCTGAGTTTTTCTTCAGAGATGTATTTAGACTCCATGGTCTCCCAAGGACCATAGTGAGTGATCGGGACAACCGCTTGATGGGTGGTTTTTGGCAGGAATTTTTCTAGTTAGTGGGGACTGATTTAACACCAAGTACTAGCTATCACCTACAAACTTATGGACAGACTGAGATAGTGAACAATTGGCTGGAAGGCTACTTGAGAAAATATGTTGCAGGGCAGCAGAGGGCTTGGCTGCGTTGGCTCCACTTGGGGGAGTATTGTTACAACACCACTCACCATATGTCTATTGGTATGACTCCATTTTAGGACCTATATGGGTACGATGCACTCTCATTTTTGGATGTTATGTTTGGGGCAAGTAAGGCTCCAAGAGAAAAGGAATGGATTCAGGAGAATCAGGACATACTTAGAGCCCTCAAAGACAACATTGCTACTGCCCAAAACCAACAGAAGATTTATGCAGACCGTGGTTAGGTAGAGAGATAGTTTGAGGTAGGAGATCTAGTCTATCTACGTCTTTAGCCTTATAGACAGTCTACATTCAAGGAGAAGGGGGTTGAAAAGCTCAAACCACGTTTCTATGGGCCATACAAGGTGATCAATTGTGTTGGTAAGGTAGCATATGAGCTGGAGCTTCCTAAAGGGAGAAAGATCCATAATATTTTCCATGCCTCTTGCCTCAAGATCTCCCCACCATTTATGATGAGGGCCACCTAACTTTGCAACCAAAATCAATCTTAGACATAAGGGAGAGGCAGCTAAGAAGCAGAGTGATCAAGGAATATCTGATTAGATGGACGAATCTACCAGATGAGGATGCCACTTGGGAGGGAGAGAAGATCTTGCAGCATCCATCTTTGTTGTTGCTTGAGGGAAAGAAAATTTTGAGCAGGGAGGACTGTAATATTCCCAATTAGCGATTCTTAGTTTGAATATTATATTTTCTCCATTTTGTAGTTTAGGAGAATAAATGGGGTAGGGAGACCCCTAAATATCTTTAATAGCAATAAAACAATCCCAATGTGAAAGGGGATTAGAATAAGAGGGAAAATAAAACCACCTTGGTGTGAAAGGAGGCAATGCAGGTGGACTAGATCTAGTTGACCAAACCAACAACGTTACTAAAAGAGGAGGGAAACCAGTAAGGACAACGCAGTTTTGAAATATGAATCTTTTCAAGGAAGTCACCTCATTAATGAGTGGGGTCAGGGGTGAGGAGGCTCACCAAGGATAAGAAGGAAGGGATAGCAGCAAGGAGGGAATTCAATATTCATCTATGTTTGATCTTTTGACTACTTGCATGCTTCAGCTGTTAAGTTGTGGTTGCAACACTGTTTAGTGCAAGGGATTCTCATGCAGGAATTCCATCCTCTTCCTTGGTTCAGCTTGTTTAAGGGATCTAAGGGGAAGGTTATGAGCTATATTTCCACTATCCAACTTAGGGTCAAGCAGTCACCAACATCAACATCGTATTCTCTTCCAGGAACTGCGTATTTTCTGAAGGTGAAGCAGTGGCAGGGTTGAATCCCTTGATTTTGTGCTAGTGCTTGAGGAGAAGGTGTCTATTTCTCTCCTGAGAGACTAGTAAGGAGGGCCTTTGGCCATTTTATGTATTGATCAACTACTTCATATAATATTCAGTCATATAAAATACATATTTGCAGTAGACTACATGATTTTCTGCAGTACTGCCTTTTATACTTGTGTAATGCCAGAAACCCTTGCCGGGTTGTCTTATTTCTTGTATAAAAGAGGTTAAACCTCCATTTTCTTGGCTCTATGATTACTATAACCTCTAGATATGTATTGATTCACAATTTTCTGTAGGAACCCTCATATTAATTATGCTATTGCAGTCTTCAGAAATTTTGTTGTTGAAAGTCATGGGATTGGGGTGTTTTTGAGCTAGATTAAGTTGGGGAGATCTGTTTAACATAGCTAGGATGATTTTTTTGTAATGCCATTTGGTATGCGAGGTCCATACAGCATATATAAGAGGATCCAAGTCCTTTTTCATGTTTCTATAGCGCAATTTTCTAAATACATCATTTTCACTGACCATAGTGCAACAATTCCTGCAAAGGAATATTACAGATTTGAACTCTGAGGTCCTGGACACCTCCTAAAAAGGAGCTGCCCTCTCCAAGTGGAGCCACTATTATTCATCATTAATTTTCACATAGATGACTAAATATTGGTTCTAGGTTTCTAAAAACAAGATTCCTGAATATTGTAAGTTTTTAGAAACCTCACTACCTTCATTATCCTTAAAACCAATTTTTTTTACTATTCTACTATTTTTTAATTCCATGGTAAACCTACCACTCCTAAAAGACTCCTTTAAGGCTTATACCACTCATCTTCATTCTTTTTTCTGCCTATGACCTCACTACTCTGTTTTCCCTTGCCCATAACTCCAAGTTTAAATCTAGGGTTACCTATAGCATCACTCATTCCCATGATCCCTAAATTAATCAAGAATTGATATTCTGAAAACTATATTTGTAGGCTCTTTAGATAAATCAAGTACATTTGATTTTGGATCCTCAATACATCAGTTTGCCAAAAAATCTGTTTTTACACTTGAAACCTGCAAGCCAAATTTTTAGTCAAAGAGTAGATCAAAGAACCCCCAATAGGTCACTAGGGTTTCACATGGTTTAAGATCATCATGAGGTGTTCTAAGGCACTATTTTTCCTTTGCTAGAAATTTTCCAAAGAAGTTTGTCTTATCAAATCATAAATTGCAAAAGAATAAAGTGAAACAAGTTGTTCTTGTAGGATAACTAGGGTTTTTGTGATGATAGTCAAGCAGTGTGCCAAGTAGTGATCAAATGCAGAAAAAGGCCTGAAGATGGCATAAAAAGCCAAGCATGAAGAAAAACATGTAGAGAAAAGAGGTAAATATTATCAGTGAGCAAAGTTTAAATTATCATTTATGGCACCTACAAAATCAGAAGTGGCCACAGAAGGTAAAAGGTATGAGTTCAACTCCATGCCACAAACAAAGGAATGATTTTAAAGGTGCCACTATTGGATTAGATTCCTTACTTATCAAAAGACTCTATCATGCCAAAAATGATCAAAATATGCTAAGCTCCATAGTGCGGTAAAATAATATTTTCAAACCCCTACTTTGTGCAGCCCTCACTATGATTGTTAAAAGACATGCTTCAAGGAGAAACAAGAAGGTCAAAGCTATCATTTCAATCATATACAAAGAGGCAGTGGAAAAAAAGATGAAAAATAGGATGATTGAGCTCCAAGGTTGAAGCTAAGGATGATTTCAAAGTTGCTGCTATGTCAAATAAAGGTTTCAAGTCTCTAGGATCAGAAGAGAAGCAAAATTTCATAATTCTAGCTCACCTACAAGCAAAGGTATGAAGAAATATCAGTGAAAATGATGAAAAGACTTAAACATTAGGGAGGGGAGATTTTCAAAAGTTTAAATAAAACTCCCAAGTCTATAGGCCTATTTCACACTCCAAGGAGGATCAAAATTGCCTTACAAAGAGTTAAAGTTTTCAAGGAAAGAAGAAAATTGAGTTTTTAAGTCAGACTAAGCAAAATTTTGTGGCGATGCACGTTTAGGTCGGCGCTACGTGTTCAAGGTTAGGCACTACGCATTCAGAGGAATTCCCCGTGCAAAATTGCACTGTGATGCACGTTCAGAGACACGCGCTGTGCGTTCAGAGGCACGTTGCGCATTCACCCAGGAAGCCTAACAGGCCTGTGCAGAGGCATTCTGGTGTTGTGCTTTTGGCACCTGCCACCTCATTCAGGCCCGACCCGACAAGCCCTGCAGCCCACGGTGCTGCGCCCTTGCCGCCCAACTCCACCTTCAGCCCTGCACATCGTTGTGCCCTTGTCGCCTGACTCCACGTTCAGCCCTGCACGACGCTGTGCCCTTTGCTGCGTGCAGCCCGACCCGACTCACCCGCGGGCAGGTGCTGTGCCTTTGCCCAACCCAATTGACCCATGGGAAGATGCTGCGTATTTGGCTAGGGAGGCCCTCGAAGTGAGTTGAGCCTCCAAACTACCTCAAGGCTACTTCAAAACATCATCAAGGGTTTTCAAGTATCTTTAAGGGACATTCATATCTAAAATGACATAAGTGCAAGGTATCAAAGCTGAATTCCAACAAGCAAAAAAGAACATTTCCTTGAGTTTTTGCTTCTCACTCACATTCCTATACCCTTACCTTCACTCACTTATCAATGTCATTCATTTGCAAAGGCTGTCTTTCCATTATCCCTTCACCTTGTTTTCATTTGCAGTCCTAAGGTATTTTAAGGCAGGTTTTACAAGGTTACAAGGCAGTGGTAGTAAAAAGAAGGCCAGAGGCCAAAGATGGCATGAGCACAATCAAGGTAAATAAAGGAGAAAGGAAAATGTCAGAAAGGCCAGTTCCAATAAGGGAAGAAACAATGATGAATCAAACAGTGATGCAAAAAGCAATGAAACAAAAACTAGTGATGATAAAGCAAAAAAGAAATGCAGAAACCAATGAGTCTAAAAGCGGTAAGGAAAACATCATTCAAGATAATGAAAGAGAGGCCGGGGTCATAAAGCTAACATCAGGGAGACAAAGGGCAAAGTTAAGGAATCAAACAGTAAGAAAAAGAAGTAAAGTTGCTAAACAATGGAGCCTATGAAAGGTATGATTGGACCAAAGAGGATAATAAAACAAAGAAAACCTTAGAAAAATGGTTGATTCATCCCCTACAAGCATCCCAAACCTAATCAGCAAGGTAAATGCAATTTTTACCAAGTTTTTGACAAATTTGGTTTTTCACTGTTTTTAAGGGCCGAAAGCGTAGCACCCTTGGCCTTACACTTTTCCTATAGGCATCCAATGGAGGTAAAGTTTACATTTTTGGATTCATCAGCCCAAGGAAATCATGCACACCAAATTTTAGAGCATTTGGAGCAGTTTTGGTCCTTCAAAAGGCCCAAAAACATGTCAATTATCCCCTTTCTGCCATGTTTTTAGGGTTGGTGCTGTGCCTTCAACAACCTTGGGAGATTTTATTTTTGAATAGGTTAACGAAACCCAATCAGAAAACCAAGGGAATTTTTGGAAATTAGACTCAACAGGTTTTCCAACAAACCATCACGGAGCCAATTCCGACATCGGGAAGGTCTTGACAACTTGCCTGCAAGATGACTTAGTTTTCCTGTGCAGGCGCTGTGCCTTTAGACCTCTGAAGCTGCTCCCTTGAAAAAAAGTCAACAAAACACACTAAAGGATATTTTCGAGATTTTTTTGGCAAATAATTTCAGATTTGGTTGAAGAGTTATGTTTAGGTTATCTTTCATTTATTACATTAGATATTTTGTGCCTTGGGCCTGGGCCTTACATGGTCTTAATGGACAAATTTTGCATCTATGTTGCATTTATGACTTCTAGAAGCCTCTTAGGGTTTCCACCTCCTCATTTTCTGGTTACATAGAGCATTGAGGCCTCATTGTAATTTTTGGTTAGTTGTTATGTTAAGCATAAGCTCTGAGTTTTTTATGAAGTTTGGCTTTGGAGCCTTGTAGATATTTTTGGACTGAATAACAATGGAGCCAAGCACTTTGTAGGATTCATGAACATGGAAAATGGTGATGTATTTCTTGTTTTGTTATAATTTTCTTATGTCTTACATCTTGTTTCATCTTTCCCTTGCATTAGACTAGAAGTTTTAGCTTAAGGTATGCTGTCAAAGTTCATTAAGTCTATCTGCTTCTCTTGCTTTCGTGTTTTCCTCTGCTAGGTTAGGTTAGAGAATCCTTGAATGCTCTCTAGTCCCACTTATGCTTTTTTATCTTAAATATGATTTGATGAAGTCAGTACCAAAGAGGTTTATGGTTAGCCCTTCCCTTTGGAATCAATTTAAATGTTGTTTTTGAGGTTTTTACTTCGAAGTATTGCTACTTAGGTTTAGCTGAAGAGGTCTATGATTTGCCATGCCATTTTGCTCATCTTAAATAGTTTCTTTGGAGGTATTTATAGCTTGATTAATGAAGTTAGGAGTTCCCTCTTCTTTGATCTCTGCTATGTGTTTATCTTATATGTTTTTTTTTCTCTAAAGGTAGGTAGCTAGAGAGGTTAGGATTTCCCTGCTCTCTAGGGTTTACTAGATTGTTGCCTTGATGTTTGCTTGATAGGGTTTGGTCAAAGAAGTATGGTATGCCCTGTCTTTGGTTTTGTCTTCATGCATAATATTGTTATAGGCCTTTCTTGTTATATTATTTGAAAAAGGATTCTTAACTGCCCTTTGCATTTGATTTTTTCACAATTTGATGTTCATTCCATTCAACTCAGACTTGAAGATCCATTTAGATCTGTTAACTTTCTCTCCGAAGCATCCTTGAACTTTTGTTGTACCTTTATAGACCTATTTCAGACTCCATAGCCCAATGGTATAAACCTCTCCTACCCCATCTATTTTTCTTGACAACCTACTCAACCAACCAACCAAACAAAGAAACCCTACACCTAATAACTAGCCTAAAACCAAAACCCTAAACCTATCAAGTTCACATATTTTTCACAAGTATAGAGAGATCCCTCTCTGAGTCCAGGAAGGCTAGGTCCTTGGACTCCAAAGACTCGTTTGATGTTACCCTTCTACATTTTCCCTTGCCAATCTGAGAAGATACGGGGACCTAGCATGTAATATTCCCAATTAGCCATTGCTAGTTGGAATATTATATTTGCTCCATTTTTGCAGCTAGGAGAATAAATGGGATAGGGAGACCCTTAAATCTCTGTAATGGAAATAAAACAATCCCAATGTGAAAGGGGATCATCATAAGAAGGCAGATAAAGCCACATTGGTGTGAAAGGGAGGCAATGTAGGAGGATTAGATCTAGTTGACCAGGTCAACAATGCTGCTACATGAGGAGGGAAACCATTAAGGACAACGCATTTTTGAAGAAGGAATCTTTTCAAGGAAGTCATCTCATTAATGAGTGGGGTCAGGGGTGAGGAGGCTCACCAAGGATAAGAAGGAAGGGATAGAAGCAAGGAAAGAATTTAATATTTATCTATGTTTGTTCTTTTGACTACTTGCATGCTTCAGCTGTTTAGCTCTAGTTGCAACACTGTTTAGTGCAAGGGATTCTCATGCGGGAATTCCATCCTCTTCTTTGGATCAACTTGTTTAAGGGATATAAAGGGAAGGTTCTGAGCTATTTTTCCACCATCTGACTTAAGGTCAATCAGTTAGCAACATCTACAGCACAATCTCTTCCAGAAACTGCGTCTTTTCTGCAGGTGCAACAGTAGCAGGGTTGAATCCCTTGATTTTACGCCAGTGTTTGAGGAGAAGGTGTATATTTCTCTCTGGAAAGTCTAATAAGGAGGAAATTTGGCCATTTTATGTATTGATCAGCTATTTCATGTTATATTCAGTCATATCAAATCCAGATTTGCAGTATACTGTGTTATTTTCTGCAGTACTGCCTTTTATACTTGTGTAATGCTGGAAACCCTTGCCGGGTTGTCTTATTTCTTGTATAAAAGAGGTTAAACCTCCATTTCTTGGCTCTATGATTAATATAATCTCCAGATCAGTATTGATTCATAATTTTATATAGAAACACTCATGTGAATTATGCTATTGCAGTATTCAGAAATTCTGTTGTTGAAAGTCATGGGATTGGGGTGTTTTTAAGCTATATTGAGCTGGGGAGATCTATTTAATGTAGCCAGGATGATTTGTTTCTGATTAAATTTCGTATGTAAGGTACATACAACATATATAAGAGGATCCAAGTCCTGTTTCATGTTTTTATAGCATAATTTTCTAAAAACAACATTTTCACTGTCTAGAGTGCAGCGATTCCTAAAAGGAATATTACATAACACCACCTTTTTAGGAGATGTTTAGCTGAGTAGGTAGTTCGAGATTTTGTAGCACTTTCAGCCATTGTTTAGGTTCTGATCTATCCTTTTTTTAGATCCTTTTAGATCAGTTATTATTTCATCTAAAACCCCCTCTTGAGTTTTGTTTGGTCTCTCCCTTAGGGTTCCCCTTGTTTACCTTAGGCTTTTAGCCTTTCGCCCCCATATTGCAACAATTTTCCCTCTAGTTTCTTACTATTTTCTACACCTTTTTCAGCAGATCTAAGTCATTAGATCCCTGTCCCTTAGACCTTAGATCTTTTGGCCATATTATGTGTTTTGAGTCAATTTTGCCCACCTCTTAGAACAATTTTTTGGGAACCCTTATTTTGGGTTGAATTTATGCATCTTTAGTTGCTTATTTTACTATTGTTTGCATTTTATTTAATGTTATTCAATATTTTTTCTTTTTCTTTATACAACTATCCAGGCTTAATTAAAATTAACAAATGGCTTACACACACGCACACCTAAAGCGAAGAGCGCTTGGTTTTCACCACCAAGCCAAGACATAAACATCATAATTAATTTATCTACCCCTCTAAGCCTCTTCTTATCAATCTTCCATCTCTTTAGGTCATCTGTGTCTTACCATCATTGCGACCCCAATGCACTTATCTTGAAGACTCCGAGGCCTTCATCCCCAGTTTTCATTAGGAAGACTTACTCCAAAGCGTAGAATCCATGTTAGTCCTCCACTGAGTCCCCACACTGACTCTGATTCTGGTTCATTAGTTCCTCCCTCTAATTCCAAATCCGGTTCTCCTCCACCTCTTTCAGTCACCATGTCAAGCACTAATGCAGGTGTTGGTACTCAAGATGGTGGTAGCCCCAGCCCTAATTATGGATTTTCTACTAGTGGAGCCACTACCGAAACCATTTCAACTACTCCCTTTCTACCTTTTATGGCAGGTTTAAGCTTTCTCGATTTTAGCCAGTTAATTAATGACGTCCCTATACTCCACAATCTAGGTTGGCCTTTGATGCCAGCTACGCTTCCATCAGACATCCCTAAGTTTGAAGGAAACACTAGAGAGGACCTTATTAATCATGTCGGCTCCTTCCACATATGGTGTTCATCCAATTCTATCACTGATGACTTCATCTGTCTTCGGCTATTCCAACATATGCTCACTGGAGAAGCTGCAAAGTGGTATGTTAACCAGACCACTGCCTCACATTCCACTTTTGTGACTCTTGCTAAAGCGTTTTTGTCCTACTTCCAACTACCTCTGTGATATGATACCGATACCGAGTTTTTGACCACATTCTGTCAAAATTCTGCCACCTACCTTTTTGACCATGTCCAAGAATGGCGTAGAAGGAGGAGCTTATGTCGAGCTCCTACATTCGACAACTGTGTCTATAAGGATTGGTTTCTCATAACGCTTTTTCCTTCTATTGGTAAAGATGTCGTATCTCACTTTCCTCGGACCAAGGAAGAATCTCTCCAAGTCGTGTTGAAATATGACTTGATCTATGCCTAGTATGGTTATTTTTATACTGTTTAACCGGATCTTCCTAGACCTGATGGTGTCAATGCACTGGGGGCATCTCATGCCACTGACGGTATTGTTGGATCTCTTTCACATCCGTATACTCATCCTCCCATGGGTTATGGTTTCCCTTAGGGAGGGGCTAACTCCTCTAGCACTTATCCCCCTCCCGGCAGCATGTATCTAGGGCAAAGCACACCTTATGAATTTTCCCCATTGCATCAACTGATGCCGGGGCCAGCTGTTTCTCAAACTGTTTACCCCAATGTTGCTCAACCTCCTTTCTATCCTTATCCACATCCTGGTGCTCCAGCCCCTCCAGCATCAACACCCCAGCCTCCCATGCCTTCTCAGCCTCTGCACAACAACCACCTCCCCCTCAAAGTCAGGTGTATGTGAAGTAGAGTGCGAATAATCCTCCTAATTCCAAGAAAAAGAGGAAAGGCAACTAGAATCAACCAACGCAAGGTAATCAAGGGTGCTAAGGTAACCAACAGAACACACCCCAAGGGAACCATCCTAACACTAAAAACCAACAAAAGGTTGATAAACCCAAGCAGAACAAGCCTCTTCATACAAATAAGCCTTGTTCTTATTGTGGTGTCCATGGCCATTATTCTCATGATTGTCCCCTTTTACCCCAAATGTGCCAGTTGTGGGAAGCACAAGCAGCATCTAAAGGATATTAAGCCATTGCTTCGGCTCCTCCAAATAATGCACCAACTCAACCGAATTTTTTCACTAATCATTTCCCTTAACAAGGATATGTGCCCACCCAAAGCCCTCAAGGTCAAGCTTCCCCTCAACCCTCATAGTTTGGTACCCATTGAATACCAGATTCTCATGATGAATTCTAAAGAGGTCAATACTGCTGATGTCAATCTTCAAACTCGGTTGTGCCAATATGACAAGCCACTTCCTACGTCTTCAACTGAGTCCCAAACCAAAGTTTCCACAGTGTCCATTTTGACACCCAATGCTCCCTTACAGATCCCTCATCCATGGGCATAAGTTATTCCCAAGATCCCCATGTTAGCCACCTATAAATTCTGTCATACTCAATGGTGGCTAATTTTGTCTTTTAAACCTTCAAGAGATAGTTCCCTTTGAAAACCTATCATCTTTTGAAGTTTTATGATGATAATTACCCTTTGAGTTAATATTCACTGTTGTTTCACTATTAGTCCTAAAATACTTGATGTTTGCCAAGAGAAAGACTGCTTAAAACTCCATTTTCCATCATTTCAATGATCCATTTTCACCCATTTTTCCCTTTCATAAAAACCCTCAAAAACACCTTCACTTAACCTCTAAATCACTCTAACCCTCTTTTTAGCCTATTATCTTCCTCTGATTTGGCTTTAAAATCCTCTCTTTAGACTATCAGAACTTTGTTTTGGCCTTAAAAATCACTAATTTTGGGCCTTAATCAGTCTATTTACACTATATAGGTCCTAAGCCCCCAAGGGCTTATGTCCTTTACCCACTCCACCTCATACGTCCGAAGCCCCGCAATCGGGCACTTAAAACACAAAGCCTCCATGCAAAATCCCCTTTTCCCCTTCTATTTTTCTATTTTCCGATGTTGTGGTCCAAGCGAATCTGGACTGTTGATCTCTGCAGATCAACGACCATCAGGCCCCATCCTTCCGCTCGATCACCTTCCCTTCCTTTCTTCCCCTTTCAACATAACCCGCCCCATCTTTGAATCTTAGCCGTTCATTCTTAAAATCTGACGATCAGGACGTAACGCAATGACCCAAACGCCCGTCCACTACGCGACAAAAGCATTACGTCACCATGGACCTCGCATACATTTTTACCCCGCAGCTTGCCCTCCATCACATTTATCCGTGCCATTCGATATATCGCTGATCATCTGACTGACCATACTCAATATTGCGTAATGTTTGGCCTCCCTTCCCAGTGCGCTAGTTCCATGCGATATGGGTGGTTTTGAAAATCCACGTGTCAAATTATGAGTGGAATCGCGTTCCAAAAGAGAATACCGCCTGCCCCCCCAAATGTTGCGCGAAAACCATTAATGGTTTTCCGAAACCACTTTTCCTCAAATTCGCGCCATATTTTAAATTTAAAACCTTGTTTTGTTTTCTGCCATGGTTTTTCTCCTTCCACTGCTGCATCCATTCATCCTCATGGCTCCGAAACATTTCCACGAACCTCCTAAGAATTTTTAAACCAATTTAGTAGGATTTAAATAAAATTTGTTTGTTTTTTATGCAGGTTTAATGAAGTTCAAGATAGAACCCTCTCGTAGGCAATTATAGTGTTTTGGGCCGAGGATGACGATCCTCATAGCCCTGAATGAAAATTAGGGAGACCAGGGGTTTAAATTTCATGGTTTGGAAGGGTCGATGAGTCATGATGATTGAATTTTCAGACAAATTCTTTAACAAACCCTCTGCGCACCTGCAACAACAAACACAGTCAGAATTAATTAAATGAAGGAATATCAGTGTCAAGATGAAGATCAGAGCATAATAAAAGGTTTAAAGATGTTAATCAAAGCTTGAAAGGATCAAGGCATAAATTGAATATCAAAGGCCTAATCCACAGAATGAAGAAAAATCTCCAGAAAGCCTCGAATGCCACATCACAGGGGCTAATTGAATCCCTAGCTACCAAAATTGCCACCTGCAGTCTCTCTGCCTCAAAGGAATACCCAGATCAAATCTTAGTAAGTAACATTAAGGCTAAAGACTGCTAATAGTTATTACAAACAAAAGAACATATTTTAAATTGTCAGTAAAGTTATTGTAAAGATAAGAAAGTTCCTTAAAGTCAATCTTTTTACCCACTAAGCCTAAAAAGCAGAAACAGAGTAAATAAAACAAAGTTGTAATTCAATGCTTTCCTGCCTGATACCTTGCATGGTTTTCAAGGCTAGGAGTTGCATTTAGTATAGAATTAACGATACTCAACCCTAGAACTCTTCCACCTCCTCATTTATTCTATAAATACTTCTGAAGAAGATGAGAAATTGTTGGTTGGTTGGTCACTAGTTGTAACACTGAAAATCTGTGAAATAATACACAGTCTGTTTGAAATTGAAGAAGAAACTGAAGTCTTGGAAGCTGGATTATGTTTTGACATGCTTGTTCTTGAGAAGGCTCTATCATTGGATCCCTGAGCTTGGCTGTTGGTGATGTATTCTGAACTGTCTGTTGTTTTTCCTGTTTTCATTATGTTTCATAAATTCTTACTACAGTAGGATGAACATTTTAGGCTAAGAAATGACTCCTGGAAGCACCTTAGACCTGTTTATCCTTCACTGTTTTATGTTTTCTTCTGCTGAGGCATTTTAGAGTCTTTAATCATTCTCTTGAACCCTTATTCTTGTTTATTTCTCAAATAGTTCAAATAGTTGGTTCCAGCATGATTTATGGTTTTCCTCGCTTGTCAGCTGCCACTTGAAAGCTGTTTTTGAAGTCTCCCTTTGAAGTACCATTGTTTATAGTGTTCCAAAGAGGTTTGTTTTGATCATACCCTTTGTTCCTTCTTAAATAGTTGTTTTAAAGGTCTTTATGGTTGTAATCATGGATTTTTAGGTGTTCCCTCTTCTATGACTGCAGTTATCAGTGAATCTTTCATGTTTTCTAATTCATTTAAAATAGAATCTTTGAGGAAATAGGGCATTCCATGAATCTTAGATTTCATTTTAAAAGTTTTCTTGAAGTCATTATTTGATTAAAGTGTGGTTTGTAGAACTCATGGTTAGATCTGTCTATCAAATGCCTCTTTATGTTCAAATTATCTTTTTAAGTTCCCTTTGTTGAGAATTCAAACTCTCTTTCAAAATCATTAATGTCCATCTCATTCATAAAACTAAAGGATCCTGTGGCCAAGTTAGATTTGCCCTTTGATATCCCATATCCATTGATGAGATTTTTATTTACTTCTTCTTGACTCCATTTCCCAATGAATCTGACACTGCTTCTTTCTATCTATACTACCTAGACCTTTCATGTTCTGCTATACCAATTCAACCAAACAAACAAACTAAACAATCACTTGCACTTAAAAACTAGTCTAAAATCAATACTTAAAAGCAAAAAAGATATACCTTTGCAAACAAATAATTTGAGAGATCCCTCTCTAAGAACAGGAGGACTAGATCCTGGAACTCTAAAGATTGGTTCTGATGTTTCCTTGTCTTTTGGTAAGCCAATCTATCAAAACAAAAGAACCCCAACACCCCAAAGGGTCATTAAGCTGAAATATTTCTTTTGCCAAAGTTGCCCACACTTGCAACATAATAGATTACTTGGTACAATCTCTTGCTGCCATGTCAACGCTGGAAGTCCTCCAGTCGTGCCCTTCACAACGTAAATCTCTATTATCTTCTCTAGGAGTTTTGGATCCTTCAGATGATCATTTGATCATCTTTGATGTTGAAAATTCAGAACATCCCCCCTTACCTTCATATGTCACCTTCCAAATACCAGTCAATATTCATAATGCCAATGTCTGGTGATGTATCATTGACGAGGGTGCATCTACTTGCATGATTTTCACCTCTGTTTGGAATAAACTCAAATCACTCGAATTAGCACCATCCACCATCACCTTGCTTGCTTGGGATGGTCACCCTTCTAAGCCCCTTAACATGTACCGTAATTGTCCTACCACTCTTGCGGGTAAGCCTGTTTGTGTTGAAATTGAAGTCATTAATGCCCCCTTCGATTAAAATATGCTTTTGGGTCATAGTTATACCTATGTGGTGTCTACTGTCGCATCTTTAGTTCAGCGCAATATGTGATTTCCTCACAATGGGAAGATCGTCACCATCGATCAGTTGACATATTACGAACCGAAGTCTCAGACCTCCCCCGAGTCTATCATATCTCCAGTGGTCGATAATAAATTAGTCTCACCTTTCACCAGTGTTTCACCTGGAGTCTATAAATATTCCACCTTACTTGGTGCATTTCCTGGTCTCCCCCTCTTATCGCTGACCCCAACTTATCGAATGTTTGCATGATGATCTCGGACCAGCCACAAGCGATCCGGTTCAACCAGGAAGTAGCCTACGCCTCCGCAACCTTCTCATGGTCACTCGATGGAGCCTTTATGACCTTCTTTTAAAGCACCTTCTCCCTCTGCTGGTGTCTCTTCCACCCCTTTTCAACCAGGAATGATTCCCCATAGCCTTAACCATTTGGTAGCCATTCCGCCCGGCCATTACCCTTCCGACCAGATTCTATTTATAGCTCCCTCTTCTGAGTCTTTTAGGTGCCATTTATGGCTACATTGAGCCTTCCCAATTTGACCTTGGGGATCCCAGTCAAGTACATGGATCCCCCAGCCAACACTCCACCTGGTCAGCTCAAACCTTATATCTCTTTGACACCGGTCCAACCGGTCGATATGACCCCTCCCTTCACTTCAATTCCTAAGCCACCTCAACAGGAACCTACTCCTATTGTGAAAGCCTCTAGTGAGGGGGACAAAGTAAAAAAGAAGGAACGTAAGGAGAAGGCCCCCCAAACAACTCCTGCTCCTACTAAGCCTCCAAAGAAATCACCTCTGTGCGGTTTGCGTGATGTTGTTGGGAATTCTACCCATAATTGTCCTAATATAAGAAACTCAAATCGTTGCGCACGAATCACCCTTGTGCTTTGAGTGAGCTTTACGGCCACTATTGTCACCTTTTTCCCTGTATTGACGACTTTCACGACAACCTTGAGGTTTTTTGTTAGGTCCCTATATTACTAGTATAGTCCCTTATTTCTGTTAGTGTAACCCCCTTATTTTTATTATTGTACCCTTGTAACCCCCTTTTTGTTATTATTGTGCCCTTAAATTATTATTGTTAGGTCGGCTAGGATTACATTGTGGCCCACTAGGATTATATTGTGGCCCCATGGACTCCTATATATAGAAGGAGGTTTTGTTCATTTGTATCATCCAAGAATTTTTCATTTATGCTAATGTATTGGAGGTTTCCCCCTCGAAGTGGCTCATTTATAAGACGTTTATATCGCTTTTGTCATATTACGGAGGCTGTTTACACACAACATTTGGTATCAAGGAGCTTTGGATTGTAGGATTCCTTTATCCCATGCAGTCCGTAAATGGCATTTCGCTATAACGTTTTTATCTGAAGCTTCAGGAAACTGAAATTTTAGGTGCCAAGCTGAAATCTCGAGAAAGGTCAAGGTTTCTAAATTTCCAGATCTTGGTTCGCAATATTTTCCGGAGATATGATCATGGGGAAGTTAGGTATTTTTTCGGGCTCTAAACAGGTCATCGTGGAATTTGCGCTATAAAATTTTCCTAAATCAGAATCTGAAATTCGTGGCAATTCTTGACTAAGTCTGGGGGTCGTCAAGGATTCAGATGTCCAGTTCGCAATATTTTTGGAGATATGATCTGTGGAAGGTAGTGCTTTCTCAGGCTCCTGAATTTCATCTCAAAGAGGTGATCCTGGGAAAAGTTCAATAACTCTCTCTCTGGAGATTGGATTGGAGTGCCGTCAAAATTGGTCGCAAGTACACAGACTAAAGTTTCTTGGCTATCAATTTCAGATACAAAGGACGAAACAGTGACACGTGGCAAGTCGTACAAATTCGCTCTACTGAACCAGTCCATAATTAGGTCATTGTGGGAGATTGGACACAACTTTGTCTTGGAGAATCCAAATCAGGTCAGACCTGTGGCATTCAAAAGAGAATTCAGAGGGCTACTTCAGTGCTAAATTTCAGATATTGAAGATCTGCAATCACAGAGATAATACAATTTCAATATCGAGCTCCTCAAAGCAAGTAAAAGGTGTGTATTTTTTTTTCCGAATTGCATAAGTCTTGTTTGAAGAATCAAATTGAATTGATTGCAAGGGCCTATTGTAGAATATATATCCATATTGGATTCTAAAATGGCACCTAAAAAGAATTCAACACCCATTAAGCCTTCAGAAGGCTCTACCATGACTCATGAAGATGAAGAATTGCAACATGATCTATCAAAATTACAAGAGCAAGTTCAACAAATTTCACTCTCGCAAAGAGCAACAAAAAATGAAATGGAAGTTTTGAAGAAAGGCGTGGAAGTGAAGATGGATGGTTTGAAGAAAGGCATGGAAGCTAAGATGGATGTCGTGGAAGTGAAGATGGACGGTTTGAAGAAAGGCATGGAAGCTAAGATGGATGACATGGAAGTGGGCATCGAAGCTAAGATGGATGACATGAAAGACAACATGGAAAACATGAAGAATGATATAAAAGAATACATGGAAGGCTTGATGACAAGCTTAAAACCAGAAATGATTCCTAATGGCGGAAATATAGTAGAAGAACCTCATGATGAGAACAAAATAAATGTTAATAGTGATTTCATAAACTCTAATGTTGGCGGGAAGAACCACCATATTCCAAAAATGGATATGAGGAAGTTTGATGGAAAGGATCCTGTAACATGGATACTACAGATGGAGCAATATTTTGATCTCCATAACGGGCAAAACACACAAAAGGTACGCATTGCAACTTTACATTTAAAACAAAATACATTTGTATGGTATCAATGGCTTTGCTCCCGTAAAAAAATTGTCACTTGGTCAATTTTTACGGAGGAAATGATAGCACATTATGAGGATACAAAGAGTAACACCTTCTTTACCCAATTGATAAATCTCAAACAAAAGGGTTTAGTGGGGCAGCACATTGAGGACTTCCAAAAATTGAATATAAGGGTAACTGATCTTACAGAGGAACACAGGATTGATCTCTTCCTAGGCACTTTAAAGGATAACATCCAACATGAAGTTCGCGTTTTGGAACATGATTCATTGGAGAAGGCATTTAGGTTGGCAAGAAAAGTTGAATGTAAAATTATGGCGACAAGGAAGCCTACCACTCAATTCTATAAAGAAGGAAGTGTTGCTACGCCTATATTTCCACAACCTACAAGGTTGACACCACAACAATTGGAAGGAAAAAGAGCAAAAGGGCTTTGCTACAGTTGTGATAGAAAATACACTAAAGGTCATAAGTGTGCTGAGAAGAAATTATTTTACATAGATTGTGAAGAGGAAGAAGAAAATGAACAAGAAGAGGATATACACCGGGAACCAACCCTAGAAGAGGAAGAAATGAATCCGACCATATCGTGTAATGCACTGGCAGGAATTACCACTCCTCAAACTCTCAAGATACAAGGACAAATCAAGAAGAAAAGGTAATAGTGTTGATTGATTCAGGTAGCACCCATAATTTTATTCATTGTAAGGTAGCCAAGGAATTAAATTGTTTCCTATACCCAGCACCCGAATGTCAAGTGATGGTTGCAAATGGAGGAACTATAAATTGCTCTGGAAAATGCCATAATATCAAGCTAACCATGGGGGAATATGTATTGACTAGTCCAATGCTTTCCATTCCTATGGGAGGTGTTGATGTTGTACTAGGAGTACAATGGTTACAATCTTTAGGGACGGTAGCTTTTAATTTTCAAGAACTTTTCTTGAAATTCTTTTCAGAAGGAAAGGAAGTCGAATTACGGGGTATTGAAGGGAAGCCAGGAAGGATAATAAGCTCTATTGGCATGACAAAGCTTCTAAAGAAAGAACAACGAGGCGTAATTGCACAATTATGCTCACTAGAAGTTCCAACATCAAAATCATCTATTTCTGCAGATCTCCAACAAGTCTTGGACAATCATTCCAAGGTGTTTGAAACTCCCAAAGGACTCCCAACTATTCGTGATCATGATCATGCTATTCATTTGATTCCAGGAAGTGTTCCTCCAAACATCAGGCCTTATAGATATCCTTATGTCCAAAAGAGCGAAATTGAACGTATGATTGCAGAAATGTTAGAAGCGGGTATAATTCAACCTAGTCAAAGTTCTTTCTCTGCTCTTGTAGTATTGGTACACAAGAAGGATGGATCATAGCGAATGTGTCCAGATTATAGGGAGCTCAATAAGCTCACCATTAAAGATAAATTTCCCATTCCTGTGATTGATGAATTATTGGATGAATTACATGGAGAAATTTATTTTACCAAGTTGGATCTTTGTTTAGGATATCATCAAATTAGAATGAAGACTGAAGATATTCCAAAAACAACATTTTGAACTCATGAGGGTCATTATGAATTTTTGGTCATGCCTTTTGGACTTACCAATGCACCTTCTACATTTCAAGGGTTGATGAATTCCATTTTCAAACCCTTCCTTAGAAAATTTGTGCTGGTATTTTTTGATGATATACTAATCTATAGCAGGTCTTGGAAGGATCATGTTGAACATGTTGACATGGTGCTCAAACTATTGCAGGAGAAACAATTATATGAAAAAACATCCAAATGTTTCTTTGGAGTACAAGAGGTGGAATATCTGGGTCATATTATATCTCACGGGGGTGTTAAAGTAGACCCTAACAAAATTAAAGCCATTAAGGAATGGAAAGTCCCCAAGACAATAAAGCAGTTGCGAGGATTTCTCGGGTTAACAAGCTATTATCGCAAGTTTGTTAAGAATTATGGGAGAATAGCAGCACCTCTAACAACATTATTGAAGAAAGATGCATTTTCATGGACTCCTGAAGCAACTAAGCCCTTTGAACATCTTAAAGAGGCAATGTGCCTAGCACCGGTCTTAGCTACGCCAGACTTCACAAAAACCTTTATTGTGGAATGTGATGCCTCAGGAAATGGAATTGGTGCAGTTTTAATGCAGGAAGGAAGACCCATTGCTTTTGAAAGTCGTCGAATCAAAGGAAAGTATTTACAGAAACCTATTTATGAGAAGGAAATGTTAGCAATACTGCATGCACTAAAGAAATGGCGAACTTACCTAGTGGGAAGACACTTCAAGGTAAAAACTGATCATGATAGTCTTAAACACTTTTTGGAACAAAGACTATCTTCAGAAGAGCAACAAAAATGGGTCACAAAGATGTTGGGTTATGACTTTGAAATAATCTACAAAAAAGGAAAGCTTAATGTTGTTGCGGATGCACTCTCAAGAAAGAATGAAGAAGTGGAAGCATTGCTTTGTGCCATTTCTATTATCCAACCAGATTGGATAACCGAAGCAAGAGATGAATGGAAGAAGGAAAAAGATGTATGGACACTCATTCAAAAGTTGCAGCAAGATCCTAGTACATCTGATACATTTGGAAAAATGATTCCTTATGGTACAAAGATCGCTTATATCTTTGTAAGAATTCCCAACTAAAACAAAAGATTCTTCTGGAATTGCACACTTCTCCTTTAGGAGGACACTCAGGATTTTTAAAAACTTACCACAGGGTGAAGAAAGAATTTGTTTGGGATGGCCTTAAATCTGATATTCAAAAGTTTGTGGCGGAATGTTTGGTTTGCCAGCAGAATAAAGTGGAGACAATTAAGACCCCGGGACTTCTACAGCCTTTATCCATTCCAAGTCAGCGTTGGGAGGAGATTTCAATGGATTTTATCACAGGTTTACCTAAGTCTGAAGGAAAGAATGTCATCATGGTGGTAGTTGATAGACTTACCAAGTATGCACACTTTTGTGCATTATCTCATCCATTTAAAGCAAGTACAGTTGCTACTACATTTGTGGACAGAATTCAAAAGCTACATGGAAGCCCAAGGGTTATTGTCAGTGACAGAGATCCCATTTTTACGGGAAATTTTTGGACGGAGTTATTTTCTTGTTTGGGCACTCAATTAGCTCATAGCTCATCTTATCATCCTCAATCTGATGGTCAAACTGAGATAGTAAATAAATGTTTGGAAGGATATCTTCGTTGTTTTGTATCGGATAAACAAACACAATGGGCCAAGTGGTTACCTCTCGCTGAATGGTGGTATAACACTTCATTCCATACTGCAGCAAAAATGACCCCATTTATGGCACTTTATGGATATCATCCACCATCGATCACATCATCTTTAAGGGAAAATTCGAAGGTTCAAGCGGTGGAATATCACATCGAGCATCAGCAAGAAGTTCTCCAACTCTTAAAGGATAACCTGAATTTGGCACAAAATCGAATGAAACAACAGGCAGATCAACATCGCAGTGAGAGAAGTTTTGATATAGGAGATTGGGTATTTTTACGGCTACAACCATACAAACAAATGTCCCTCAAGCAAGCTAAGAAGGATAATAAATTATCGCCAAAGTACTATGGTCCTTACGAGGTGTTGCAAAAGATTGGTACTATGGCATACAAATTGGAGCTTCCTGCTTCTTCGCGAGTACATCCAGTTTTCCATGTTTCATGCTTAAAGAAGGTTATAGGTGAAAATCTTCCAGTTCAAACAATATTGCCAGAACTTGATGAGGAAGGAAAAATCATATTGGAACCGAAAGCGGTCACGGAAACAAGAACTCGACAACTACAGAATCGATCAATTTCAGAGTATCTCATCAAGTGGAAGAACTTACCCACTGAAGATTCTACATGGGAGGATGAGAATTTTATACAGAAGCACCCAGAGCTACTCAAGCATTGAGGACAACACTTTTTTGAAGGAGAGGGGCATGTTGGGTCCCTATATTACTAATATAGTCCCTTATTGTTGTTAGTGTAACCCCCTTATTGTTATTATTGTACCCTTGTAACCCCCATTTTATTATTATTGTGCCCTTAAATTATTATTGTTAGGTTGGCTAGGATTACATTGTGGTCCACTAGGATTACATTATGGCCCCATGGACTCCTATATATAGAAGGAGGTTTTGTTCATTTGTATCATCCAAGAATTGTTCATTTATGTAATGTATTGGAGGTTGCCCCCTCGAAGTGGCTCATTTCTAAGGCGTTTATATCTCTTTTCTTCTATTTCTGGAGCTGGTTACACAACATTTTTTGTTGAATCGAGGTTGAACGTAGTGGATCCTCTACTCCTCTACTCATGATTTTTTCTTCAGCAGAACTGGAGGACATTTCTGCACCCATTGTGATACCTCCCCCCGATGTCAAAATGACAGAACCTTCAACCACTATCCTCTATCTTGTTAGCACCCTATAATTAGCAAGATTGGAAAAAGTCAAACTGCAGGGAGAACATTATTTCAACCACTTTGGGATTCTAGGATCTAGCCCTCCTGAATCCGGAGAGGGATCTCTCTAATAAGTGCAAAGATGGATTTGTCTTTGAAGTTTTGGGTAATGATATTAGGCTAGTTATGAAGGTCGAGGGTTTGTTTTTTTTTGGATGGTTGAGCATGATTACTGTTTGAGGGGAAATTTCCACATGCAAAGAGTTTCAAAGTTGTGAAGTTGCAAGCAAATAGAAAAAGCTTTGGCCAGAAAGATAGATAATTTCAAGTTTTAGTCCATTGGGCTATGGAGTCATAATAGGATTTAATTGAAACAATCAGGTTCAAGAGTGGCCCATGGGGCAAGTCATCTATGTTTAAGGATCTCTTCAAAGTTTGATTTATGGAATGAAATGATACATCAAGAAGGGGAATTAAACAAATGAAGAACAAAGAGCAGCCTAGGATCTGGTAAGTACTTTGAAACTAGCCAGCCTTTGACAAACACTTAAGAAAAACATAAAAACAATCTAGGATCTGGTAAGTACTTTGAAACTAGCTAGCCTTTGATACAATTTCAATAGAAAACATATGAAAATAGGGGGAAACAAAAATGATAACAAAGGATGGTCTAAGATCTGGTAATTACTTCTAAACTAGCCAACTTTTAACACATTCCAAGGGAAACATTCAGACAGTCTTTGGGGATAAAACTAGGACCATGGAACACCATCTCTTCCTTAGTTCATCTCTACTTAACATGAAATGAAAGTAAATCCAAGAAAAATATTCAGCTAAAACAATAAGATGAGGGAACGCCAACATTCCTATGCTTAAACTAAATTAAATCATTCCTAAATAACACAGATTGGAAGAAAACATTCAGATAAAGATTTTCAGTCAGAGAAGGGCACTGATATACAGTAGGTCCTAACTCTATGCATGCTGTTCTTTATAAGATAATATGAACACAGTGAAAACAAAAACAAAATAACGAGTCACAATGAGAAAAACATCACCGTCAACATAGACCAGGATCCCATAAATAAGCTTGTATTGATGCTCCAAACCAGTTACAACTTTAAGTCCAATGCTTTAGTTTAGCAATCATCTACACATATCAGCCTAAATTATCTATCAAAAGCAGAGCTCCAAGGGCCAGTGAACACTATTTACAAGTAGGAGTCTCAAGCTCAATTACATTTTAATGTTCAGTAGCCAACTCAACCAACCCCTCTCTCATCTTCTCCAGAAATATTTATAGAAGAATGAGGAGGTGAGATCTGATAAAAGATCTCCAAATATAATTAATACAGACTTAATGGCTTCCTCAACCCTTGGGGGGCTCAATGAAGAAACTTACATAGGTGTCTTCTGTATTAAATAATTTACATTAATATTTAAGCTCGGTGGGAGATTTTCTTGACTTTTGAGGCTCAGTGTTGTGTCAAAGTAACTCTGCTTGATATTTTGTCATTAAGTTTGTGTGAAAAATTTACTCTTTGGCTGCACTTGAGACAAATATCCGATCCTGATCAATAACTTCGGCCTCTGATATGAATGCTTTGAGGCACAAGTGGCACTGTGGTAGCTGGGAGGAATCGATTTGCCTCAGCTGTGGCGGTGGAAGTTTTCTGTCTTATGAACCTTTATGATTTTTTTGTTAACTGTGTTTTAATTGGGGATTAGGCTTTTGATAAACCATATTAGACGTAATCCCCAAAGATCTGTCTTCAATCTTATGTTCTGGTATATTTTTGTCTTCGACACTGATACTCTTTGATTTGTGCCTGATTCACTGTGTTTGTTAGTGTGCAGGGCTGCACAGGGATCGAGTGGCATCAATGCCTCATGAATCATTGATGAAACGTGGAGTTGAATCCTGCAAATGGTTTTCTTTGATGAATCGAAAGCAGGAGGATCGTCAACCTCTGCCTTTGAATTTTCTTCAGTATAGCGGAAAAACCATTTAAACCCTGCAAAATACGAACACCATTATAAAATCCTGCATATATAGGTTTACTGCTTCAGAAGGCGTGTGGAGAGAGCATGGCCATTGGATGGCATCATCCAACGGTCAATATTGATCAGAAGAAGTCAAAGGGAAGGCGGAAGAAAGCCGTCAATCGCGCAGAGATCGACGGTCGGGAGCGGAGGTGAATAAATAATGTGAAGGGGTCACATTATTCGGAAAAATAAAATAAAAAGTGGAGACAAAGGTTTAAAACCTTCGTTTCGGCGGAAAATGGTTGAAAAATGAGTGGGGAGCTCGGGACGAACGTGGGCCATCGGATGAGATCGGCCCATGCGATCAACGGTGGAGATCGGGGACCGGAAAACCTTAGAAACAGGCCCCAGAGTTCAAAGCCTTTAATTAAACCCCACTGTATAATGTTCCCAGGTCCGCATTGGGTGACTGTGTGAGGAACCCATGGAGATCTACTCCAATTAGAATCTGCTGCGTGGATGCTGATGTGGCATCGGGGGCCACCGGCTCTTGTGGGACCGTTGACTACCACTGTGGACGAGGGGACCAGGGCGATGGAGTGTGGGCTGTCGATCTGCAGATCAGATCGACGACGGAGGTGTTTTAAATAACTGCATCGTACCATGCTTATCACATGGGCTTCTTTTGAATGCAATCACCGTCCGATGAGCTGGCCTCAGATCAGATGACGCACATCGATATCGCGTCCACTCCACATTCGAACTTTAATGTGTGATGAGGGCGGTTTTTCAACAGTGGTCAAGGCCACATGTCGACCGGTGGCGCTGATCACTGCCAAGCGGAAAAAACCGCCTCCCTCTCAAAAGCGGTGCAATGAATCCCACCCGGTTTTCTGTTAATATAACGACAAAAAATATTTAAAACCCAAAATTTAATATAAACAAAGGTTTGTTGTCGGGAGGGTTTTATATTCACAATTTGGCTTGGCGCCCGTCTGCAGGGCCACGAATGTATGGAAAATAATACGACCGGGGGTTTATGCACAGGGCTAATCGGCATCGGATCTTTTAACATGGAAAAAGACTTGTGCACTCGGCTCTCTGCGATGCGATAGGCGCTTAAATGGCTTAGCGCCTGGTTCCGGCACCAGGGCGTATGGAGGGGAAGGGCGGAGGAGTTAGCCCAAGGGGGGCTTAAACCTTTACACCAAAAATATGTATTTTTTAAGAAGTTTTCAATATTTTTCAAGGGTTTTGAGAGTTTCGATAAGGGAAAGAAGGAGTCTTAAACCTTATCAAAGGGGTTTTGATAGGGGAAAAGGGAAAAAAATGAAAATGAAAGATTTAATGGGAAATAGAGGGGTAAAAAATGAGGTTAGTTTTAGAAGAGGACAGGAAGAGGAAAGTGGAGTTTGCAATAGTATTTCTCATAAAATCAGCAGAATTCTAGAGCGTACAATGGGCACAGTTGGGAAGATTTTGGACAGAGGCATGAGGCCTTCAAGAGTCTTCAAGAGCCAACACTTTTTGCAATAAATTTTTTTCCTTGAAGGCTCCAAAAATGATTTAGCCACCTTTTGGTATAAAAAATTTCATAGGTGGCTAACAGTGGCTCCAATTGGGGATGGTGCCTTCTCGAAGGCATCAAGAACTTCAGACTTGCATTCTCTGGGAGGCTGATCATTGCCTTATCCATTGGGCTGCCCTTCCTTTGCTGGGATGATCTTGCTCTGAAAACATATTAGCAACCATAAAAACAATGGTTCTTTCATCAAAAAGCTATCTACCTACCCAATCCTACAGATCTAACATTTTTTCTTCTTTATAGTGCACTTGGATTGGCAAAATCTTTTACAACATTTTATTCTTTTGAAATCAGGAAACCTAATCTATTTATACTCCTTATTTCTCCATGGACTTAGATTGAACAGTTGAGCCCATATGATTCTCTACCTAATCTACTGTTTGTTGGGATTAAACTGTCCAACAGATTTTTATTCTCTAAATTCTACAACAGAAATTTAAAAACAACCAAGTCCAGATTAAGCTGTTTGACTTGCTGTGATCTATGGCACAAAAACAAGCTGCACATAGACATTTATTTTGCACAAAATTTAAAACAAAATGGAAGGCTTAAGATCTGAAATTTTAGAGCACTTCCTTCATCTTTTTTACAGCTCTGTTTTGACTCTTGCTTGAGCTGTCTTTCCTTAGCTTAACTGGTTCAGATTTTGAGCTAATTGGAACTAGATTTACATTTTTCTTGACTCAGAATTTAAAACAGCTTTGAGTCACTCTCTTTGGAAACTTAGGTTCATATTTTGAGCATGTTTGAACCTTTAATGTCTATCCTAAACTATCTACTGATAAGCCAAATCGAATTCACTACCCTATTAGCAGAAAATTTAAAACTAATTAGTCAAGATTAAGCTGTTTGACTAACTAGAAGTGTGTTCTCCAGAAGTGGCAGTTGAGCTTGCACAATTTCAGATTTGTTTCTCTTTTTGGTATGGGGCTATACCTTTCTTGTTTTCATAATCTGCCCTCTTTTCTTTCTTTTCTTTGTTTTTGTATTTTTCATTTTATAACTTTGAATGAGATGGTGGGTGAAATATTTATAATGGAAAAAGATAAAAAGGCTTTCAGAACATGAAATGTATCAAGAGAAGTAATTCTTAAGCATCCTGCCATTGACAGGACCCCCAAACAATTCTGCTCCATTCAACTCTTGCAAGAAATAGGCATTATTACCAGTAGCTGAATGGATAGAGTAAGGGCCAAGCCACAAGTTGTCAAATTTTCCATGCTTGCCCTTATCTTCCCTCCTTGAGTCCCACTTCAAAACTTTGTCCCCAATATTGAAATTGCTTGCCTTGGTTCTTCTGTCAAAAAGCTTTTTAATGTTGTCCTGCTTCTGCAATGCTTTGTTATAAACCTCCTCTCTGGTTTGCTGAAGATGAATGGTCTGATTTATTCTTCTGATCATGTCATTATCTTCAGTTTTCAACTCTTGAATCAAATTCATCACTGGTACACCCAGGCTGGTTGGAAAAATTGCATCAGTACCATACACAAGCTGGAAAGGTGACATACCAATAGATTTCTTTAAAGTCAATCTGTCAGCCCAAAGTGCATGAACTAGCTTTGTGTGCCAAGTATTTTTGTTGTCCTCCAACAGTTTCTTGATTATATTCACTAAGCTTTTGTTTGAGGATTCAGAAAGTCCATTACCTTGAGGGTAATAGGCTGTGGAATGCCCCAATGTTATCTGATATCTGTGACAAAATTCAACCATCTTATTTGATCCAAATGCTGCTGCATTATCAATGACGATCTTGGTAGGACAGCGAAATCTAGAGAGAATATTATTCTCTATGAATTTTATGATAACAGAATCATTGGCTTGCCTACAAGGTATGGCTTCTATCCACTTAGTGAAATAGTCTGTGGCTGTGAGAATCCATCTATGCTGGGTGGAAGATGGTGGATGGATTTCTCCTATGAAGTCAAGTCCCCACTGTTGAAAAGGGGCTTCAACAGTGATTGGATGCAGAGGTAGGGGTAGAAGTTTTCTTTTGCCTTCAAAAAGTTGACATTTATGACAGGCTATGATCATCTTGTGCACATCAGGAAAAAGGGTAGGCCAATAGAAACCAGCCCTCAGAATTTTGTTGGCTGTTGTCTTCCAGTACAAGTGACCTCCACACTCTCCTTCATGGAACTCATGCTTAACCTTCTCTGCATCACGCTCAGTCAAACATTTAAGCAATAGACCAATTGCATTTTTCCAATAAAGACATCTATCTATAATGCAATAGTTTACAACTTTTAACTTTAGGAACCTTGCCTTTGTTTTTGTCAAACTAGGAGGTGCATTTAAATTAAGAAAAACATAAATAATATCAGCATACCAAGAGGAATTCATAAAATGGTCTTCAACAATGGAAGTTGAGGTTTCCTCTTGTTCATCAAAAGCATTAATCATATTTATATCTAGAACTTCAAAATTTGATTCAGCCATTAATCTAGCTAGACCTTGGCCTTTGATCAACTTAGTGGGTTTTATCTCTAAATCATATTCAAGAATAACAACAATCCACTTACCTCTCTTACCATTGGGGTCCTGTGTTATAATGTCTTTAACAACTGATTTTGGGACAAAGGAAATGATATGTGAGTGAAGGATGTATACTCTGAAGTCTTTCAAAGCTTTAACCAAAGAAAATGCTTGCTTCTCCATAATGTTATACTTCAAAGGGGCATCCCTCAATGCCTTGCTAAAGAATGCAATAGGCTGCTCTTGTTGTTGTGGATTTTTCTGTAAAAGGACAACAGCTATGGTATGTTCTGATGCAAATGAAAAAATATAAAAATCTTTTGAAAAATCAGGACTTGTTAGAACCGGTGTTTTGGTTAACGCTTGTTTCACCAGCTCAAAGGACTTCTTTGCTTCCAAGGTCCATTTTACCCCTTGCTCCTTCTTCAACATGTTTGTGATATTCCTAAGAAGCTCAACTAAGTTGGGGATGAACCTTCTCAAAAAGTTAATATTTCCAATGAAAGATTGCAACTCCTTGATGTTTCGAGGATGAGAGATTTGCAATATGGCCTCAATCCTTTTGGGATCTATCTTAATACCCTCTTCTGAAATGATGTGCCCAAGAAGTTTACCTTCTTGGATCCCAAATAGTGTTTTCTTAGGGTTTAAAGATATCCCAAACCTTCTGCATTTCTCGAAAACGTTTCTTAAGTGTTCTAAGTGCTCTTCATCTATTTTTGAAAACACAGTGACATCATCAAGTTATATAATGATGAAGAAGCCCAGTTCTTCCGAGAATGCTATGTCCATGGCTCTTTGAAAAGTTTCTCCAGCATTCATTAGGCCAAAGGGAATTTTCACATACATGAAAGTGCCCCATGGTGTAGTAAAGGCTGTCTTTAATTGATCAACAGGGTGAACTAAGATCTGATTGTACCCTGAGTAGCCATCAAGCAAAGAAATTCTTCTAGACCCTACCACCCTTTGTAAAATATGTTCCATCATAGGTAAAGGGTAGTTGTATTTCAATGAAGCTTTGTTTAAGTCTCTAAAGTCTATACAAAGCCTAATTTCTCCAGTTTTCTTCCTAAATGACACCAGATTAGACACCCACTTAGAATATCTAATAGGGACAATAATACCAGCTTCATACATTTTCATGATCTCCTTCTGAACCAAAGGCACCTGAACATGGTTTATTCTGTGCAGTTTCTATTTGAATGGTTTTTTGTTTTCTTTGAGGGGAATTTTGTGCTGTATTATTTTAGTGTCATAGGATTTAAGATCTTTGTAGCTCCATGCAAAAACATCAGAAAATTCATTAAACATCTCTATGTATTTGAGTTTAATGTGAGTTGGTAAAGTTTTAGACAGTTTGATCATCATTGGTTTCAGTTCACTACCTATATTGCACTCCTCCACTTCAGTCTCTACAGGTTCCAGTTGTGGCTTCTTGGCCACATCGTTAAAGTCAAACAACTCTTCTAAAGGGGCCAGACCGCTTGGGAAACTTTGATCTTTAGAGTGAAAAGTTTCCAACTCCTCTATTTCTAACTCTGTATTGAATTCTGTTTCATTTTTAAGTTTGTTGGTCAGAAATTTAACATTGACAAGCTCAGGAGATGGCTCTTCTTCACCAAGAAAATTTTCTTCACTGCAGTTTGTTTCATAATCTGAGTCCGAACTGTGTAGTTCGAATTCATTTCTGAATTGCATGAAGTCTTCTATTTGTTTGTCTACGTCAAACACCTGCAAATATTTTCATTATTAGGTACGGCTGGTCTCAATTTTACTTGAGTTGTGCAGTCTTTAGTTTCATATGGCATTAAGCATGTTCTAGCTGGAAAGGCTAAATTGTGGGCAGAAATATTTCTTTTTCTTGGGACAAAAATTAGTTTGGACTCATCGAATGTTTTTAAAAGGTCCATGACATCGTTTCAGTAGGCCCTAAGTCTGGGATGATTTGCGTTATACTCCCCATTGACTTGCTTAATGACTAACTCTGAATCCCCATATACATTGGTTCCTTTGGCTCCTAACCTTTTCAACAAACGTAAGCCTAAGAGAAGAGATTCATATTCCGCTATGTTGTTAGAACACTGAAAGTTTAATTTGCAGGAAATGATTTCTGTGTGGTTGCTTTCAGTGTTGTAGATCCAGACACCTGCCCCAGTGTTAGTTCTAGTGCAAGACCCATCGAAATACATACTCCGTAGAGGACTATTTTCGGTTTCATATGTTTGGTGAATGTCCTCTTACTCTACTGTGCTTTCTGATTGTTCTTGAGTATCAAAACTTAGTTGAATTCGTTTCATTTCCTTAGATTTATTATTGGGTTGAGGACTGCTTTCTTGACTCTCGATGTTTAAAAGCAAAGGACACATGATTTGCAGTTCAAGACCTGTGTTTTTTTTTCTAACATTTTCAAATGCAGCAAACTGTTTTGACATTCCTGCGTTTTGTTCCTCTTCCTCCCTATCGGCCATTAATCCTGTTAAAGTGACTTTTTCACTAAGTGTTTCATCGTTAAACATAATGAAAGAATCAAGGCCTTTGTTTACAGAATAGAGAGGAGAATTTTGTGGTGTGTCTTGGTTTGTAACTGTGTATTGCATATGGGATTCCCTGTAAAGTCTTCTAGTCTGATTGGAAACAGGGATGGTCGCATAGGTCATGTCCATCTGCATGGTCCCTTCTAACTTAGCCCCCCAAGATCTTGATAATAAAATTCCATACTTTGGGGGCACATCAGCCACAAAAATATCCATTACTAAGCATTTGGCTGGAATCTGGGCTAAGTTAACGTAGAGGTCTTTGATTAATCCTAAACATTTTACTCTGCATGAGTCAAAGGAGTAAAGGTATTTGTAGGGTCTGGTGATTTCAAGGCCTTTTCTCTCCATTACAGCTTTAGGCATCAAATTATGAGAAGCCCTGGAGTCATGCATAGCGTTGTGAAACTTTTTGTCATGAACATTTAAACTTACATAAAAGGGAGGAATAGGTCCCTCTTGATATCTACCTTCAATCTTAGGACCAAAAATAAGCTCTAGTTGGTCATCATTAAGATTGAGTGTCTCATTATTATCCTTAATATTTAAAGCCTTCAAAATTTGGGTCCTATATACATGCTGTGTAGCTAAGTCAGTGATGGGAACAGAGATTTTAATCTTTGAAATTTCATGTTCTAGGTTGAAATATATTTGGTTGTTTGTAGAACTTGTCTCAGTCTTACTAGCTGCTAGTCTATCAGCAACATCAAATCGCTGATTTGTTTTATTTACATTTGAAAAAATTGTTTTTACAGGAGTACTAGCTGAAGTGTTAGTACTACCAATGCCTTTTCTGTTTCATTGTTTTAGTGCCTTTCTCTTTACATTTATCGGGAGTCTAACGGCCAGCATTTTCTCCTTTGTGTGACCACTTTGGGTTTGGTTGCGGTGTTGTTTTTGCGAAGATTTTTCGGAGGTTTGGTGGTGGGGAGTTTGTTATTGGTTTTGTGAGTCATATTCTCTTTGAGACTCTATGATGACATTTTCCATGTCTTGATAATAACTTTCTTCATCATCTCTTTTGTCATCATAAGGCGTATAAAGACCTTGTTTTCTATCGTAATGAATCTCAAAGTCATCATCATCTACCCCCAGCATGTTGATATGATCTTCCTCTGTTATCTCATCTGTTTCTTTAACCTCACTTACATAGTTTTGATGAAAGGGAGGAGTGATCTGTTGATCATCTTCCCTGGGTCTATTTGGAGGTTGGTTCCTTCTAAAATTCTGATTCTGGTTCTAGTTTCTGTTTTGAGGAGCATTTTGGTTTTGGCTGGCTTGTGCTCTCTCAAGGATGCTCATTTTCTCTATCATCTCTTCCATCATTCTCTCCATCTTTGAGTTGGAAGTAGAGGGTGTAGATTCCTCTCTAAAGGACACTCTCTTTTCATTTTTCATTCTTGCTCTCTTCTCCATCAAGTTGACTTCCACGGCAAGAGCACCTTTTTGCATTTCTTCAAGAGTTGCAGGATCTCTCTCTCTCTCAGCTGATAGGCCATCTCAAGGTCAAACCCTTCAAGAAATTTGTTTAAAGCTGAGCCTTGTGGAGGTTTTAGATCTGGGGAAAGTGCATTATATACACTGTTAAATCTGGTACAATAAGCTTGTACGCTTTCCCCAATTTTTCTATGGAGGTTCTTGTAATCGGAAAGGACTTGGAGAGGATTTTTCTTTACCTTCCATTTGCTTAAGAATGTCTGATGGAAGGCTTGGATATCATTGATACTATGGGGGGTTAAGCCTTTGAACCATTTTCTTACTTCTCCCCCCAGACTCTGAGCAAAAAATCTAAGTTTGACAGAATCATCATCAATTTCATTTCTGTCAAAGTAGTCATTCATCTTATCCACATGTTGTGATGCAGTTGTAGCATTGCTAGCATCATATAATGGAATTTTGGACTGATAGTCCTGTGGAAGATTGACTAATGGTATAGGAAGGACTAAGGGAGCATACCATGTAGCCATGCCAGGAGGTGGAGGTGGATTTACAAGAGGTAGATTAACAAGAGGGAAAGTGGGCTAGAATGGAGTGGTTTGAACAGTGGATGTAGGGTGAGAAGAAGTGGATGGAACAGGAGTAGATTGCTGAGCTAATCTTGGATGAGAGACACCTAAGTTGTGAAGGAAATGTAAATCAGGAGGTGTTGTTTCTCTACTACCAGGATTTTCACTTGATTCAGGAGATGAAAGTGAAGACTCAAAATCTAACTCATCTAAATCATTAAGAGACCTAGTTCTAAAGGGATTTACTAAGTCAACTTGCGATTTTTGTAGAGCTGAAAGATTTTCAGGAACTGAATTAGCTCTCAAGGGTAATCTGAAAACGGTTGATAATTTAATCCTAGGAGACTTCCTAAGGATGCTTTCTGGGTTATCAACTATCTCAGGTGGATCAGGGTCAGGATAGGCTCTAGCGTGAATCTTTCTAGGAGCCACTATGCTGTGTTTTTCAGACCCAAATAAATAAGAAAAGTTCAACCAGGTATGCCAGTCTTTAAATGGTCAACTAATCTGTTTAAACACATTTTAATCCTAGGGTCCTCTAACTGAGTTTGAAAGATATTACAATGATAAGGGTTCTTCCCAGTGGAGTCTTAAGGTCTGTTCAGGATTGTGGAGTCGCCAAGTGGAAATTTTTAGCTCCTAAGAAGGTAAAAGGTTTTATGGTCCACCACCATGCTTATTGGATACCAATCTGAAATATTTTTGGTGTTTTCTGAGTTATTTTTCAGTTGTGTGGTTTCTAAGAATGTGCTAACTCTATTTCAAAACTTAGCTACGGTTATGAGACGAAGCTTATGGCTAAGCCAGCTGATCTTTCAAGGTTAGATAAAGTTTTATGAGAATCCTAGGTTTTCCTAGTTTGTCACTGATTCAAACAAGTTTCATCATGATTACCACTTCTTGGTAGTGCTTGAAAGGGCTACTTTTTACTCACAAGGTTTTATGAAGTTTTAAAAGGGAACCTAAGGTGAAAAATTCAACTTCGTCCCCGACAGAGTTGCCAGAAATGTTAGCACCCTGTAATGAGCAAGATTGGCTAAATTCCAACTACAGGGAGAACATTATTTCAACCACTTTGGGATTCTAGGATCTAGGCCTCCTGAATCTGGAGAGGGATCTGTCCAATAAGTGCAAAGATATATTTGTCTTTGGAGTTTTGGGTAATGATATTAGGCTAGTTATGAAGGCCGAGGGTTTGTTTTTGTTTTTGGATGGTTGAGCACGATTACTATTTGAGGTGGAAATTTATAAATGAAAAGAGTTTCAAAGGTGAGAAGTTGCAAGAAAATAGAACAAGCTTTGGCCAGGAATATAGATAATTGCAGGTTTTAGTCCATTGGGCTATGGAGTCATAATAGGATTTAATTGAAACAATCAGGTTCAAGAGTGTTCCATGGGGAAAGTCATCTATGTCTAAGGATCTATTCAAATTTTGATTTATGGAATGAAATGATACATCAAGAAGGGGAATTAAACAAATGAAGAACAAAGAGAAACCTAGGATCTGGTAAGTAATTTGAAACTAGCCAGCCTTTGACAAACACTTAAGAAAAACATAAAAGAAATATAGGATCTGGTAAGTACTTTGAAACTAGCCAGCCTTTGATACACTTTCAATAGAAAACATATGAAAACAGGGGGAAACAAAAATGATAACAAAGGATGGTCTAAGATTTGGTAATTACTTCTAAACTAGCCAGCTTTTAACACATTCCAAGGGAAACATTCAGACAGTCTTTGGGGATAAAACTAGGACTAGGGCACACCATATCTTCCTTAGTTCATCTCTACTTAACATGAAATGAAAGTAACATCCAAGAACAATATTCAGCTAAAACAATAAGACGAGGGAACGCCAACATTCCTATGCTTAAACTGAATTAAATCATTCCTAAATAACACAGATTGGAAGAAAACATTCAGATAAAGATTTTCAGTCAGAGAAGGGAACTGATATACAGTAGGTCCTAACTCTATGCATGCTGTTATTTATAAGAGAATATGAATACATTGAAAACAGAAACAAAATAACGAGTCACAATGAGAAAAACATCACCGTCAACATAGACCAGGATCCCATAAATCAGCTTGTATTGATGCTCCAAACCAGTTACAACTTTAAGTCCAATGCTTTAGTTTAGAAATCATCTACACATCTCAGCCTAACTTATCTATCACAAGCAGAGCTCCAAGGGCCAGTGAACACTATTTACAAGTAGGAGTCTCAAGCTCAATTACATTTCAATGTTCAGTAGCCAACTCAACCAACCCCTCTCTCATCTTCTCCAGAAATATTTATAGAAGAATGAGGAGGTGAGATCTGATAAAAGATCTCCAAATATAATTAATACAGACTTAATGGCTTCCTCGGCCCTTGGGGGGCTCGATGAAGAAACTTACATAGGTGTCTTCTATATTAAATAATTTACATTAAGATTTAAGCTCGGTGGGAGCTTTTCTTGACTTTTGAGGCTCAGTGTTGTGTCAAAGTAACTCTGCTTGATATTTTGTCATTAATTTTGTGTGAAAAATTTACTCTCTGGCCGCGTTTGAGACAAATATCTGATCCTGATCAATAACTTCGGCCTCTGATATGAATGCTTTGAGGCACAGGTGGCACTGTGGTAGCTGGGAGGAATCGATTTGCCTCAGCTGTGGCGGTGGAAGTTTTCTGTCTGATGAACCTTTATGATTTTTCTGTTAACTGTTTTTTAATTGGGGATTAGGCTTTTGATAAACCATCTTAGACGTAATCCCCAAAGATCTGTCTTCAATCTTATGTTCTGGTATATTTTTGTCTTCGACACTGATACTCTTTGATTTGTGCCTGATTCACTGTGTTTGTTGGTGTGCAGGGCTGCACAAGGATCGAGTGGCATCAATGCCTCATGAATCATTGATGAAACATGGAGTTGAATCCTACAAATGGTTTTCTTTAATGAATCAAGAGCGGGAGGATCGTCAGCCTCAGCCTTTGAATTTTCTTCAGTATAGCGGAAAAACCATTTAAACCCCGCAAAATATGAACAACATTATAAAATCCTGCATATATAGGTTTATTGCTTCATAAGGCGCATGGAGAGAGCGTGGACATTGGATGGCATCATCCAACGGTCAAGATTGATCAGAAGAAGTCAAAGGGAAGGCGGAAGAAGAATTTAAATTGGAGCCGTCGATCGCGCAGAGATCGATGGTCGGGAGCGGAGGTGAATAAATAATGTGAAGGGGTCACATTATTCAGAAAAATAAAATAAAAAGCAGAGACAAAGGTTTAAAACCTTCATTTCGGCGGAAAATGGTTGAAAAATGAGTGGGGAGCTCAGGACGAACGTGGGCCGTCGGATGAGATCGGCCCACGCGATCAACGGTGGAGATTGCGGACCGCAAAACCTTAGAAATAGGCCCCAGAGTTCAAAGCATTTAATTAAACCCCACTGTATAATGTTCTCGGGTCCACATTGGGTGATTGTGCGAGGAACCCATGGAGATCTGCTCCAATTAGAATCTGCTGCGTGGATGCTGATGTGGCGCCGGGGGCCATCGACTCTTGTGGGACCGTTGACTGCCGTTGTGGATGAGGGGACTGGGGTGATGGAGTGTGGGCCATTGATCTGCAGATCAGATCGATGGCAGAGGTGTTTTAAATAACCACACCGTACCACGCTTATCGCATTGGCTTCTTCCGAACGCGATCACCGTCCGATGAGTTGGCCTCCGATCGGACGTCGCGCATCGATATTGCGCCCACTCCACATTTGAATTTTAATGCGTGATGGGGGTGGTTTTTCAATAGTGGTCAAGGCCACGTGTCGACCGGTGGCGCTGATCGCTGCCAAACGGAAAAAAACCGCCTCCCTCTCAAAAGCGGTGCGATGAATCCCGCCCAGTTTTCTGTTAATATAACGACAAAAAATATTTAAAACCTAAAATTTAATATAAACAAAGGTTTGTTTTCGGGAGGGTTTTATATTCACAATTTGGCTTGGCGCCCGTCTGTGGGGCTACGGATGTATGGAAAATAATATGACCGGGGGTTTATGCACAGGGCTAATCGGCATCGGAGCTTTTAACATGGCAAAATACTTGTGCGCTCGGCTCTCTGCGATGCGATAGGCGCTTAAATGGCTTAGTGCCTAGTTCCAGCACTAGGGCATATGGAGGGGAAGGGCTAAGGAGTTAGCCCAAGGGGGCTTAAACCTTTACACCAAAAATATGTATTTTTTAAGAATTTTTCAATATTTTTCAAGGGTTTTGAGGGTTTTGATAAGGAAAAGAAGGAGTCTTAAACCTTATCAAAGGAGTTTTGATAGGGGAAAAGGGAAAAAAATGAAAATGAAAGATTTCATGGGAAATGGAGTGGTAAAAAATGAGGTTAGTTTTAGAAGAGGACAGGAAGAGGAAAGTGGAGTTTGCAGCAGTATTTCTCATAAAATGAACAGAATTCTAGAGTGTACAATGGGCACAGTGGGGGAGATTTTGGACAAAGGCATGAGGCCTTCAAGAGTCTTCAAGAGCCAACACTTTTTGCAATAAAATTTGTTCCTTGAAGGCTCCAAAAATGATTTAGCCACCTTTTGGTATATCAAATTTCATAGGTGGCTAGCAGAGTGCATCTCCATTTTCAAGTTCTCCTAATCAATAAATTATTAGTCTTGCATCCGCCACTAACACAATGCCTCCAATCACAAGACAAGTACCATTAAGGAGGCGACTAAAAGTAGTGTTGAAGGTGTTGTGGAGAGTTCTATATCACTAGTACCTATCATGGCATATTTCGTTTGTTTCATGGATAAGTCCTATATTAGGACATGAAATATCATAAAGAATGATTTTAATAAAAAGGAGTTCCTAGAGGATTTAGAAGAGAGAGATATTTATATGAATATCCATAGATCTAGGTTCCATAGAATTTCTTGCAAAAATTTGTTGCTACCATGTGCATAAGAAATAAGATAGGTATTGTAGGCTATAGACTCCAAGAACATGGTTCTTAGCACTATAAGCATGAAAAATCTCACGACATTTCGATCAGATGATATTCACTCATACTACAAACTACCGAACCCAGAAATTTATCTCAATTCTTAGTATTATGAATTTTGGGTTCATTTGAATACAAAGGGCATGATCAGATCATGGTGGTAGGAAGCAACCAAGTATTAACAAAATCCAGGGGGAATTTATAGGACAAGATAATTGAGAACAATTTACCAATACCTCATGGAAATGTACTACATACTATATGGGTAGGAAAGCACCAAGTTTTGTGAAGAAGAAGAAGAATGGAAAAAGTTATTGGAAGAAGAAGAAAGCAGGAGAAAACAGGAGGAAGGTTTACAGGCCTAGAAGGTAGATGAAGAACAAGAGGAGGATGAATCAGAAGCAGACATTATGATAAATACAGAAAAAACAAGCTATCGACCTCCACCTTCTCTTATTAGTAGCCATCTTACATTTAGCGAAATGGGAATAGTTCCGCGATCGGATGAAAAAGTCGTGGAAATTTCAAAATTTACCTTCGATAAACTGAAGAGAATAATAGTACAATAAATAAGGCTTTTTCATAATGATTTTTATCATCCTATATCCATTAAAAAAAAGAGGGTAATTGTGCCTAATACAAGGAAGAATCCAAGAGAAGTTGCATCAGCAAATGAAACCTTTACGAAAGCCAATAAGGAGAAAATTGATTTCATGATGTGAGAAAATGAGAAATTAGCAAATTAATTGGCTACTATAAGGCAACAGATCAATCATCTCATGGCCAATAATTAGATATTTTCTTCCACCAGTGCTAGCAGAAAAGAATTGAAGGCAACAACATTTGAAGAAATCAAGCCGTTGGAAAACACCATGAAGCAGTTGTATGATGAGATGATCAATACTCTACATGAGGCAGTTATGTTCTTACATGAAGTACATAAAGGGTCATAGAAGACGGTGAAGGTTCTGCAAACAAATTATTCAACCATAGATATGATTCAAGATTGGGGCATTGTTGGAGTAGGGTCCCCTAGATAATGCATTTTTGATAAATTTTGGTGAAAGTTATTTTTTGTAAGCGTTGCGCATAGAGATCAAGGGGCTTTGGGGCAGGTCAAAGTCCCTTAATTATTGTAATGGGAAAAGGGAAAAACCATGAGTCTCAAACCATGGTTTGAGACCATGGTATGTGCGCATTTTGGATAATATAAATATGTAAGAGTCAAGTGAAGAAAGATATGTCAGGTTATGATTCTTGATCAATGTTTTGGTTATGTGTTTTTGTTAGTTTGAGTTTTTCCAGGTAGAAAGGCTCCCACTGGTTGTGTACGCGGAGACCTAAGTCCTGAGCTATGTGCAAGGACCCTGCTGCTGTGTGCACAAGCGAAAAGATTGTACTGATTTGAACATCTCTTAATAAAGAAGGAAATTTTGGCAAACTCGAACTTTTCATGATTCTTATGGTCATTTGTCTTAGATTTTTTATGCACATTATCTGTTGCTTAAGATAGATTTGAATTTTCCCTGTTAAATGCATCTGTGTTTCTGCAATCGATAAGTAGAGTGGTAAATTTCATATATGTGTGAGTATTGTTCTGCTTAATTGTTAAGGATTTGAATTATATTAATCTGTCTGTGTAATGGTTTATTTAGTGAAAATCTGTGAATACGCTAGGGTTCATTTTGTTATCACTATCTGAGTGCGGACAAAATTGCTGTATTGTTTAAGGGTTTATCTACATTTAGATCCGGTTATGTGAAATGCGTGCAAGACCGTATGCTTAGATATGTTAAGGAAGGATCAGATCCACATCAATTCTCCCTGAAGGTGCAGGAACTTGGTTCCAGCACCCCCCCATACTGCTTCGGGTGAGACTTTGGTATGCGCAAGCAGATCACTATCGAAAGGGCCAATAGTTGGAGGGTTTGTTGGTTGCGCAATTAATTTGAACCTGGGTCAGGACCCCTCAAGCCAACCAATGGTTCTGTTTCTGGGATCAGGATCATTTTGAGGGAGATTTGATGTTGTGGAATCCAATGAAGAATGAACTACAAGATTGGTTGGATAAGAAGGTGCGTGAATTTGCTGAAGAGTGGGAACAAAGGTATATCTATACATTGGTCCACGAAATTTTCTTTTCTTCCTTTGCAACCGAGCTACAAGAGTGGCTATCTCGACTTGTTGAATTCCAAACCTACGGAAAGGAGGAAGCGATCACCAAGTGGACCCTAGAACTGGTGCAACAATTAGAGAAATCTAGCAACAAGATCACCCGCGTGGTAGATCACTAGATTGATACTGTGTTGGGAGGATTTGTGAGTAAATTTGCTATTGATACCTTTGTAGTGTATTATGAAGCTGAAAGAAGTTTTTTCAAGGGCCCTAGAGGTAAGTTCCGACACTCATTGAAAGTGTGGATTAAAATTCTCTTGTGTGAAAAGTGTACTCTGTGCAGCCACATTGAGTGAATGTCCCATAGAGGCCCATCTAATTATACGCGCAGAGGTTCTGGAAGTGCTACGCGTAGTGGAAAAAATTATAGATTAGACCTAGAAGAAAATTTTGTTTACAATCCTCTCAAAGGTAAATATGATATTGATTAAGAGTCTGAAACAAGTAGCTCTGGTGAATCTGCGCACGAAGAAGAATGAAATTTGGCTTTAATTCTGATCCCATCCACTCTGCTCCCGTATTCACATCACATGAATTAGTCATCCACTGTAATATTCCTAATTAGCGCAAGCTAATAAGAATATTTCATTCTGTCTTTAATTTTATTTATTGATGAATAAAATGTAAAGGAGGACATGAAAAACTCCTAAAACATAAAAATAAATCAATGCCCAATGTGAACAGAGACAAATCAGGGCTTTCTTAATAAAATCCACTTGTGTGTGAAACAGGTTTGAGATATTTGACTGAGTCAATAGGACCAAATCTACAATGCTGTCTAGGTTCAATGTATCTCCTAAAGGGACAACACAGTTCTAGAAGGAGGACCTCATGTGAAAGGGGTTAAGTGATTCAAGGTGGTTTAGGGTTTTGCACATCATCATCTTATAAAAGGAAGGAGAAGGCTCAAGAGAAGGGTTGTTGAAGATATTCAGAAATTAGTCTCCTTAGAATAATTCTATTTCTCTGGGCTGTTTAGCAAGAGAATAGTGAGGGTTTCCTGTTTAGGAATCCTCCCTCCTTCCTTGAGGATTTCTTGGAGGAGATTGTGCCGCATTGATCCACTATCTAACATTTTGGGCCAAGCCTCATATTAAATCTGCAACACAGTCTTGTTTGGGGTGAGATGTCTATGTAGGCTGCAGCAAGTGGAGTTCTAGATCTGCAGAGATCTAGTTTGTTTTGGGTGTCTCTTCTCATGGAGTGTGTCTTTTAACCTCCTGGAAGAGTGCCTCTTAAGTTTGAGCTTCAGATTCTTATCTTGGCATCAGGAAAAAGTGTGCCCCACTTCTTTAGTGCAGCCACTTGAGGAAACTACGTCCTCTTTGCAGGAAAAGTTGCAGTGTACATTTGATAGCAGTTTGGAGGAGAGATCTCCAGTGGAAGGACTCCTTTCCTTCACTGTGGTGATCCGTGGATTGGCCAACCAATCCATGTTCTATTTCAGATCTGATCTGCTATGTATCATATTCTTAAGAAATTTCTGAAGATTACTGTAGATCTATGGTGTAGATCTCAGATCTATTCATTGTTATTCATTGTCTGCTGAGATCCCGAAGGGGAGTGTACTAAAAAGCTCTTTTTGCATATAGATCCCATTATGATATGTGATTTTCTATTCAGATCTTTTGTATATCTAAAATATAATGAAACACTGCTTCATCCCCCTGTAAATTACGCTGTTTAACTTTTCTGTCTCATTCCATGGTTGCAGCACTTCATTTTGTGGCCTTTCCTCATGTATAAATCTGTATTTTCTAACATAAAGCCATTGAATCATATTCTGAACTTGCCATACTAATATTCCATCATTATTTCAGTTAATCCCTTTAGAAAATCACGCTATAGAAGCTTCAACACTTTCTGCATAATTTAAGCCATGGGAAATCAGGGTTTTCTAGCCTAGTTAGGAAAGGAGGAACTGTTTAATATAGAAAAACGCCTTTTTTTTTCTTCTAAAATTCGACATGGGAGTCCCTCATAACCATATCTATCATATCCAACTACTTTCCCATCTTATTGTTACACAAATCTCTGAATACATTCATTTTAGGGCTTGAATAACCTCTTTTCCCCACCTTTTGCCTTATAAAACGTTGTATAAAGTTGCTGCTATATATTTTATTGAAGGATAAATGATTTGAAATCTATTATAAGGCATATTTCTATAGCTCCACATTGGTAATAACTCAGATTATTCCCAATAGTGTAGCTGTTCCAATTTTGGGAACATTACATCCACTCCACCTTCACCTCCACCACCGTACGATGATATGGATGCTTCCATGAAGTTATCTAAATTTCCCTGTATTGGGAATGAAGATGTGGATCAATTCTGGTTTGTCACAACCGTTGTATGGACAACATAATAGATTAATAATGAGGATGTTAAGAAAGCATATCTGGCTACTTATTTTCAAGATCGTGCGCTGGATTGGTACATAAGGTATGTGATGATGAACCCTAATGCAAAAATTGATAATCTGAAGTCCGCATTGAAGGAAAATTTCAAAAACCCGAATTCGTATGCTCAATGTCTGACTAAGTTAAAGGATATTTTCCAAGAATTAAACGAATCCGTATGGGAGGTGAATCAATGCTTGAAGCGCACCATCAGAGATGGGGGGTTTACTATTGATGACACACAACACAAGGAATGGTTCATTTCCATGCTACTACCGCATCTGTGCCAGCCCTTAAGTCAATAGAATATTGCAACATAAGAAGAGGATGTAGAGATTGCAATGAAACTAGAATCATCACCTGTACTAGCTGCGCAGATTGGGGCCGAGTAGGTCCAAATATAGTTAGAGTAAAATTCACTTAGAAATACAGAGTCTACATAAAGATAAAGGGAAGGAGGCATGCACAGATGTATGCTGTCTACGCTGTAAAGTTGTCGGGCATCACAAGGATCAATGCCCTGTATTCAATGAATATCTAGTAGACGGAGGACCAAGACCACTGAAGAGCGCAACAGGACCAAGTGGAACTCATATGTTATGGTGCATGATTTTTCAAGTAACTGGTATGCACATGAAAAAATTCTGCCCCAGGATTCGTAAATATGTTCCAGAACTCAAGCAACCTTTTTTCAAAATTTTCCTATCGGTGGGACATGATGAGCATGTTGTGTAACCAAATTCAAAAATAGAAGGAAAGAGATATCAACGCCTTAGAAATAAGCCACTTCGAGGGGGAAACCTCCAATACATTACATAAATGAAAAATTCTTGGATGATACAATTTACAAAACCTCCTTTCTATATATAGGAGTCCATGGGGCCATAATGTAATCCTAGTGGGCCACAATGTAATCCTAGCCGACCTAACAATAATAATTTAAGGGCACAATAATAACAAAATGGGGGTTACAGGGGTACAATAATAACAATAAGGGGGGCTACACTAACATAATAAGGGGCTACACTATTAATATAGGGACTTAACATGCCCCTCTCCTTGAAAAAAGTGTTGTCCTCAACGCTTGAGTAGCTCTGGGTGCTTCTGTATAAAATTCTCATCCTCCCATGTAGAATCTTCAGTGGGTAAGTTCTTCCACTTGATGAGATACTCTGAAATTGATCGATTCCGTAGTTGTCGAGTTCTTGTTTCCGTGACTGCTTTCGGTTCCAATATGATTTTTCCTTCCTCATCAATTTTTGGCAATATTGTTTGAACTAGAAGATTTTCACCTATAACCTTCTTTAAGCATGAAACATGGAAAACTGGATGCACTCGCGAAGAAGCAGGAAGCTCCAATTTGTATGCCATAGTACCAATCTTTTGCAACACCTTGTAAGGACCATAGTACTTTGGCGATAATTTATTATCCTTCTTAGCTTGCTTGAGGGACATTTGTTTTTATGGTTGTAGCCGTAAAAATACCCAATCTCCTACATCAAAACTTCTCTCGTTGCGATGTTGATTTGCATGTTGTTTCATTCGATTTTGTGCCAAATTCAGGTTATCCTTTAAGAGTTGGAGAACTTATTGCTGATGCTTGATGTGATCTTCCACTGCTTGAACCTTCTAATTTTCCCTTAAAGATGATGTGATGGATGGTGGATGATATCCATAAAGTGCCATAAATGGGGTCTTTTTTGCTGCAGTGTGGAAGGAAGTGTTATACCACCATTCAGTGAGAGGTAACCACTTGACCCATTGTGTTTGTTTATCAGATACAAAACAACAAAGATATCCTTCCAAACATTTATTTACTATCTCATTTTGACCATCATATTGAGGATGATAAGATGAGCTATGAGCTAATTGAGTACCCAAACAAGAAAATAACTCCATCCAAAAATTTCCAGTAAAAATGGGATCTCTATCGCTCATAATAACCCTTGGGCTTCCATGTAGCTTTTGAATTCTGTCCATAAATGTAGTAGAAAATGTACTTTCTTTAAATGGATGAGATAATGCACAAAAGTGTGCATACTTGGTAAGTCTATCAACTATCACCATGATGACACTCTTTCCTTCAGACTTAGGTAAACCTGTAATAAAATCCATTGAAATCTCCTCCCAACGTTGACTTGGAATGGATAAAGGTTGTAGAAGTCCCGGGGTCTTAATTGTCTCAATTTTATTCTGCTGGCAAACCAAACATTCCGTAACAAAATTTTGAATATCAGATTTAAGGCCATCCCAAAAAAAATCTTTCTTTATCCTGTGGTAAGTTTTTAGAAATGCCGAGTGTCCTCCTAAAGGAGAAGTGTGCAATTCCAGAAGAATATTTTGTTTTAGTTGGGAATTCTTACAAAGATATAAGCGATCTTTGTAACATAAGGAATCATTTTTCCAACTAAATGTATCAGATGTACTGGGATAATAGAAATGGCACAAAGCAATGCTTCCACCTCTTCATTCTTTCTTGAGAGTGCATCTGCAACAACATTAAGCTTTCCTTTTTTGTAGATTATTTCAAAGTCATAACCCAACATCGTTGTGACCCATTTTTGCTGCTCTTCTGAAGATAGTCTTTGTTCCAAAAAGTGTTTAAGACTATCATGATCAGTTTTTACCTTGAAGTGTCTTCCCATTAGGTAAGTTCGCCATTTCTTTAGTGCATGGAGTATTGCTAACATTTCCTTCTCATAAATAGGTTTTTGTAAATACTTTCCTTTGATTGGACGACTTTCAAAAGTAATGGGTCTTCCTTCCTGCATTAAAACAACACCAATTCCATTTCCTGAGGCATCACATTCCATAATAAAGGTTTTTGTGAAGTCTGGCGTAGCTAAGACCGGTGCTAGACACATTGCCTCTTTAAGATGTTCAAAGGCCTTAGTTGCTTCAGGAGTCCATGAAAATGCATCTTTCTTCAATAATGTTGTTAGAGGTGCTGCTATTCTCCCATAATTCTTAACAAACTTGCGATAATACCCTGTTAACCCGAGAAATCCTTGCAACTTCTTTATGGTTGTGGGGACTTTCCATTCCTTAATTGCTTTAATTTTGTTAGGGTCTACTTTAACACCCTCGTGAGATACAATATGACCCAGATATTCCACCTCTTGTACTCCAAAGAAACATTTGGATGTTTTTGCATATAATTGTTTCTCCTGCAATAGTTTGAGCACCCTGTCAACATGTTCAGCATGATCCTTCCAAGACCTGCTGTAGATTAGTATATCATCCAAAAATACTAGCACAAATTTTCTAAGGAAGGGTTTGAAAATGGAATTCATCAACCCTTGAAATGTAGAAGGTGCATTGGTAAGGCCAAAAGGCATGACCAAAATTCATAATGACCCTCATGAGTTCGAAATGCTGTTTTTGGAATATCTTCAGTCTTCATTCTAATTTGATGATATCCTGAATGAAGATCCAACTTGGTAAAATAAATTGCTCCATGTAATTCTTCCAATAATTCATCAATCACAGGAATGGGAAATTTATCTTTAATGGTGAGCTTATTGAGCTCCCTATAATCCGGACACATTCGCCATGATCCATCCTTCTTGTGTACCAATACGACAGGAGCAGAGAAATAACTTTGACTAGGTTGAATTATACCCGCCTCTAACATTTCTGCAATCATACGTTCAATTTTTCTCTTTTGGACGTAAGGATATCTATAAGGCCTGATGTTTGGAGGAACACTTCCTGGAATCAAATGAATAGCATGATCATGATCACGAATAGGTGGGAGTCCTTTGGGAGTTTCAAACACCTTGGAATGATTGTCCAAGACTTGTTGGAGATCTACAGAAATAGATGATTTTGATGTTGGAACTTCTAGTAAGCATAGTTGTGCAATTACGCCTCGTTGTTCTTTCTTTAGAAGCTTTGTCATGACATTAGAGCTTATTATTCTTCCTGGCTTCCATGCAATACCTCATAATTCGACTTCCTTTCCTTCTGAAAAAAATTTCAAAAAAAGTTCTTGAAAATTAAAAGCTACCGTCCCCAAAGATTGTAACCATTGTGCTCCTAGTACAACATCAGCACCTCCCATAGGAATGGAAAGCATTGGACTAGTCAATACATATTCCCCCATGGTTAGCTTGATATTATGGCATTTCCCAGAACAATTTATAGTTCCTCCATTTGCAACCATCACTTGGCATTCTGGTGCTGGGTATAGGAAATAATTTAATTCCTTGGCTACCTTACAATGAATAAAATTATGGGTGCTACCTGAATCAATCAACACTATTACCTTTTTCTTCTTGATATTTCCTTCTATCTTGAGAGTTTGAGGAGTGGTAATTCTTGCCAGTGCATTACACGATATGGTCATATTGATTTCTTCCTCTTCTAGGGCTGGTTCCTGGTGTATATCCTCTTCTTGTTCATTTTCTTCTTCTTCTTCACAATCTATGTAAACCACTTATGACCTTTAGTGTATTTGCTATCACAACTGTAGAAAAGCCCTTTTGCTCTTTTTTCTTCCAATTGTTGTGGTGTCAACCTTATAGGTTGTGGAAATCTAGGCATAGCAATACTTCCTTCTTTATAGAATTGAGTGGTAGGCTTCCTTTTCGCCATAATTTTACATTCAACTTTTATTGACAACTTGAATGCCTTCTCCAATGAATCGGGTTCCAAAACACGAACTTCGTGTTGGATGTTATCCTTTAAAGTGCCTATGAAGAGATCAATCCTATGTTCCTCTCGAATAACAGTTACCCTTATATTCAATTTTTGGAAGTCCTCAATGTGCTGCCCCACTAAACCCTTTTGTTTGAGATTTATCAATTGGCTAAAGAAGGTGTTGCTCTTTGTATCCTCATAATGTGCTATCATTTCCTCCGTAAAAATTGACCAAGTGACAATTTTTTTATGGAAGCAAAGCCATCGATACCATACAAATGTATTTTGTTCTAAATGTAAAGTTGCAATGCGTACCTTTTGTGTGTTTTGCACGTTATGGAGATCAAAATATTGCTCCATTTGTAGTATCCATGTTACATGATCCTTTCCATCAAACTTCCTCATATCCATTTTTGGAATATGGTGGGTCTTCCCGCCAAAATTATAGTTTATGAAATCACGATTAACATTTATTTTTAGGTTCTTCTACTCTCTTTTCACCATTAGAAAACATTTCTTGTATCAACTTTGTCAAACCTTCCATGTCTGCTTTTAGAACATTCTTCATGTTTTCCATTTTCTCATCGATCTTAGCTTCCATGTCATCCATCTTAGATTCCATGCCAGCCTGCATGCCATCTATCTTAGATTCCATGCCTTTCTTCAAAACTTCCATGTCATTTTTTGTTGCTCTTTGCGAGAGCGGAATTTGTTGCACTTGCTCTTGTAATTTTGATATGTCATGTTGCCGTTCTTCGTCTTCATGAGTCATAGTAGAGCTTTCCAAAGGCTTAATGGGTGTTGAATTGTTTTTAGGGGCCATTTTAGAATCCAATACTGATATCTATTCTATAATATGCCCTTGCAATCAATTCAACTTGATTCTTGAAACAAGACTTATGCAATTCGAGAAAAAAATACACACCTTTTACTTGCTTTTGAAGAGCTCGATATTGAAATTGAATTATCTCTATAATTTCAGAACCTCAATATCTAGAATTAAGCCCTATAGTATCCCTCTGAAGCTTATTTCCAATGCCACAGGTCTGATATGATTTGGATTCTTCAAGACAAAGTTATGTCCAATCTCCCAGAATGACCCAATTTTGGACTGATTCAGTAGAGCGAACTTGTATGACTTGACACGTGTCACTGTTTCATCCTTTGACTCTAAAATTGATAGCAAAGAAACTAAAGTCCGTGTACTTGTGACCACTTTTTACGGCACTCCAATCCGATGCTCAGAGAGAGAGTTATGAATATTTTCCCACGATCACCTCTTTGCGATGAAATTCAGGAGCTTGAAAAAGCACTACCTTCCACAGATCATATCTCCGAAAATATTGTGAAAATAGCTCTGAAATATTTTGACAATGTTCCTTAAGATTTCAGCTTCGCACTATAAAAATTTCAGCTTCTCAAACTTCGTAGAAACAAAGTTATAGCGCAAATTCCAGGATGACTTGTTTAGGAGCCTGAAAAAAGACCTAACTTCCACAGATCATATCTCCAACAATATTGTGAAACAAGATCTGAAATTTTTTGATGATGTTCCTCAGGATTCCAGCTTTGCACCCTAAAAATTTCAGCTTCTGAAACTTCGTAGAAAAAAATTTATAGCGAAAATTCCACGATGACCTGTTTGGAGTAGCAAAACCCTAGAGTCCAAAGCTCTAATACCAAATGTTGTGTAACCAAATTCAAAAATAGAAGAAAAGAGATATCAACACCTTAGAAATAAGCCACTTCGAGGGGGAAATCTCCAATACATTACATAAATGAACAATTCTTGGATGATACAATTTTCAAAACCTCCTTTCTATATATAGGAGTCCATGGGGCCATAATGTAATCCTAGTGGGCCACAATGTAATCCTAGCCGACCTAACAATAATAAGTTAAGGGCACAATAATAAAAAAATGGGGGTTACAAGGGTACAATAATAACAATAAGGGGGTGACACTAACAACAATAAGGGAATATACTAGTGATATAGGGACCTAACAGACCAGAACTGTCACAACTTCGATTTGATGATTGACCGAGCCGATCTATATAGGATGCACACAAAACCAACCTCACTTGCATCCCTGTTTTGGCATGGTGGATTCCAAAGTAGAGGATGAGTAAGAGGAGGAGGAGCTAGTCGAGTAAGGGGGCAAATCATTTGATATAATTGTGGAAATTTTGGTCATTATGCGCACGAATGTCCAAACCAAACACAACAGTCTTGCAGGTATTGTAGAAAATTTTATCATGTTATTGAATATTTCCATGTATTGATTGCAATAATGTAGGAAAATAAACCACAAGATCCCACTCAAACTATTTAGATGGTAAGAGCTGAGTTGCGTGAAGAAGAACCAAGTGTAAATATCACTACTAAGAGTGGTCCAGCAATAGGTGAAGACAAAGGAACAAAGCTTGATACTGATCTTTGGATCTGAAAGTCACCTAAAAAGAAAGAAGGATTCAAATTACAAAGTGAAAAGGAAACCTTTGTAGAAGTGAAGAAAGGTTTTGCGGAGATGGGTGCCTCAATGTCTAAAGCATCAAGCAAGCCTATGGATGTGGTAGAAGGCGATGAAGAGCTAAAAACCTTCTTGCAGGCTTATATTAATTTGCTGCACAATAAGAAGGCAGTCGATAACCTCCAAGTGTTAAGGAGCGTAAGGCTGTTAATAATATTTATAAGAATAAAGGAAGAACTGGATGGGAGGTGTGCTTGACTGCTCAGATCGGTGCATACGATATGGATCAAGTCATTCTAGATTTAGGATATGATGCGAATGTCTTACCGAAGCATACTTGGAAATGAATGGGAGAACATAATTTGGAGTGGTCCAATATTCAGCTACGCATGGAAAATCAGCAAAATATTATCCCATTAGGAAGGCTCTCGCAAGTAGTAGTGGACATTGAAGGAGTAAGGGTACTCACAGAATTTGAAATTATCTAGATTGTTGATGATACTAACCCCTATCCTATGTTGTTGGGTCTAGATTGGGTGGTGGCATCATCAACCTCAAGCACATAAGTATGGTGTTTGAAAGTAATGGAACTAGGGTTGTGGTCCCTCTAGACCCTGCAGAAGGAGAAATATATATGGAGCCGGTGCACATAGATGATGATGTTGATCATATCTATAAGTTGACTGCACGCGACGACTACTGGATCAACCCGAAAGCGCATGGAAGACTTAATTGGGAAAAGTATAGCTCCTGATTTTTAGATTCATATGAGGAACTGGAGAATCGCTGGAATCGGTTGCATTGAGTCTCTGCATTGCGCTGCAATCGGGTTACAAAAATTTCTGCAGTGCGCTGCAATCGGGTGACAAAATATCTACGGTGCATATCCTTAGAGGTACGAGCTTTTTCTTATTATGATGGCATGAGTAATGTTAATCTATTTTTATAAGAACTTGAAAAAATCATTCCAGAAGCACAACGATTCCATGCACTTGATATAGCTCTGTGCTCAACTCCAGTGTGCTAGTGGGAGACACACAAAGGTTACTTGGCTAACTTGGAAGAATGCACCCGAATGTTGCGTCTGCGATTTGAGCATCCAAATACCAGAATAGGAGAGACCTATTTCAGAGAAGGCGATCTGCACAAACATCTGGCTAGATGGAATGAATCTTGGGGCGAAGAGCCGAAGCCAGAATGGGTGCATATATTCATCCACACTTTGGGGAAGGTGCCTACATAATGGTACCTCGAAACTAAGTTGTGACGAGGAACCACTAAATGGACTATGCTGACAGAGAGTTTTATCTTGACCTTTAGTTTTGAAAGCGAGCTCGAATGCCTTGATGAGGAACTACAAGATATTGGAGGAATTATCTTTGACACCACAAAGCCATCGGTTGAACGCGCCTTACCAACATGGGACGCGGGATGACAGACATCGTTGACCATCGAAATTTGTCAGTTGAAGATAATGAAGAAGACCTAAGGAGCATTACTATTCCCGAGTCTAAAGGAGAATGTGCAGCTGCGAGACCTATGGTTGAGTTACTTGATGTAACTAAGCCTCTGAAGATTAAGAAAGTCAATATTAGCTTAGAGGAACAACCAAAATTAGTGAATATAGGGGACTACTTGGATGATGATACAATGGGTAAGGTCACCTAGCTATTGAGTGAATATCAGGAGCTGTTTCCTACCAAATGTTTTGAGCTGAAGGGGATTGTAGGAGACCTCGGGGTATTGAAACCAGATGCACGACCTGTGAAGCAATGCCTGTATAGGATAAAATCCTAAATACATGTAGAAGGTCAAAAAAGAGTTGGAGAAAATGGTAGCTGTAGGGATCATAGAACTAGTAGAAGAATAATATTGGGTGAGCCCTATGGTGGTTCAAGACAAGAAGACCAAGGGATAAATAAGGATTTTTGTGGATCAAAAAAATTGAATGATGCTTGTGTGCATGACCCATTCACGACCCCATTTTCTGATAAAATACTAGAAAATGTGGGTGGTCAGGAGGCTTACTCATTCAGGGATGGATTTTCAGGATACCACTAGATAAGAATCGCGTCGAAAGACAGAAGAAAAACAACCTTCACAATAGAGTGGGGATCCTTTCAATACAGAGTCATGCCATTTGCTCTAAAGAATGCACCAGGTTTCTTCTCGCGTGTGGTAGTAGCTGCGTTCAAGGAATTTATCCATAAATTATTAGAAGCATACTTTGATGACTCAACTGTGTTTGGATGATTGAAGAAGCATGTGTTGAGCATGCACTTGATGCTGGATACTTGTTGAAAGTATCAGATCTCGCTCAATCCGAAGAAGTGTATATTCTACGTCCCTTTCAGGATCTTTCTAGGTCATATTGTTTGTCAGCAAGGATTGATGGTGGATCCAACAAAGATCATTGTTATTGTTAACCTGGAGGTTCCCACAAATGTAAAACAACTACACTCAATTTTTGGGTATACTGGTTAATACAGGAAGTTTACTCAAGGCTGCACGCTGATCACTGCACCCATGGAGAAGTTTCTGAAGAAGGATGCCTCATTTTTCTGGGACGTAGACTGCTAGAAGAGTTTTGAATTTCTTAAGGAGAAGATGGTCACTGCACCCATATTGGTTGTTTAGGACTGGACAAAGGAATTCGATGTACACGTCGATGCATCCTACATTGCGTTAGGAGTTGTTTTAGCGCAGCGTGGAGCTGTGGATATTGACCACCCTATCAATTTTTCAAGTAGGAAATTTTCAAGTGTGGAGCGCAAATACTTGACCACAGAGAGGGAAGGATTAACTATCATCTACGCGCTACAAAAATTCTGCCACTATCTGTTGGAAGGTCATTTTAAGATGTTTACTGACCATTTTTCTTTGAAGTACCTGGTCAACAAGCTTGTGTTGGGGGGAAAGATCTGTAGATGACTGTTATTGTTTTAGGAGTATGAATTTGAAGTAATTGTGAAACCTGGGAGACTGCATTTTGGGCCAGACCATATATCGCACATTGAAAGTTGAGAAGAGCCAACTAACTTGGAAGAAGGATTACCAAACACACAACTATTTTCCATTAAAGTAGCCGATGATCACTTCACATATATTATTCATTTTCTTACCACTGGAAGAGCTAGTCACACATGCAATTGATTTTAATTTGATTACTGTCCATCTGTATAAAATGGGCGCAGATGAAGTACTAAGAAGGTATGTGTTGGAATTCAAAAGACGAGATATATTAGCCGAAGCTCATGGAGGAGTTGCAAGAGGTCACTATGCAGGGAAAGCAACTGCATAGAAGATTTTATGAGTTGGGTTGTGGTGGCCCATGGTGTACAGTGACACACATGAAAATTTTCTTGCTTATGATGTATGTCAAAGGATGGGGATACTGTCGCGTAGAGATGAAATGCCCTTGCACCCATAAGTGAATTTGCAAGCTTTTGACAAATGGAAAATTTATTTTTTCAGACCTACCAACCCTCTAGGAAAGAAGATAGGTGGGCGCTACATAATCACTGTGACAAACCATGTGACTAGATGGGCTGAGGCTAAGCCCGTGAAGGATTGTAGTGCAGAGACATTTGAACACTTCATTTTTTGGAACATCTTGACTCAGTTTGGGTGTCCTAAGATTTTGATGAGTGATCAGGGCACACACTTAGTGAATGAAACTATTCAATATTTGAATGAATAATTCTAGATTCATCATCAGAGGAGTACTCTGTATCATCAACACGAAAATGGTATGGTGGAATATTTTAATAAGATATTGGAGAATGCGCTAACTAATATTTGCAATGCTAGTCAAAATGATTGGGATGTGTGCATACCTATGGTTCTGTGGGCATAAAGAACCACCTTTAAGAAGTTGACAGGGAAGAAACCTTTCAGAATGGTGTATGGGCAGTAAGCTGTTATGCTAATGGAGTATATTGTCCCAAGTTGATATGGCTGAGTAGGATATTATGGAAGAACGATTTTCCTAGTTGGTCACAATGGAAGAGGACCGATTCATTGCAGGTTTCCATCAGAAGGTGCAAAAGGCACGCGAAAAGGATTGGTGTGATAGGCACATTAGATAAAAGATCTTTAAGGAATATGATTTGGTTTTGTTATATAACAACAAGTTTTCGCACCACCCAGGGAAGTTCAAAATGCATTGGCTTAAACCCTATGTGGTTAAGGAGATCAAAGAGGGATGTGTGGTCGGACTAGCCACTTTAAGAGGTGATGACCTTCCTAGGTATGTGAATGGGAGTCAGCTAAAACCATATAGGGACACCCCTATACCTCCATGCGCCAAATGAATATATGGCCGAATAATTATCTTAGTGCCCCGGACAGTTGCGAGAGGGCACAAGACCGTAAATTTTTTTTCCATCATTGGAAAAATTGGTATGTGTAGCAAGGATGGTGGATGTGCAGACAAGTGCGACAATTAGCCACTGACCACGTCGCATAAGTGCCAAAATATAGCCGTTGGAACGTTTAATATGGACAAGAAAATGTTATTGCCATTTGGAGGAGCGACCAAACTTCATTTAATAAGGAGATTATGCTAGATTTTGGGCCGTTTTAGAATTTATGGGGCTACATTAATGAACAAGAGACTGTTTAAGATGTGCCAATGCTATAAATATGACAGGAAGGGTTGCATTAGTTACCTTTGTGTTCCAAGTGATTTGTGCTCATTTCTCTCCATGTGTTTTCTGAATCTTATGTCTAGACTCGATCCAATTTTTGAGGAGGAGCCGCGCCACCGAGTGTTGGGGTAACTAATTCCACCAAGTATGACTACCACTGAACCTACCCCTTCTACGTCGTAGGCCACTAAGACCCTTGCGCCAATCGTTGAACCTTTTTTCCCTACCTCGCAAAGGAAACAATATAAGAAGGGATAGGCTTTGGGGACTAGGAAGTTGCTACACAAGAAAAAATTGAACCCCAAGTCAACCCCCGCTGAGTGCCAGAAGAGACCGATGGCTGACCTACCCGAAGAAATTATGGAGGAAGTTGAGGTAGTGGAGGTAGACCCAATATCTTGGTTTCCCAAGTATATGATGCCACACAAAGAATCAATGAAGGTTATGAAGGACCTTGACAAGGTTCTATCATACATAAACTCCATGCTCATCCTTGAAGCTGTGCCATTCAAGGGAGAGATGTTTGTGCAGGTCCCCCTGCTAAAGATGGAAGAATGGGACCTGGTCGATCCAGAGAAGTTTCCACAGCTTGTGCCCATAATTTAATTAGAACCAATCACCTATGATGATGGGGTTATCAAGGTTAAGCCCAAGCCCTGGGCGTTGGGTTTGCAGAAGTCTGGATTGTTGAATTTACTAAATATCCTACACTTTGGATGTAGTCCAATTACTAATATTTGTCTGCACTAGCTGCTCGCCCTGGTACACGATGATTGTTTATGGCTTGGAGGGTGCATTCCCATTGATGCCGAGCTGATACGTCATATCAGCCACCTACCAAGTCAGGGGCTGGACCCTGTTGCGGAATTTGGAGGAAAAGGCCAGGAGAAGAAAGTGGCAGAAAAGGTTAAGAAAGATTATAAGGTATCTCACAACACTCAGGGATTCCTCGTCAGTAACATCAATGACCCTACAATATAATTTGGGATGCTAATCCTCGCCTGCAAGATGATAAGGAAGTGCTAGCATAAGGAAGTCCCAACCCATGTAACTGCTTTAGATGGGTAATGTGAAAAGGGAGTATAATAGAACTAGGCTGAATACCGTTATGCGCAAAATTATTGGAGAATGTGCACGAGGCGCAGTAGGAGGGGAAGCAATTTTACTATGCTTGGCTACTTCTTTTTATTTCACTAATTAGCTGGAGGACACCATCTAAGGTTTAGTTCCCTTACATCGAGCCACACCTATATGAAGCTATGCGCTATGCAACCATATGGAACTCCAAGGTTCCTTCCCGAATCACAGAGAAAAATATTTTTTAGGTATTGTTCGATTTAGAGATATTCCAAGTGGTGTAGTCCAAGCCATGCTTGTCACCGATGCTATATGAGAAGTACAAACATATTTCATATTTTAAAGAGACTTTCCATAACATTCACATGCGCGTCAAAGGAGATGTTGAGGGTGTTTGGTACGAGCTACCTTTCATGGTCATGGATGATGACCTTGTGCGCGTGACAAAAAACTGGCCTACACTCTAGTTATAAGCGTGCACTACTAGTGGTGCATCATCTTTGGGGCCTGTGAAGACTTTGAAAAATCCACAAAGCATGAAAGATAAGGATAAACAGAAGGATACAAGTAAGAAGACTCCGAAAGATTAGCCAGAGAAGGATGTAGAGAAGGAAGAAGATCCCACCACGACGGGGGAAACCATTTACCTAGAGAAGGAAGCAGAGGACAAAGAAGTTGATAGTGTTAGGGTACCTTCCACGCAAAAGAATTCACTGAAGGGCACTAAGCACAGATCTTAGCCCTCCTTGGGCCCACGCAAGAAGAGGAAGGGTTCCAAGCAGACAGGGATAGAGGCCCTGACCATAACAGAAGAAGACCTGAATGAAATTGAAAACACAGTGAAGAATGGAACCGAGGACCTCTGGAATGATGTGGAGACACAGTACAAATCAATCCTTGAGGGTGTATATCTAGGTCTTTAGGAGTTGAAGGTGCAAGCGAGCGCGTTTCAAGAAAGCGTGAAGCAAGTGAGCCTGCAACAAGTGAGCGTGTAGACCACAAGCATCAGAAAAGTGAGTGCACAACCCATCAACAATGTTATGCTGATTCCTATTGAAAAACATGTGTTTCATGTCTTGGAACCTGCAATAACAGTGGAGCAGCTTGAATTGTGCGCCAATGTGCAATCTTGCACAAAGGTTGACATCAACTTTACGATGTTGCCTGGAGGAAAACTTCATGCCATGCACATGATGATTATGGAAGAGCTCTAGTACCGAGACGTCCATGCCTCCAAAGTTTCTATACAGACTCAAAATAAAGTCACAATGATGCAACAGGAGAATCAAAGTGCAGAAGAGGCTCTTCGAGAAGTTCAATATCAGTGCGTTGTGCTAGATCAATGATCGATCATGTTATCGCCGAATTGAGTCCTGTTGGGCTGCTGCAATGGTCCACTTGGAGTAACTCTTTCAAACCACTTGCAACTGGAAATTAGCCTATCTAGTTTGAGAGGGCTCTCTCAAAAGAAGAATAAATGATTTTTAATGAAGTTTAAAGCAGATGGCTAACTCTGAATTGGATTGAATGTGATGTTTTTGTATAGGTGAAAGATGTAAACCAGTAACTACTATTGGGCATGGAGTCAATATGAAAACTAAGTCACAATTAAACTTATCTCATGGAAGCTGAGGAAATTGTATTCTTATTAAACCATACATGAAGGAAGAAACAACAAGTTATATGCATACATGAAGTTGGAGCATGTCACCATGAATTCCAAGTGATTATACATAAGTAAACTACTAAATATTGACAAAACAAAAACCTTATTGTAAAAAAGAAGTTGGAGCATGTGATCATGAATTACAATTGATTATACAACTATAACACTGTAGAGAAAGTAAAGGATTGATAGAACAAACTTACATAAGAATACATAAAAGAATCTTAGGTCTCAAATAAGCATGCTGCAACTGTATATTTCTGATATCAAACTATTACAATAGTGTTAGTGTCAAGTAAACATCTCCCAACCCTTTCTAACTCTAAAAATCTCTCCTTTATAGAATGAGGACGCATACAAATGATATGCCACCTTGCTAGCTTCAAATTCCCACTTCAGAGACCTATTTCAAACATGATTCCATCACTTGGAGACTTCCTAGGGATATTTCTGTTTTGCAGAGTTTGAATACAAGGACTCTTATTTCATTAATAGTTCAACAAATAAACTTAATAAACCTTATAAAATGCAACCAACTAATTTTCTGAGTGTACTAGAGTGCTTATGTGTCATTATGCCACGTGTATGCTGAGCTGGACCTCCTCCAAGTCGAATTTTTATAATTTTTTCGCAAATATGGTTAGTGAAAATTCTGAAAAATAGGCTTCAACGATGAGTTTATAATTTCCAAACCCTGATGGATTTGTAGAAACTGAGAGAGGTTTTTGTTGATGGACCTGTGATGAATAAAAACCTCTTATATATTTCCAAAATACGTTTTCATTTGGTCTGAAATCGAACTTGAAGTTTATTGCTAAAACAATCATGTACATAAATTTTCGTAGCGTGTTTTAGTAGCATGGGAAAAATGGCTTTTCCATCAATCTTCTTGACTTATTTTCTATTCCAAAATGTCAATAATGTCATAACACCTTACCACCATGGATATCCCTCCTTGAATCATGCAAAAATTGACTTTAAAAGCAAAAAGACACCTACAAGTTTTTTCGTAGCGTTTTCCTAGCTTCAAGCCTGAAGCACGCTACGAAAAGTCCTGAAAAGGGAAAATTTTGCAGTTTAGAAATGAGCTCATATTTCCAAATTCTTAATATATCTTGAAAAAATGGAGGAGTTTTTTTTTTTTTTTTTTTTTTTTTATATCAATTTTTTTTGAAGAAAAACCTCTCTTAATTTTTTAAATACCATATCCAGTTGTCCATAATCTGCATTTTCAAAACATGTATAAAACATGAAAATTCTATTTTCTGAAAATAGGGACGAAAGACATCCCTGTATCTCCCAGTTTGTAGAACCTTTGAGAAAAGTGAAAGAGGTTTTGTTATTTGATATGTTTTTCAAAATAACCTCTCTGAGTTTCTTAAAATAATTCTCTATTTTTCTAGAAATCACCCTTGAAGTTTACTGCTCAAAGTTAGAAAACAGAGAAATGCTTCATATTCACTACAAAATTATCAGGTGTTTTCGTAGCGTTTTCTACCTATTTTAGACTGAATTCGCCTCGAAAAGTTGTAAAATTGGCTAGTGGCTCTTTTTGAATTTAAATTCTTGGGGAATGAAAACTAACAACATATAATGACTGATGGGACATGACATGACCTAAATGGAGGTGGCCTTAAACCTTAGGGTAGGTTAAATATGTAAAAAAATGAATTTTTCCTATACCAACTTGAAAGGCTTAAGGAGACCTTATCCTTTTGATAAATAAAATGTATGACCATGTCAAGTAATATTTCACAAAATTATAAGTGATAACAGTGGCTCCACTTGGGATGGTGTGCCCTTGTGGTACACAAAAGAACCTGTAGTTCAAGTGCCATCCATATTTTTATAAATAAAAAACTCTAAAATTTGCCAATGGATTTGATAAGATGAATTTCCAGTGCCACCTCCATTTGGATGCTCCCATCTTCAAAATGAAAACTTGAAACTTATTCTGACTTGTAACCTTGGCACTAAAAAAACCAGTAGCTACTTAAGAAACTGAAAGTACACATGCTGAATTTAAAACTAAAACTGAGAAAATTCTTGATCTTCAAGCTTATTTATATAAAAATTATCCTACTCTACTTGCTCAGCATAAAAACTGAATTAAGTGATCTCACACTCCCAATGAATCCAATCAAGAAGTTGAGTACTGGATTGGATGGACATTCCACTTCTCTGTTCATAAAACCATTCTTGAGAGATGACAACTTGTTCCACCATATGAATTTGTATACATAATTGAAAATCATATTGAAATTCATTTCTGTAGGATATTCCAGCAGAGCTGCGAAAGGATCCTTAAGAGTATGCACGAATACTTCTTGTTGATCAACAAGAAAGTGTGAGTAAATATGATCCTTTGATGGTGTTCCTTATTCAGATTCTTCATTATAACCCTAGTGACCTTCTTCAAATAAAAAAGGAAAAAATTGTTGATCATTATTTTCATTTGAGATGAAGAAATACTTGGAGAAATCTTGGACACTTTCAAAAGGAACTGCCTTAGCATGTACCGCAGAAATTTCTAAAGGTAACCCTTCATATGATTCAACAAGCATACCCATCTAATTATCTGAAATTTTCTTCATTTGATGTAGGATGATGCAAAGAATGACATGAAGAATAAATTTCTTCCTTTACCTGAGGATTATAGCAATTATCTTCCAGTATTTCCTCTTGTTGTTTGAAATGATTCTTATATTCCTGATGATCAAAGGACTGATAAGTCTGCTACAAATTTTAATCAAAATCAGAGGATGTAACACGATTTTCATAAATAAAGTCTTGTTCATTTTCATCCAAGAGAGAGGCTATCCTTTCTTCTTGGTGATGAAAGGGATTTTCATGAAGGGCCTCTAAAATTTCCTCATCTATGAACTCATCATCTTCATAACAATTCTCCAAATATTCAATAAAACTCACACAATGTTACAATAGTCTTTTACCAGCAATAAGGAAGAATGAAATTCTTCATACATCTCATAAAATGCAACATGGAAATCAACAAGAGAATATAATGAACCATTTGGCAGGATTTCGTACCAAGACCATGCTTTTCTCTCTAAAGTGACCATAAAATTCTTCATGAGACAATCCTTAGGGAACTGAACCTTAAGTATGTGTACATGCATATGGAATCTAATCAAATGAAGAGCAACATTGTCTTTCTTTTCATCTTTAAATATAGGAAGATTAGTTAACCAATCGACCTTTGGCATAGGATTTAGAAAACCAAGGATGTGAGACCAATTCATAGGGGCATACCTGGCATGTATTCTTGCAATGGAACTCATCTTGGAACTTCATCAAGCTACTAATGTTCAAGAAGTGGAGTCACCTTCCAATTTATTGTTTGATGTGTGGAGTCACCAGAGCAGAAATACAACCAATATGTGTCTAAGTGTCTGCTGCTCTCAGACATTAGAACTGAAACTTTTTCGTTCTTCCCATAGAAAATTTACACCTTCGATCCCCGGAAATGACGCCGAAATGTTATCACCAAATTAAGTCCTATTGGGCTGCTGCAATGGTAAACTTGGAGTAACTCTTTCAAACCACTTGCAACTAGAAATTAGCCTATCCAGTCTGAGAGGGATCTCTCTAAAGAAGAATAAATTATTTTCAATGAAGTTTAAAGCAGATGGCTAACTCTAAATTTGATTGAATGTGATGTTTTTGTATAGGTGAAAGATGAAAACCAATAACTACTATTGGGCATGGAGTCAATATGAAAACTAAGTCACAAGTAAACTTATCTGATGGAATCTGAGGAAATTATATTATTATTAAACCATACATGAAGGACAACATCAAGATATTTGCATACAGGAAATTGGAGCATGTCACCATGAATTCCAAGTGATTATACATAAGAAAACTACTAAATCTTGACAAAATAACAGCCTAGGTGTAAGTAGGAAGTTGGAGCATGTGATCATGAATTCCAAGTGATTATACAACTAGAACACTGGAGAGAAAGTAAAGGAATGATAGAACAAACTTACATAAGAATACATAAAAGAATCTCAGGTCTGAAATAAGCATGCTGCAACTGTATATTTATGATATCAAACTATTACAATAGTGGTAGTGTCAAGTAAACAACTCACAACCCTTTATAACTCTAAAAATATCTCCTTTATAGAATGATGACTCATACAAATGATATTCCACCATGATAGATTTGAATTCCCACCTCAGAGACCTATTTCAAACATGATTCCATCACTTGGAGACTTCCTAGGGATATTTTTGTTTTGCAGAGTTTGAATACAAAAAGGAATCTTCTTTCATTAATAGTTCAAAAAATCAATTTAATAACCCTTATCAACTGCAACCAAATAATTTTCTGAGTGTACTAGAGTGATGATGTGTCATTATGCCACGAGGATGCTAAGCTCGACCTCCTCCAAGTCGAATTTTTACAATTTTTTCACAAATATGGTTAGTGAAAATTCTGAAAAATAGGCTTCAAATATAAGTGTATAGTTTCCAAACCCTGATGGATTTGAAGAAACTGAGAGAGATTTTTATGGATGGACTTGTACTGAAACAAATCCTCTTTAAGATTTCCAAAATACGTTTTCGTTTGATTTGAAATCAAACTTGAAGTTGATTGCTAAAATAGTCATGTACATAAATTTTCGTAGTGTGGGAAAAATGGCTTTATCATCAATCTTCTTGAATTCTTTGTTGTTCCAACATGTTAATCATGTCATAACAACTTACCACCATGGATCTCCCTCCTTTAATCATGCAAAAGCTGAATTTAAAAGCAAAAAGAAACCTACATGTTTTTTCGTAGTGTTTTTCTGGCTTCAAGCTTGAAGCACGCTACAAAAACTCCTAAAAAAGGCAGAATTTGCAGCTTAGAAATGAACTCATATTTCCGAATTCTTAATATATATTGAAAAACTAAAGGAGGATTTTGTATATCAAAATGTGTTGAAGAAAAAACTCTCTTGGTTTTTTAAATACCATCTCCAACTGTCCAAAATCCGCATTAAAAACATGTATAAAACAGGAAAATTCTGTTTTCTGAAAATAGGGCCGAAAGACATCCTTGTATCTCCCAATTTGTAGCACCTTTTAGAGAACTAAAAGAATTTATTGTTATTTGATATGTTCTTGAAAATAACCTCTCTCAGTTTCTTAAAATACTTCTATGTTTTCCTAGAAAACACCCTTGAATTTGACTGCTCAAAGTCAGAAAACAGAGAAATGCTTCATATTCGCTACAAAATTATCAGGTGTTTTCATAGCATTTTCTGCCTATTTTACACTGAATTCGCTACGAAAAGTTGTAAAACTAGATAATGGCTCTTTTTGAATTTAAATTCTTGGGGAATGGAAACTAACAACATATAATGACTGATGGGACATGACATGAACTAAATGGAGGTGGCCTTAAACCTCAGGGTAGGATAAATATGTAAAAAAAATGAAATTTTCCTATACCAACTTGAAAGGCTTAAGGAGACCTTATCCTTTTGATAAATAAAATTTATGACCATTTCAAGTAATTTTTCACAAAATTATGAGTGATAATAGATCGAATGTGCAGTGACCTGCCATAAGTCATTGTACCTGCCACAACTGCACCAACAGTCAGGATAGAAATCCTAGTAGCTGCGCTAAAATCATCCCGCTCCGAGATCACGACAATATGCACGGAGCTGGAGCAGAAAATTACCAAACTGCAAATGAAGATACAACTAGAAACACATTTAGAGGTACATGCATAGTGCACTGCAGTAGTCCAAGAATCGACTGCTAGCATCACTTCTGCTGTGGATGGTCACATCCAACTGTTTGAAGAAGCCATCGACATTTTAACTTTTGTCCAAAAAGACCCCATTATCTGGTAGCTCAAGGTCAATCGCAGGGCTAAAGAACAAAAATTTGATGACATTCGGGTTGTAGCACCGACCCTTGTGCCTGCCCAAAGACTAGCACAATTACAGGAGAGTTGGGCCATCCAAGAAGAGATCGAGACTCTGCACCAATGAGAGAATTTATTGGAGGAAAGAGTGAAGCCAGGGGCGGATGAGGCCTTGCACCTCTCAGAGACCATTGATATAACCCTTAAGAACCTGCAACAGATAACGCAACATCAGTTTGGCTGCTGAAGGTCCCATAATGTAAACGTTAGTCGAAGAAGCACAGAGCACTGCAACACAGAGCGTAGAAGTAATTCTTCCATTCAAAATTTCGGTACATGCGCTCAAAAATAAGATGTAGGAAATCAAACCAGAGTGACTCGGGACAAGTCACTAGATTGTGTTGGGGGATTGTTGGAGCAGGGTCCCCTAGATAATGTATTTTTGATAAATTTTGGTTAAAGTTTTTTTTTGTAAGCACTGCATGTAGAGATCAAGGGGCTTTGGGGCAGATCAAAGTCCCTTAATTATTGTAATGGGAAAAAGGGAAAAACCATGAGTCACAAACCATGATTTGAGACCATGGTATGCACACGTTTTGGATACTATAAATCTGTAAGATTCAAGCGAAGAAATATATTCTAGGTCATGACTCTTGATCAAAATTTTGGTTATGTGTTTTTGTTAGTATGAGTTTTTCCGGGTAGAAAGGCTCCTGCTGGCTGTGTGTGTGGAGACCTAAGTCCTGAGATGTGTGCAAGGACCTTGCTGCTATGTCCACAGGAGGAAAGATTGTACCGATTTGAACATCTCTTAATAAAGAAGGAAATTTTGGTGAACTCAGACTTTACATGATTCTTATGGTCATCTCTCTTATATTTGTCATGCACATTATCTGTTGCTTAATATAGATATGAATTTGAATTGTTAAATGCATCTGTGTTTCCACAATAGATAAGTAGAGTGGTAAATTTCATCTATGCGTGAGTATTGTTCTACTTAACTGTTAAGGATTTTAAGTATAGTAATCTATCCATGTAAGGGTTTATTAAGTGATAATCTGTGAATACGCAAGGGTTCAGTCTGTTATAACTATCTGAGAGCACATGCAACTGCTTTATTTTTTAAGGGTTTATCTGCATTTATATATGGTTATGTGAAGTGCACACAATGCTGTAGGCTTATATCTATTAAGGAACGATCAAATCCACATCAACGCTCCCTGAGGGTGCAGAAACCTGGTTCTAACACCCCTGCATACTACTTCGGGTGAGACTTCGGTCCGTGCACTACCAAAAGGGCCAATAGCTGGAGGGTTTTGTTGGTTGCACAATTACTCCGAACCTGGGTTAGGACTCCTTAGGCCAACATGCACCAAATATCTTAATATACCTGCGATTTTGGTCAGAAAGAGCAGACAGGGTACTGGGAGAGATAAGGAAGAAATCAAGGTGTTTTTATAGATTTATGAGTATATCCATACTTTTGTAACCAAAACCACAACAACATATTCATGATTATATAATGGATTGGATGCCTTGGTAGTAATTCACAAGGTTCCTTCTATGGCACATTTACGGAGATTAAGAGTAAAAAAACTATTAGGCGAGAGATAAGACATTCCTTAAATAGTATCAAACAATCAACTACTCAAAATGAACCATACACGACCAAAGAATCTATTTTGCAATATATGACCGATCTGGCCAAGATCCACATGAATTTGATCATGTTGTTGAGCAACATTAAGATGGATTTTAAGACCATATATCCGAATGCATTGGAGGGTAACATTAGATATAATATAGAGGTGTCATTAAAGGTTGAACACATAGCAAAAAAATACAAATATTGGCACCAATACCTTACAACAAAGTTACATGTTACTATCACCAAGTTAAAATTTACAAAAGTTTGAGCATAATTTATTATTTTATATTATGGCCATAGCCACATGTTGATGGTTCTAGACCCACCAACATTCATGGGATATCCTCGATATGAAGTCCCAATCATACCTCACACCGTTTGGTGTAGGATTCCCATCCAGAATAAAGGCCCGGTTGCCAAATTCTTAAAGATCTGCTTTGATTCTAGTTGTCAGTAGGAGAGAGGAATGTAGGTGTACTTTCACAAAGTAAGGGGGGTGTTCCTGGTGAGTGTTCAGTTGTGAGTGTGTCAAGGTTCTTCTATTACGGAAAGGGAGAAAAGCAAGCCTCTAAGAGAGAGGTAATAGTACTAACCAAGATGATACACAAATGAACCAAAAGGATTCATCTAACGTCCAACGGAATAGTTCATAAGGGATGTGACGATCGTTAAAAACAAAAAATGAGAAAGGTCTACCTAATATCTTGCGAAATAGTCCACAGGTACGGGACATCAATATCAACCATTACAACACATTCTCGATAAAATAAGTACTAAAATAACCAAAATAACTCAACTATATTAGTACATGTGAAAGAAAACATGAAGTAAAACCATCCACAAAATAGTATTACAAACATGCATAATCGATTCATGAAGAACTTGTTGGCCTTGAAGGATTCTGTTATTAAGTAAAATTTCAAACATACATGTATATAATGAACATCACTAACTCCAATAGTGGAGTGTTGGAGCCACTCCTTGCTCCACAAAAGAACTAGCTTATCTCTATAATGATTTTCAAGTCAATCCAAGGTGAAAATTATTTTGCTCATACTGTTATGCATACAAATCCCTTTTGCGGACAAGAGCGATCTCCCTTGATTCCTAAAGGAAAATTAGAAACAAACAAACAATTGAAAAAATCTTTCCCTAAGCTAACTTTGTTTAGATCATCAAAACAAGAGAAGGATAGTGGTGCCATTACCTATTTTCGAAATGATTGATTGAGATCCCCAATCTGTCCCGATGCAACTCCTCAATGCTTGATGAGATCTGCAATCATAGATGTTAAAGAGATCAAAGACATATGAAATATAATGATTCAAAAAAAGCTTAATCTAATGATCAAGGAGATTAGAAATTGAAATTATCTTAATAAATACATAAAGGAATATAAATAATTCATCACTTTAGTAAGACAATACAATGAGAAAAATGATTCATTTATATTAATTCAGAAATAAAAGAAGAGCCTTACAACCATGCCTTGATGTCATGAGGTTCCTCCCAAATGCCTCAAATCCTCTCCTTGCATCATAAGCTTCCCAATCTAAATTCACCAACATAAGACTACCTTTTGTGAACTCCCCTAAAACTCAAGCCTCTACTCAATTTATAGGACAAATAGAGGAGGGTTTAGATCCACAAAAGAGGGATGAGATCCATTAATAGTGAGATCAGGGTTACTTGATCAAAGGGAATTAACTCCATGTTCCGAGGGGTTTAGATCTAATAGATATGACCAAGAAGCTTATAGTTGGGATATATTCACCCATCAAGGCTTCTAGAACTTACTTTTTATTTTTAATTTTCCTTGAGTCATGTACGGGGTTTACAATGGAACATGGAGCGCTGTTCTACGTAGGTTTCAATGGAAGAAACTATGCATTCAAAAAAACTGACTAGGAAAAGTGTGCAGGTCATACTAAACAGGTTAAAAGGCCATGCTACCCAAAATTCATAATTTATTCAAGGGTTTTTAGATGTTTGATTTGCAAGGGAGTGATTTGAAACATGTGCATGGATGGTGAGAGATCCATTTTAACCGTCAAGTGTCATGGTGACAAAATAATGTGTAACATATTCCCCCTAAAGTGAAAAGTTTGGAAATTCATTAAAAGATTGAAGAAATTTATCATGCCAAATATTGGATTAGAGAAAATGGTCGGAAACCTGCAACAAACATTCAAGGATTAAAATGAAAATATACATAATCATCACTGAGATAGGTATTCCCATAATGAGAGTAAAGATAACTCGATGAATGAGTACAAAAATAGCCTAAAATCATATCAATAGTAGACACAATATGGATGCATCCATCTATTATGAATATGTATACATAATCATGAATACATAACTCCTCTCAACCTGGATGGATGAAACTAGATCCAGGGTCTTGATCTCCATATCTCTATTCATAGCACGAATTTAACCATGTGAACAAAATGTGCTGAAGTTGAACATGATAGATACAACTTGATTACCAGTCAATGATGTGAACTATTAACAAGTGCAAGAGAAACCACCAATAATGACAATGGCTCTCAAGGTACTCTCAGTACAATCTATGAAGTGTGATTTAAGTGATTTTAATTTGAACACTCACAGATTCGCTCGATCGAAGGTCAATGATGAGAACCTATCGTCGAAGGATAAAAAATTGCCATTAATGAATGTAGGCCTCAAGGTATTGAAAAGGGTTTCTAAATCAACTTCCTAAATAGTGAGCAGAAGTCAATAGGAATCGATCTGTCATAGGAGGGCCTATGACACGAAACTTCATGTCAAGTTTTGAAGAACTGTTTTCCAAGGACTGACTCAGGGATGATCACCACAAATGAGGGATAATTTTTGCAAAGGAACATGAACTGAGGTTGAACTTCTCTTGAACACATGGAAACATGACAATTGACTTGGTAGCATTTGACTCAACGATAATACCCAAAACCAGCTGAATACTTTCAATGAGGTTTGATTAAATGTAAGACAAATGGATTACCCAACCTGGACATGTGTGACAGAGTGTCGTGTTCAAGAGTGACATATTTCCTTTTAAATGAATGAAAAAATGAATACCCTTACCTAATTCCCTCCCACCATTACTCGTAAATACCTCTTTATTTTTCTCAAGATTGAGGAGGATAACATTTTCTTGTTTTATAAGCTCATCCTTTATATGGGTCCTTTGAATTATTTTTATCGAACCCTAGGAAGGACCGGGTTCGATCTCATCATGATTGACGAGTCCTGCGCTGTTTAGTTTTATGTCTAGTGTGGGGTTAACTAGATTTCATTTTCATGTTTAAAGAGTTTAGAAAGAAATGGAAATAAAACTCAATAAGTAATTTCAACATAGATTTTTAGTGAGCCCAGAGAAAGAAAAAACTTGGTGTTTTTCATTTTTAGGGAGTTAGAAGAAAAACGTAAGTAAACTGCATAGTGTTCTTTTTCGTAAATTTAGTCCCTCAAGCCCGAAAAAGGATAAAATAATGCAGGAGAGAACTCTATTGACCATGCTTAGTCAACGTATACCTTTTTCATAAATGTTCCGGAAAAGGGGTGTTGGCTTAAGGGGTTCTAACCCAAGTTCGAAGATATCACGCAACCATCAAAACCCTCCAACTATTGGCCTTTTTAGCAATGACCTGCTTGCGCAGATCAAAGTCTCACCCAAAGAAGTATGGGGGGTGTTGGAACTAGGTTTCCGCACCTTGAGGAAATTTTTGATGTAGTGGCCCTAAACAGACTTATAACAAATAATATAATAGATGCACGCATGCACAGTTCATAGATCAACCCTTCCGCAGATTATCACAAAATAATTCACTATATTTGCGCACTGTAATTAAGTATGCTTCAATCATATCTATTCATCTAAATTCAACTGATATTCGTGCACATAATAAATTAGCTCATAAAAGAAGTAAATACGCAATACATAACATATATTAAAGAAAATAATAGATAATCAATACATCAATCACATAGAGTCCAGGTTCGCCAAAAATGTCTTCATTATTAAGATATCTATCAATTAAGTACATTCAACCCCTTTGCGCACACAACCAGTGGAGTCCGTACCCAGCGAGGACTTAGGTCTCCGCACACACAACCATCATGACACTTTCTACCCAAACACACCCAGACTTAGATCAAAACATTAAGCAACCATCACAAGATAACAAATGATGTCCTTACTTGAATCAACCCTTACATATTTATACTATCTAGACACACACATACCATGGTATCAAACCATGGTTTGAGACTCATGGTTTTCCCTTTTAAACCCATTAAAATGATTAAGGGAATTTGACCCATCCCAAAGCCCCTTTGACTCTTTGCGCACAACGCGTACAAAAAAACTTATACAAAATTACTCAAAAATGCACCCAAGGGGATCCCGCTCCAACAGGCCCCCAAAAAAAACTCATGACTAGTACCGATTCACTGCAGGGTGGTATCCTTCATCTTTGATTTTAGTGCTTCGACAAGGATACAAAGTGGCATGATGAATTCGACGCTTTGCGCAGAAACACCCTGCGTTTCATCAACCAATTTTGCGGTCATTGGCCCCTTTGCTGCCAAATTGATGCTACGCTTTTTTTGCTGGAGGATTTTAAGGGCGTCATCAAGAGTGTGCGAGAGTTGCGGGGCTTCCTCAGCCCATACACCATTCTTAACAATGTCTTTCTTGTCGATTTATTTCATGTGGTTCTATATTCCCAAAGAAATGCAAGTATGCGCATATCCTAATCATTCCGATTAGCATTGTAGATCTTAGTGAGCATGGTATCCAATATCTTGTTAAAAGCTTCCATCGCACCATTCACCTATGGGTGATACAAAGTACTCTTCTGATGATGAATCTGGAATTATTCTGTCAGAGCTTCAATAGTTTCATTCACAAAGTACGTACCTCGATCGCTCATTAAAATATTAGGGCACCCAATCCGACTCAAGATGTTCTAAAAAATGAAGTGCGCAGCTGTGTCTTCACTACAATCCTTCACAGGCTTAGCTTCAGCCAATATGGTCACATAATCCATTGCAGTGATTATGTAGTGTGCACCTGTTTTATAGCCTGGAGGGTCGATAGGTCAAACAAATTCAATGACCCATTTTTCAAAAGCTTGCAATGCCATTTGTGGGTTAAAGGGAATCTCATCTTTGCATGACGGTTTTTCTGTCCTTTGGCATACATCACAAGTGCATCGATATGCATGTGCGTCACTATGCACTGTGTGCCACCATAAATAAGCTCATAGGATCTTCTACGCAGTTGATTTCCCTGCATAGTGACCTCCTGCAACCCCTCCATGAGCCTCAACTAAGATAGCCTAACTCTCAAATTCCAACACATACCTTCGCATGACTTAATCTACAACCATCTTGTACAATTGATTGAAAATTAGAGTAAAGTTAGCTGCGCGCGCGACCAAATATTTCTTCTGTTGCAGCGTATACTCCATGGGTGCACTTCCTCTAGTCAAGAAATGAATAATATATGAAAAATTATCATCAAATACCTTTATAGAAAATAACTACTCACATGGTAAGCCATCTTCTAAGCTAGTTGGCTCTTCTCCACTTTCAATGCACGACAGATGGTCTGGCCCGACATTCAGTCTCGTAGGTTTCAAAATTACTTCAAAGTAATACTCCTGAAACAACAATGACCATCTGCAGATCTTCCCCCCCTTCAAAGGCTTATTAACGAGGTACTTTAGAGTAGAGTGTTCAGCAAACATCTTAAAGTGGCCTCCCAACAGATAGTGGCGGAATTTATGCAGTGCATAGACCATAACTAATCCTTCCCTTTCTGTGGTCGAGTAATTACATTCTGCGCTAAAAAAATCCCTACTTGCAAATTCAATAGGGTGATCAATATCCCCAGCTCCCGGCTATGCTAAAATAGCTCCTATTGCAATGCAAGAAGCATCAACATGTATATGAAATACCTTCATCATCCTTAAAAAAATCAATTTTTTTTTATAATTCTTTGTTCCAAAAAAATAAGGCATCCTTCTTTAGCAGCTTCTCCATGGGTGCAGTGATCAACGTGTAACCTTGAATGAACTTCTGATAATACCCTGTATGCTAAAAAATTGAGCACAACTATTTCACGTTCGCAAGAACTTCTAGGTTAAAAATAACATCGATCTTGGATGGACACACCATCAATCCTTGTTGAAAAACAATATGGACTAGCAAGATCCCGAATGGCACACAAAAGATGCAATTTTTTAGATTAGGTGAGTTCTATTACTTTCAACAAGTATCCAACATTAGGCGCATATTCGACACATGCTTCTTCAACAATCCAAAGAAAGTCCAGTCATCAAAGTAGGCTTCTAAGAAATTGTGGATGTATTCTTTGAATGCAGCTAATACCACACGTGAGAAGATAGCTAGCACATTCTTCAGACCGAATGGCATGACTGTATACTGAAAGGATCCCCATTCTGTCGCAAAGGTTGTCTTAATTCTATCTTTTGGCGTGATTCTGATTCGGTGATGTCCTGAGAAACCAATTGTAAATGAGTAGGACTCCTGTCCTCCTACATTGTCCATGATCTCATCAAAAAATGGGATCGGGAATGGGTCATGCACGTAAGCATCATTCAATTTGCATAGATCCATGAAAATCCTTATTTCTCCCTTATTTTTCTTGTCCTGCACCACCATAGGAATCACCCAATCTGATTCCTCCTCTGGTTTTATGATTCCTGCAACAACCATTTTCTCCAATTCTTCCTTAAATTTATGCTTGTATTTGGGATTTAGCCTATACAGATGCTGCTTCACAGGTCACACATCTGGTTTCAAGATAATCTTCATCACCCCGAGATATCTTATGATCCCCTTCAACTCAGAAAATTTTGTTGGAAATAGGTCTTGATATTCATTCAGCAGCTCAACGACCTTTCCCACCATATCATCATCCCAGTAATCCCTGATATTAGCTAATTTTGGGTATTATTTTGAGCCAATATTAAACTATTGGATCTTCAGAGGCTTAGTTACATCTAGTGACTCAATCATAGGTCCAGCAACTGTGTGCTGACCTTCAGATTCAGGCATCGTAATGTTCCTTGGAACTTCCTCGTTCTCTTCAATTGACAGATTTCTGCAATTCAGAATGTCCTTCATCTACGCATCCCATGCTGGAAAGGCACGCTCTACCTTCATTTTTGTTGTGTCAAATATGACCTCTTGAATATCCTGCAGTGCTTCATTCAAGCATCTGAATCCACTTTCAAAACTAAAGGTGAAGAGGAAACTTTCTGTCAGCGCAGTCCATTCATTAGTTCCTCGTCGTACCTCAGTTTCCAGGTACCAATCTGTAGGTACCTTCCCCAAAGTGTGGATGAATATATGCACCCATTTTGGTCTCGGCTCTACGCCCCATTCTTCAGTCCATTTAGCCAGATGTTTGCATGAATCACCTTTTTTGGAATATGTATCTTCTATTATGGTATTTGGATGCTCAAATCACAGTCTCATCATACAAGTAAATTCTTCCCAGTTACCCAATTTTTCCTTGTGTGTCTCCCACTAGCGTGCTGGGTTGAGTGCAGTGCTATATCAAGTGAATGGAATCTTTGTGCTTCTAGAAAAACTTTTCAAGTTCCCCTAAAAACATGTTAACATCATTCAACCATCATAATAAGGCAATTCTCATACCTCTGAGGATATGCATTGAAAAGCTCTTGTCACATGATTACAACGCAACGCACATACATCATGTAACCGGTTCTACCAGTTCTCTAATTATTCATCTGAATCTAAAAAACATAAACTATCCTTCTCCCAATTGAGTCTTCCATCAGCTGTCAGGTTGATCCAATCTTTATTTCGCGCAATCAACTTATAGATATGATCAACATCATCATCTGCACACACTGGTTTTGTATATCTTTCACCTTCTACAGGATCTAAGGAAACCACAACTCTAGTTCCATTATTTTCAAATACCATACTTCTTCGCTTAAGATTGATGATGCCACCCATTTCAGTAGCCTAATCCAAACCCAATAGCGCAGGGTAGGGATCTGTATAATCCACAATATGTATAACTTCAAAATCTGCAAGCACCTTTACTCCTTTGATATCTACTATGACCTACGAGAGTCTTCCTAAGGGGATAATATTTTGCTGATTCGCCATGCACAACTAGATAGTAGACTAATCCAACCTAGGTTCTCCCATTCGTTTCGAAGTCTACTTTGGTAAAACATTCACATCAGATCCTAGATCCAAAATGACCCGATCCATCTCATATGCACCAATATGAGCAGTCAAGCGCATCTCTTGTCCAATTCTTCTTTTTTTCTTATAGATATTTTTAACAACCTTCTACTACATCTGGTGCTGTTATTTCTATGCGCAGTTGTCTATCAATGTTTAGAGGTTCTCGACTGCCTTCTTATTGGAAAACAATTCGAGACAAGCCTGAAGGAAGGACTTTATTTCTTCATCTACTTCGACCATGTCTAAAGGTTTTCTTAATGATGAGGCCTGCTTCTCCGAAGTCCATTTTTGCTTCTACAAAAGTTTTTTTTTTTCGTGCTATAAGTTGAATCCTTCCTTCTTCTTAGGTGCTTTTCAAATCTAGAGATATTTCTCACACTTCTTCCCTTTTTCTTCACCAGTTGTTGCACCACTTGTGGTGACAACATTCACACTTGGTTCTTCTTCGCATAGCTCCACTCTTACCATCTGAATATTCTGTGTAGGAGTTTCTGTTTTTTTTCCTACATCTTTGCAATCAAAACGTGACAATATTCAATAATATGATCAAATTTTCTATAGTACCTTCAAGACTGTCATGCTGGATTTGGGCAGTCGTGTGCATAATTTCTAGCGTCTCCACAATTGTAGCGATGAGCTGCCCCCTCCCTCGACCAGATCCTCCTCCTCTTCCTCATCCTCTAGTCTAAAATCCACCACGCCCATAGAGGGAGTCTGGTGAGGTAGGTTCAACATGCATTCTATATAGGTTAGCTATGTCATTCATCAAATCAAAGTTGTGAAAATGCTGTTCGTCATGTCCTAGTGATGAGAAAAAATTGCAGAAAGGATGCTTGAGCTCAGACACATATTTTCCAATCCTCAGACAATAATATGTCGTATGCATACCCATATCTTGACAAATCACACACCATAATGTAGCAGTCCCACTTGGTCCATTCGCGCTCATCAGTGGGCTTGGTCCTCCGGCTTGTAGATAATCATTAAATACAAGACAATGATCCTTGTGATGCTTGAAAAATTTATAACATATACACCATACATTTTCACATGTGTCCTTACCCTTATATTTTTGCAAATTCTAAATTTCTAAGTGCATCGCTTGCAAGTGGCTTCGGATATGCTGGGTCCTGATCTATGCAACAAGTACCAGTGAAGTATCTAGCTTCATTGCAATCTCGACAGCTTCAGCCTGCGTGGAAATCTTCTGTTGACTGAGGGGTTGGCGTAGATGCAGTAGCAGCATGGAAATAAACCATACTTTGTGTTGGGTGTCATCAATAATAATTCCTCCATCCCTAATATTGCGCTTCAACCTTTGATATGAATCCCATACAAATTCGTTCAATTCTTGGCGAATCTCCTTCAAATCAGTTACACATTGTGCAAATGATTTATGCCTCTTGAATTTTTATTTTAGTGCATCCTTCAGATTATCAATAGTTGCATTAGGGTTCGTCGATACATATCTTATATACCACTCCAACACATGGTCTTGAAAAGCATTGGCCAACTACGCTTTCTTTACACCATCATTATTAACCTACTGCGCTCTCCATACATTCTTAGTAACAAACCATAATTGGTCTATGTCTTCATTCCCAATACCACGGAAAGTAGGTAACTTCATGGAGGTGGCCATATCAGTGCCTGGTGGTGGAGGTGGAGGTGGAGGTGAAGTGGATGACTTATTAGAGTGAAATTAATTTGGAAGTGGAGTATATGGGATTTGAACTATGGCCAACGACCCAAGACTATTATGGTCTTGCAATACTTCTTCTTCAAAATGGGTAGATTAACCAGAGCTACTAGTTTCTAATTCTTCGTCATTGTCATATTTACCTTTGAGATGACTGTAAATAAACCCTTCTTCTAGATCTACTCGGTAAGTTCTTCCACTGCGCATAGTTGGGCCTCTTCGGGACATTCACTCAATATGACTACATAGAGTACCCTGTTCACACCATATCATTTTAATCCATAGCTTCAGAGAGCATAGGAAATTACCTCTAGGACCCTTAAAAAACCTTCATTCAACTTCAGAATATGAGACAAATTTATCAATAGAAAATTCAGTCACAAATCCTCCCAGAACACGATCGATCCAATGATCTACAATGCGAGTGACCTTGTTACCTTTGAGATGACTGTAAATAAACCCTTCTTCTAGATCTACTCGGTAAGTTCTTCCACTGCGCATAGTTGGGCCTCTTCGGGACATTCACTCAATATGACTACATAGAGTACCCTGTTCACACCATATCATTTTAATCCATAGCTTCAGAGAGCATAGGAAATTACCTCTAGGACCCTTAAAAAACCTTCATTCAACTTCAGAATATGAGACAAATTTATCAATAGAAAATTCAGTCACAAATCCTCCCAGAACACGATCGATCCAATGATCTACAATGCGGGTGACCTTGTTGCTAGTATTTTCTACTTGCTGTACTAACTTCGGGGTCCACTGAGTGACTACATCATCCTTTTTTCAAGTATGAAATTCAGTGAGTTGAGACAACCACTCGTGCAACTCGGTTGCAAAGGAAGTAAAGAAAATTTTGTGGACTTCTTTGTAAATAAAATTTTATACCCAATATTCAACAGATAATTTAGAGCTTCTATTCTCTTGGATCGCAAATTCAAGTATCATATTATCAAGCCAATCTCGTAATTTTTTCCACGTCAGATGCCAAAACATCAAATCTCCCTCAAAATTATCCCGGTCCCAAAAACGGAACCATTTGTTGGCTTGAGGGGTCCTGACCCGGGTTTGGATTTATCACGCAACCAACAAAACCCTCCAATTATTGGCCCTTTCGGCAGTGACGTACTTGCGCAGATCAAAGTCTCACCCGAAGCAATATGGGGGGGGTGTTGGAACCAATTTTCTGCACCGTGAGGAATTTTTTGATGTAGTGGCCCTAAAAAAACTTATAACAGATAAAATAACAGATGTACGCATGCATAGTCCATAGATCAACCCTTCCGCAGATTGTCACAGAATACTTCAATATTTTTGTGCACCGTAATCAAGTATGCTTCAATTAGATCTATTCATTTAACATCAAATAATATTTGTGCACATAATAAATTAACCAATAATAGAAGTAAATATGCTATATAGATCAAATCTTAAAAAAAATAACAAATAATCAACACAACAATCACATAGAGTCCAAGTTTGTAAAAATTGTCTTCTTTATTAAGAGATATATCAATTCGAGACATTCAACCCTTTCGCGCACACATCCAACAGAGTCCACACAGAGCCAAGACTTAGGTCTCTATGAAAACAACCAACAGGAGCCTTTATACCCAAACAAACCTAGAATTAGATCAAAACATTAAGCAACCATCACTAGATAACAGATGATGTCCTTACTTGACTCAATCCTTACATATTTATACTATCTAGATGCGCACATACCATGGTCTCAAACCATGGTTTGAGACTCATGGTTTTCCCTTTTAAAACCATTAAAATGATTAAGGGACTTTGACTTGCCCCAAAGTCCCTTTGAATCTTTGCGCGTAAAACAAAAAATATACAAAATTACCCAAAAATGCACCCCAAGGGACTCCGCTCCAATAAGGGGTAAATTTATACTGAATAAATGAATGCTCATTTATTTTTATGAGTTTGAATAGTCAAGTAATAGACAACATTTTCATGTTTAGAGAGTCTGAAACTTAAAAGAGAACTCCATGGTTTTTATTTTTTGTTTTTTTCGAGAGCCAGAAAAAGTGATAAAATTTTACTCAAGGTCAAAATGGTCCATTTTGTAATATACCTAAATTAGCACACAACTATTTGGAATATTAAAGTTTTGATTTTGCTCTTAGATAGAGGAATAAGAGGGTATGGAGACCCATAAATATCCTTAGTAGGAATAAAGACACTCCTAGTGTGAATGGAGGTAATCTAAAAAGCTGGATTGAAGACCCTTAGGTGTGAAAAGGGGCTGGAGCATGAAGACTGGGTCAACTTTGACCAAATCAACAATGCTGTTATGGAGGAGTGGCATTCATGGTGGGACAACGCAGTTTTGGAGGGAGATTGAATGCATGGAAGTAGTGACCCAATTGAGTGGGGCCAAGGGTGAGGAAGGTCATCACTTATATAAGGAAGAGGATGGTAGCCATATGGGGCTATGTTTTAGATTATTATTTTGATATGGTCTGTTTAGACTTGTTTCTCTCTCCAACTATTTAGATAAGATTGCATGTGCTATTTAGCATAGGGTGTTCCTAGTCGGGAATCCTACCTCTTTCCTTGAGAGGCCTCTTGGGAGAGTATTGTACTACGTTTTCCACTATCTGGCATCAGGCCAAGCTCCATCTTTATTCTACATTGGATTTTCTGCAGAGTATTGTATTGTGTTGCATGGTGCAACAGTGGAGGATTATATTGGGTGTCTTCAGAGCTAGTTTTGAAATGGAGGAAGGTTTCCTTCCATTGGAAGGACAATAAAGAAACCCCTTGTGATTTATTGAAATATTTTGCATCAGGCCAAGGATTATTTATCCCCTACAACGCATTTTCAGTCCAGATCTGGATTATTTTAGGGAGGAGTTGCAGGGGTGGTTGCAGTGGATGTTTTGGGAGGTGATTTCTTCAATGGAGGAGCCATTCTTTCATCCGGAGTATCTATTGGAGAAGATCTGTAGGTTTCCACATTAGCTTCAGCCATATCTTCTCATTTCTATTGTTGTAGCATACCTTCAGTCGTAGGGCTGCAGCTTACATTGGCACATTGTGTGCATTTTTTAGAACCCCTCTTGGGTTGTCTTGGAAAGATGATATAGTGCCTAGATCTGTATAAGTAGCATCTATTGTGGCCTATATCAATATTTTTATATTATTGTATGATCTCCAGCTGTAGTTATGCTTAGTATGACTGCACTGTAGCAACTCTTTGACATTTTGTATTGTAGCATCAACTCATATTTGGGAGTGATTGTTTATGGGAGGCTTGTTTCCTCATTTCATATGATTTATGCCTCACTATTTTGTACTGATTTTCTATTCTTATACATAATGTTATGGATCCATATTGGTCTCCAATATTGATGTGTTGATTTACCTTGCTATTTCCTTCTTTATGCACTATATTGCTGCTTTCCCCATTTGGGAATATTACAGTGGTATTACAGCATAATCTTTGCTCAACCTGTGGATCTCAGCCATTATGCTATCAGGAGAATAAGAAGAAGGATAAAGATATCAGAATGATGGAAGGAATGAGTTTAATCTCATCTCTTTTCAGATCTACGAGGGACCTCACAAAGGAGGTCAAGAAAAGAAAAGTGGAAAAAAGCAATGAAACCACTCTAGGGTTTCAAGATGAGGAAGGTCCATGTACTTCCTATCAACAAAAGAAAGAACCAGTATTGCATAGAGCTCCAAAGAAACATACTATTCCCTTTTCTTTTGAAGAAGAAGATGAAAGGCATGGAGATGGAAAAAACTTAGAACATGAGATTCTAAGTGAGTATCTTGTAGAATACAAATCTCAAGCAAGGGCTTTCAAGGAGAATCTAACTCTCCCATAGTTCATCCAACTCAAGGAAGAAAGAAGACCCCACATGCACAACAAGATCTTGGGGAATCAAGTTGGATGCATTTTTCCTGCTACATCCAGTAGTAGAGAGAGACGCTGTTGAGATTGCAGCATTGCACCTTGAGGGTGAAGCAAACATTTGGTGGTTCAGCCATTTGAGTCATGCAAAAGTGACTGCATATGAAAATTTTACTCAAAGTTTTATCAAGAAGTTTGACAAGAAGACATCAAAGGAAAACAAACTTCCACCACCACTTACAGCATAAGCACTTGCATCAGGATGAAGAACACTTGCACCTTTGCAAAGTGGTATTGACCTCTTGACATTTAGAGTCCCATGCACTATTCTGGAGATGCATGAGGAGGATGATACTTATACTAGCGTTGGTGAAGCCATAGAAGAGCATCCATCATCATCAGTAGTTGGGGAAGTCATCACACCAGAGGAAGGAACCCTTGTAGCAGTACAAGATGTTCCCAAGCTTTACCAAGGTATGCACAATTTTCCGTTTCCTATTATTTTAGCACATCATATGGAGGATTATGGAAACATGCTATCAGGGAAAATGCATGACCTAGGGTCAAAGCACATTGTGGCTTTGGAGCAGCTGACTATCACTGCTCTGAGGACCCTTGATTTGTTTAAGGAGGAGATATACAGTCATCCTAGTTATTCATTTTTTAGATACACATAACTCTTGGGGTTGTAGTGTATATTTTTGGAGGATAATATGAGTATTGTCCTAAACAATGCAATGCAGAAATATGTGTTCAACATTGAGCATGATCTTAAGACAACAGATGCACCATTATGAAGATCAATAGCGCTGTCATTAAGTAGCAGTGTTGGGTTGGGGGCACAACCATTATTGGAGCATTCCAATTACCTTTCTACATGTATAACAGAGTATAGGCAGATGGTTGATGGGGGGAATCTTATGATGGATGACATCTTTCATTATTATGATAGATACTTCTTGATGAGCACTTCACATTTTGATGAGAATTTTTTGCCTACATATTATTTGGATCCTTATGGGGTCAACTTGGTCATTGATGAGTGGTCTTCATTTGGAGATCTCCAGGAGATTGCATTTCAACATCCCATGAAATGAAAAGATAGAAATATGATTTGGGAGAGTGGTATTCTCCATTGGAGGGATACCTATTTTGAGCATGATAGTAGACACTCACCATTGGTTGGATGGGTGATGTTGATAAGCAAGATATTGGAGAGCCACTTGCATATCTATGTCATAGAGCAACAAGAGGCAAGGCTACGTTGGCTACTCTTGAAAGAGTTTGGTCATCATGTGACACATTATATTTCAAAGAGTATGTTTTTGGTTGGGACTTGGTATGGCACTTACATCATATGGCAACAAGTGGTTTGGGTGCATTATGATGATATGACATTCTTCATGTCAAGCATCATGTTTTCACCTTATGATTTGTGTGATGGAGGTGTGAGGAGGTAGCAAGAGCTATTGTTTCTTTGGCTACTCTTGAGAGAGTATGGGCTGAATTTTTCCCATACTTTGTAGAATGTTTCAGGAAAAAGGGATGGCACAATCAAAGTGAAAAGAGGCTACCCTTCAACATTAAAGGATTAGGTGGTACCTCCACATAGGAAGGAGTCTCCCACATAGTAGCATGATAGTGGATGACTTTGGCATATGGCATGTCAAAGAATGGAGTCATGGAGTGACAAGAGCCTTATCACCAAGGTCAACAATGCTATCACTTGGGAGTATGTATCTATTGATGGAGTGTTCGAAGGGGAGTATGCATCCCTTCATTTTGCAGACCTTTATGCGGAGATTCTCATGGGAGGGCTCATTCATGAAAATCACTTTCAACCTACTCAAAATGCATGGTAAGAAATGTATTTCTGTACTTATTGATAATTTCATAAAGTATTTCCATTTTCTCACCATCTATGTACATTACATTTATTCACAAGAGGGTAGGATTATCTTTGGGTTTCATGATCATTCTAAGACCAACATTTATGATGGAGATAGCCCTTCTTTGCATGAACTTGGGAAAATGTGGTGTTATTCTTATTATGCTCAGCTGATATATAATGCCATTTAATACCTCATTGTAGATGAGCAAACATGCACATCTAGCAACTTGTTGGGAGACAACTTGCCACATGATGTTCTAAAACAACAGTTGGTAAAAATGCATTGTATCCACTGAAGAAACCATTGGTACCATCCAAACTTGCACATAACCTTCAATATTTTTATGATTTGGATACCACATGGTGATGATGTACCGTTTAATTTGTATGGGATGGTTTGGGCTCATGAAACTAGAGGAGGGATCTTTGGAGATCCAGTTGTCCTTTTTTATATTGAGGGAAACATTATTGCAACCCAATATTAGAAAAAACTCTACACTTTCCATAAGTGGATAGAGAGACAACGTGGGGTAGGCCATTTGGTCTATCATGATCAGTTATGCAGCCCACCTAGATTACAGGAGCCAAAGGTGGAATAACGTTTTCATGAGTTACCATTTTGGAGGGTGACTCACTTTTTGTGGATGATAGCTTGGGGTTTGGAGCTTCACGTGGTAAGGAATATTCCCAATCATTTGCTGATCCCATGCCTCAATAATGCCTCTATACCACATATATTTTCCTCCATGGATATCCCACTTGTTCGTGATGAGAGCCATTTGGATTTTTCACCAAAGGCATACTTATACACTTGGGAGGAGAAACTTGAGGACATATTGATGAGAGAGAATCTTGTTCATTGGAGGAACTTATCATATGAGGACACTACAGGAGGAAGAGGAGAGGCTCTTCTGTTATATACTTGCAGTTGCTTGAGGACAAGCAACATTTGGGAGGGGAGGACTGTAATATTCCTAAATTAGCACACAGCTAATTAGCATATTAAAGTTTTTATTTTTCTCTTACATAGAGGAATAAGAGGGCATGGCGACCCATAAATCTCCTTAGTAGGAATAAAGAAACTCCTAGTGTGAATGGAGGTCATCTAAAAAGCTGGATTAAAGACCCTTAGGTGTGAAAAGGGGTTGGAGAATGAATACTGGGTCAACTTTGAACAAATCAACATCGCTGTTATGGAGGAGTGGCATTCATGGTGGGACATCGTAGTTTTGGAGGGAGATTGAATGCATGGAAGTAGTGACCTAATTTAGTGGGGCCAAGGGTGTGGAAGCTAATCACTTATATAAGGAAGATGATGACAACCATATGGGGTTATGTTTTAGATTATTATTTCGATATGGTCTGTTAAGACTTGTTGCTCTCTTCGTCTGTTTAGCTAAGGTTGCATGTGCTGTTTAGCACATGGTGTTCCTGGTCAGGAATCCCACCTATTTACTTGAGAGGCCTCTTGGGAGAGTATTGCACTACATTGTCCACTATCCAGTTCTATGAAACCAACTCAAAAAATAGAAGAAAAGAGAGAAAAACGCGTTAGAAATCAACCACTTTGAGGGGGAAACCTCCAATACATTACATAAATGAACAATTCTTGGATGATACAAATGACCAAAACCTCCTTCTATATATATAAGTCCATGGGCCCACAATATAATCATAGCCAACCTAAAAATAACAATGTAAGGGCACAATAATAACAATGTTCGAGTTACAAGGGTACAACAATAACAATAAGGGGGCTACACTAATAACAATAAGGGACTAAACTAGTAATATAGGGACATAACATGCCCCTCTCCTTCAAAAAAGTGTTGTCCTCAACGCTTGAGTAGCTTTGGGTGCTTCTATATAAAATTATCATTCTCCCATGTAGAATCTTCAATGGGTAGATTCTTCCACTTGATGAGATACTCTAAAATTGATCGATTTCGTAGCTGTCAATTTCTTGTTTCTGTGACCGCTTGAGGTTCCAATATGATTTTTCCTTCCTCATCAAGTTCTGGAAATATTGTTTGAACTGGAAGATTTTCCCCTATAACCTTCTTTAAGCATGAAACATGGAAAACTTGATGCACTCGCGAAGAAGCAGGAAGCTCCAATTTATATGCCATAGTACCAATCTTTTGCAACACCTTGTAAGGACCATAGTACTTTGGTGCAAATTTATTATCCTCTTAGCTTGCTTGAGGGAAACTTGTTTGTATGGTTGTAGCCGTAAAAATACCCAGTATCCTACATCAAAACTTCTCTCGCTGTGATGTTGATCTGCCTGTTGTTTCATTCGATTTTGTGCCAAATTTCGGTTATCCTTTAAGAGTTGGAGAACTTCTTGTTGATGCTCGATGTGATCTTCCACTACTTGAACCTTAGAATTTTCTCTTAAATATGATGTGATGGATGGTGGATGATATCCATAAAGTGCCATAAATGGGGTCATTTTTGTTGTAGTATGGAAGGAAGTGTTATACCACCATTCAGCGAGATGTAACCACTTGACCCATTGTGTTTGTTTATCAGATACAAAACAATGAAGATATCCTTCCAAACATTTATTCACTATATTAATTTGACCAGTGGATTGAGGATGATAAGATGAGCTATGAGCTAATTGAGTACCTAAATAAGAAAATAACTCCGTCCAAAAATTTCTAGTAAAAATGGGATCTTTGTCGCTCATAATAACCTTTGGGTTTCCATGTAGCTTTTGAATTGTGTCCATAAATGTAGTAGCAACTGTACTTGCTTTAAATGGATGAGATAATGCACAAAAGTGTGCATACTTGGTAAGTCTATCAACTACCACCATGATGACACTTTTTCCTTCGGACTTAGGTAAACCTATGATAAAATCCATTGAAATCTCCTCCCAACGTTGACTTGGAATGGATAAAGGTTGTAGAAGACCTGGGGTCTTAATTGTCTCAACTTTATTTTGCTGGAAAATCAAACATTCTGCCATAAAATTTTGAATATTAGATTTAATACCATCCCAAAAAAATTCTTTCTTCACCCTATGGTAAGTTTTTAAAAATCCCGAGTGTTCTCCTAAAGGAGAAGTGTGCAATTCCAAAACAATATTTTGTTTTAGTTGGGAATTCTTACAAATATATAAGCGATATTTGTACCATAAGGAATCATTTTTCCAACTAAATGTATCAAATGTACTAGGATCTTGCTGCAACTTTTGAATGAGTGTCCACACTTCTTCATCCTTCTTCCATTCATTCCTTGCTTCAATTGTCCAATATGGTTGGATAATAGAAATGGCACAAATAAATGCTTCCACCTCTTCATTCTTTCTTGAGAGTGCATCTGCAACAACAATTAGCTTCCCCTTTTTTTAGATTATTTCAAAGTCATAACCCAACATATTTGTGACCCATTTTTGCTACTTTTCTGAATATAGTCTTTGTTACAAAAAGTGTTTAAGACCATCATGATCATTTTTTACCTTGAAGTGTCTTCCCATTATGTAAGGTTGCCATCAAGTTTAGTGCATGTAGTATTGATAACATTTCCTTCTCATAAATAGCTTTCTGTAAATACTTTCCTTTGATTGGAAGACTTTCAAAATCAATGGGTCTTCCTTCTTGCATTAAAACAACACCAATTCCATTTCCTAAGGCATCACATTCCACAATAAAGGTTTTTGTGAAGTCTGGTGTAGCTAACATCGATGCTAGGCACATTGCCTCTTTCATATGTTCAAAGGCCTTAGTTGCTTCACGAGTCCATGAAAATGCATCTTTCTTCAATAATGTTGTTAGAGGTGCTGCTATTCTCCCATAATTCTTAAAAAACTTGCGATAATACCTTGTTAACTCGAGAAATCCTTGCAAATTCCTTATGGTTGTGGGGACTTTCCATTCCTTAATGGATTTATCTTTGTTAGGGTCTACCTTAACACCCTCGTGAGATACAATATGACCCAGATATTCCACCTCTTCTACTCCAAAGAAACATTTTGATGTTTTTGCATATAATTTTTTCTCCTGTAATAGTTTGAGCACCCTGTCAACATGTTGAACATGATCCTTCCAAGACCTGTTGTAGATTAGTATATCATCAAAAACTACTAGAACAAATTTTCTAAGGAGTGATTGAAAATGGAATTCATCAACCCTTGAAATGTAGAAGGTGCATTGGGAAGGCCAAAAGGCATGAAAAAAAATTCATAATGACCCTCATGAGTTCGAAATGTTGTTTTCGGAATATCTTCGGTCTTCATTTGTAATATCCCAAAATAGGGAAATTCTACAATAATAAGAATATTTGAAGATATTCTTAAGTTGGAGATCTAAAAAATGGACTCATATGATGTGTTAAAAAACACATAGCCATCAAATGAGTGAAACAACAACAAAAGAAGAACTTCTACACATTCCCAAGTGGGGAAAATGCAGCAAATAGACCCTGAAAACGTTATTCCTGAAGATATGCATTTTTAATGGGTAAAATAATGCTTGTTTCCCTAATAATATGATATTAGGCCCTCACATACAAAAGGGGATCAGAAATAAATCCCTTTTGATATGTTAAACAGACCTCTCGGCTTCATATCAACTCAAAAATAGCCAAATCCCATGACTTAAGTGATGCATAAAAGACTAAAGAAAATGAAAACATTATTATATGAGGGTTTATATAGTATAATGATAAAATAACATGGATCTGGAGTGTTATGGAGCAATATGCCAAGAAAATGAAGATCTGACCTCCTTATTGCATTATAAAGGTAACCCGACAAGGGTTTCTTGAAAGCACAAGTACAAAAAGAGCAGATCTGAATATTCAGCTTAGAAAATGCAGTCTTACTGAAAAATTACAGAAATATAGCTGAATAATACCAAAGAGGGATGAGAATCCCTTCCTCTATCTTTCTTGGAGAAGGGTTGGCCCTTTCCCTAGGAAACTAGCTCAGAAACAAGGGTCTTAACCCTGCTGCAGCAACTCTATGCAAAATGACGTAGTTCCTACAAGGGACTGCACTGTAGGAGATGAGGAATAATTTTTCCTATTGCCAAGATGTGAAATATGCTCAGAAATCTTCCTAGATGATCTCTCAAGAGAAGGAAGGCACCTTCTACTGAGAAACAAAACTGGAAGTGGTGTTGACAAACCTCCACTGCAACACCCTACAACTCAGCAATATTATGCTACAGAAATAACACTGGGGCTGAAGAATGGTGCTTGGCCTCAAGCATGGATGTGGAGAAATATAGAACAGAGTTCTCCCAAGAGGCCCCTCAAGGGAATATGTGGGATTCCCACTCGGGAACACCCTGTGCTAAACAACACTGCAACCCTCCTAAACAGCAAGAGGAAGCCAAGTCTAAACAGACAAATATCAAATGATAATCAAAAGCATCAATAACAAAGGCTCCCATCCTCTCCATGTATATAAAATGAACCTCTTCACATTGGGTCCCATCCATATGTGCCATCAAGCCCATGCAAGTTGTCCTCCACCAAAACTGCGCTGTCCAAAGGAGGTTCAATGTATCTAGACAACTTTGTTGACTTGGTCAAAGTTTACTGAATCAACATGATCCCATTTATGTTCACACCCAAGGGTTCTCAAGTTAGCTGCTTATTCTTACTCCTTTCACATTAGGAGTGTTATTGATTCTTCTAAAGAGGTTAAGGGGCCTCCCTACCCATTTATTCACCTACCTAGTGATAAAACAACTCTAATATTCCATTTAGCTTGAAGGCTAAAATTTTGGAATATTATAGTCCTCCCCTCCAAAATTTTTCTTGTCCTAAAGCAACTGTATAAGGAGAGAAAAAATACTCCCCTCCTCTTCTCATGGCCTCTTCATCAAAAATCTCCACCACTGCTCAAAATTATCTGCTACAAATCTGTCCTCCAATGTTTCCTCCCAAGCATGCAAAACCATGTGGTTTACATCATAGAAATGTGGGAGATGTAAGTGCAAACCTCCCTGTTGTCCAATGGCCTCCTTGAGGTAGTAGTGATGATGAACATAGGGAATATTATTCCCAATGAGTGACTTCCACACCCATGCTATCATCCAAATGAAATGAGCCATTCTAGTTAGCTCAAAAAGATCCTCAACCCCTGGTTCATACCGTGTGTTGGGGCTGCATGGAGAGATTGGATCCTTCCAACCAAGTGGTTTCTCTATCCACTTATGATAAGTATGGGGCTGATGCTAATCTTGGGCTGAAATTTCATGACATCCAAGAGTGGCCCAAGCTACCCCATCAAATAAATAAACCATGAAATGCCTCCTCCAAAAACTCAAGTTCTCCAAATGGCTCCTCCCACATGAAGAAGAGAGATGTAATTTAGCAATCATGGGCTGTCCATTGCTTCTCCTGAAACATGCATCATGAAAAGTAGGGAGAATAATACTCCCAATGGGCATCTCTAACTCATATCCCACTCTCCAAACAAAGCTCCCCATGAACATAGAAATATCAACAATACATGGAAGAAAAAACCAATAGAAACAAGTTTTCATATGACAACCAGAAAGTGGATCAATGTCCCACACAAGGAACCAGTGCAGTGCATCTTTTGCCTGCATCAAATAAAAAAAAAAACAAGTGCTTTTCTAGCCACTTTTTTGCTGCCACAATCATATTACAAGATATAAACATGAAAGTACAAAATGGTGTCAATGGTGCACACCAAAAATCATGTGGCTTCCCCCACAAACCACCAATGAGATAGCCAATCTCAATGCTACAGATGGCTTCAAGTACATCATTATACAATATGAAAGAAGGAATAATCCCCCTTGGTACAATATGCTACTCATATAAAGACAAGAAGTACAAAACATAAAGTGAAATTGTACATTCTCCATCATGTACTTGAGGTCTTGAGCTGAAATGGCTCAACTAGAAATTCTCCCACACCTCCAAAGAGTACGGAAGTGGCTGTGACATCCTCTCTATCACCATCCGGGCTATGCATCTCTCCATATGCTGAAATATGTCATGCTGGATGCCCTCCCAAATGAACTCCTCCATCAAAGAAAAATATGCATCAAAGTGCATAGAAAATAAGTCCTCATGTGCTGCATGTAGCAGCTTCTCCTTAAGACTAGAATTTCTAGTCAAGAAGACTCTGCCATAAGAATATATGACCACATCAGCCACCATGTATCTATCATCTCCATCTGGGTCATCAAGAATCATGCAAGCACCAAGATCCTTGGAGTACTCTACCAAGAGTTAAGACCTCCAATATGGATCAATCCTCCCAAGAGATAGCGCTGGTGATCTGGCATGTGAAGCTCTCCTCATGCTGTTGCCTGCTACTTTGAAATCCCCCATGCCAAAATATACCTCCAAACTCTTCACCTCTCCAAAATCCAAGAGTGGTGAACCAAATGGCAAGATTTCTCTTACCAATTCCAGATCTGGTGGCCTCCTCGGTGGAATGATTCCATGTAGTGATACATCAATGGCAAGATAAGACTATTCATATGGTTGGGAAACGTTGCCCTTGCCGTCACAGCACAAACCAATCTTCCTTCTCCTTTCACCAGCTCTCTGAAATATATAGGGGTGTGTGCTCCTCATCAAATGATGATGTCCTTCCTCCCTACCTTCTCCTTCCATCAATATCATCTCACAATCATGCTGCTCATTGATTTTAATTTGCCTTCCATATGTGAGATCCTGGGGAAATTATTTTAATGACACAATAAACCTCCTATTGGAGCATGTGCTCCTCCTTCCTCTGCATGAGGCACTAGATATGCTCTAGATGTGACAGCGCTGTAACCCCCATCCTTCTCTTCATCTTCAATATGAATAGGAGGTAACTGCTCAATAAGAGGATCCTTCTTTGCACAAGGAACCTTCATGCCCTCTTGTCCAAGGTTATGAAACAAGGAAATTGCCTCTAGCAAGGTATCATGCAAGATGTGATCTCCTCCAATAGGTTTCTGAAGTGTTTTTGAGTTTGTAGGTCTTCCCAACTTATGCAAAAGTTTCATTGGTTTGATTGTCTCATGTTTTTTATCAAACCTTTCTACCAATATATTAGTGAACTTTGCAAAAGAAGAAGTATTAAAATTTTTCAATGAATATGACTCAAGCATCCACCAAGCATAGGCCTTACCTTCAAAGTGCAGCACTGCAACTCTGATGGCTTCATCATTAGAAACTTGGTGCTGCTGCAAATAAGTATACAACTCCTCCACCCAAGCTTTGGCTGAACAAGTTGGGGATCCATCAAAGGTAGATAGAGAAAGTATATCCATGTCATGCAACTTGCTCCTCTCCACCTTGATCTTTCAGAACTCTTTGAAAGTAATATGATCTCTAAACCTTTCAGTTTGAGATTCATACTCTTGCAGAAAATTACTAAGAGTTCCCCTCCTTGGCATTTCCTCTTCTTTCATCTCTTTCATAGTAGATCTGGGCATTTGAATATGCTATGCATAATAGGGTTTAGATGCATGCTCACGGCTATCATGTTCCAATCTAGATCTGGCTCTAGATCCAAACTCCTCAGGAGATTCCATCTCTCCTCTCATCTTCTTAAGATCTTCATTGATGCACTGCATAGATTTTGGAAGAATATTTGTAAGCCTATCTTCCCTTTTTCCTCCACATAGTGGAGTATTATTTCTTTTCATCTCTCCTTCTCTTGATAGCTGCATGGCCGAGTTCCACAGGTTGAGCCAAGATTGAAGATTCGGTACCACTGTAATATCCCAAAATAGGGAAATTCTACAACAATAAGAATATCTGAAGATAGTCTTAAGTTGAAGATCCAACAAATATACTCATATGATGTGTTAAAAAACACATAGCCATCAAATGAGTGAAACAATAGAAAAATAATAACTTCTACACATTCCCAAGTGGGGAAAATGCAACAAATAGACCCTGAAAACATTATTCATGAAGATCCATGTTTTTACTGGGTGAAATAATGCTTGGTTCCCTAAGAATATGATATTAGTACCTCACATACAAAAGGGGATCAGAAAGAAATCCCTTTTGATATGTTAAACAGACCTCCCGGCTTCATACCAACCCAAATATAGCCAAATCCCATGACTTAAGTGATGCAGAAAATACTGAAGGAAATGAAAGCGTTATTATATGAGGGTTTCTGCAGTATAATGATAAAATAACATGGATCTGGAGTCTTATGGAGCAATATTCCAAGAAAATGAAGACCTGACCTCCTTATTGCATTATAAAGGTAACCCGACAAGGGTTTCTTGAAAGCACAAGTAAAAAAAGAGCAGATCTGAATATTCAGTTCTGAAAATGAATTCTTACTGCAACATTACAGAAATATAGCTAAATAATACCAAAGAGGGATAAGAATCCCTTCCTCTAGCTTTCCGGGAGAAGGGTTGGCCCTTTCCCTAGGAAACTAGCTCATAAACAAGGGTCTTAACCCTATTGCAGCAACTCTATGCAAAATGACATAGTTCATGCAAGGGACTGCACTGCCGGAGATGAGGAATAATTTGGCCTATTGCCAAGATGTGAAATATGCTCAGAAATATTCCTAGCTGATCTCTCAAGATAAGGAAGGCACCTTCTACTGAGAAACAAACCCGGAAGTGGTGTTAACAAACCTCCACTGCAACACCCTGCAACTCAGCAATATTATGCTACAGAAATAACGCTGGGACTAAATAATGGTGCTTAGCCTAAAGCCTAGATGTGGATCAATACAAAACAGAGCTCTCCCAAGAGGCCCCTCAAGGGAAGAGGTAGGATTCCTGCTCGGGAACACCCTGTGCTAAACAACACTGCAACCCTGCTAAACAGCAAGAGGAAGCCAAGTCTAAACAGACCAATATCAAATGATAATCAAAAGCATCAATAACAAAGGCTCCCATCCTCTCCATATATATAAAGTGGACCTCTTCACATTGGGTCCCATCCATATGTGCCATCAAGCCCATGCAAGTTTTCCTCCACCAAAACTGCGTTGTCCAAAGAACGTTCAATGTATCTAGACAACTTTCTTGACTTGGTCAAAGTTGACTGAATCAACATGATCCCATCTCTGTTCACACCCAAGGGTGCTAAAATTAGCTTCTTATTCTTACTCCTTTCACATTAGAGTGTTATTGATTCTTCTAAAGAGATTAAGGGGCCTCCCTACCCATTTATTCACCTACCTAGTTATAAAAAAACTCTAATATTCCATTTAGCTTGAAGGCTAAAATTTTGGAATATTACATCATTCTAATTTGATGATTTCCTGAATGAAGATCCAACTTGGTAAAATAAATTTCTCCATGTAATTCATCCAATAATTCATCAATCACAGGAATGGGAAATTTATCTTTATTGGTGAGCTTATTGAGCTCCCTATAATCCGGACACATGCACCATGATCCATTCTTCTTGTGCACCAATGTGAAGTAGAGAAAGAACTTTGACTAGGTTGAATTATACCAGTCTCTAACATTTCTACAATCATACGCTAAATTTTTCTCTTTTGGACATAAGGATATCTATAAGGCCTGATGTTTGGAGGAAAAATTCCTGGAATGAAATGAATAACATGATCATGATCACGAATAGGTGGGATTCCTTTGGGAGTTTCAAACACCTTGGAATGATTGTGCAAGGCTTTTTGGAGATCCGTAGAAATAGATGATTTTGATGTTGGAACTTCTAGTGAGCATAATTGTACAATTAAGCGTAGTTGTTCTTTCTTCAGAAGCTTTGTCATGACATTAGAGCTTATTGTTAGATCTAAGACTTTTGTGATCCATAATGTAGATAAATGTGTTTTAGATTAATCACTTTAAAGCTTATTATCTTTCCCGGCTTCCCTGCGATACCCCGTAATTCGACTTCCTTTCCTTGAAAATTAAAAGCTACCGTCCCCAAATATTGTAACCATTGTACTCCTAGTACACCATCAACACCTCCCATAGGAATGGAAAGAATTGGTCTATTCAATACATATTCCCCCATGGTTAGCTTGATATTATGGCATTTTCCAGAGCAATTTATAGTTCCTCCATTTGCAACCATCACTTGACATTCTGGTGCTAGGTATATGAAACAATTCAATTCCTTGGCTACCTTACAATGAATAAAATTATGGGTACTACCCGAATCAATCAACACTATTACCTTTTTCTTCTTGATATGTCCTTCTATCATGAGAGTTTGAGGAGTGGTAATTCCTGCCAATGCATTACACAATATGGTCGGAATCATTTCTTCCTCTTCTAGGGTTGGTTCCTAGTGTATATCCTCTTCTTTTGAAGATTCTTGTTTATTTTCTTCTTCCTCTTCACAATCTATGTAAAATAATTTCTTCTCAGCAAACTTATGACCTTTAGTGTATTTTCTATCACAACTGTAGCAAAGCCCTTTTTCTCTTTTTTCTTCCAATTGTTGTGGTGTCAACCTTGTAGGTTGTGGAAGTCTAGGAGTAGCAACACTTCCATCTTTATATATCTGAATGGTAGGCTTCATTGTCACCATAATTTTACATTCAATTTTTCTTGCCAACCTGAATGCATTTTCCAATGAATCAGGTTCCCCAACGCGAACTTCATGTTGGATGTTATCCTTTAAAGTCCCCATGAACACATCAATCCTATGTTCATCTGGAATGTCAGTTACCCTTATATTCAATTTTTGGAAGTCCTCAATATGCTCCACCACTGAACCCTTTTGTTTGATATTTATCAATTGGATAAAGAAGGTGTTGCTTTTTGTATCCTCATAATGTGCTATCATTTCCTCTGTAAAAATTGACCAAGTGACAATTTTTTTACGGGAGCAAAGCCATCAATACCATACAAATGTATTTTGTTCTAAATGTAAAGTTTCAATGCGTACCTTTTATGTTTTTTACACATTGCTGAGATTAAAATATTGCTCCATCTGTAGTATCCATGTTACAGGATCCTTGCCATCAAACTTCCTCACATCCATCTTTGAAATATGGTGGTTCTTCCATCCAACACAAGAGCTTATGAAATAATGATTAACATTTATTTTGTACTCATCATGATTTTCCTCTACTATATTTTCGCCATTAGGAAACATTTCTTGTATCAACTTTTCCAAACCTTCTATGTCTACTTTTAGATCATTCTTCATGTTTTCCATGTTGTCTTTCATTTTTTCATCGATCTTAGCTTCCATGTCATCCATATTATCTTCCATGCCCACTTCCATTCCATCCATCTTAGCTTCCAAACCATTCATCTTAGCATCCATGCCTTTATTCAAACCATTCATCTTAGTTTCCATGCCTTTCTTCAAAACGTCCATTTCATTTTTTGTTGCTCTTTGCGATAGCGAAATTTGGTGCACTTGCTCTTGTAATTTTGATATCTCATGTTGTGTTTGTTCGTCTTCATGAGTCATAGTAGAGCCTTTTGAAGGATTAATGGGTGTTGAATTATTTTTAGGGGGGATTTCAGAACCCAATACTGATATCTATTCTTTAATATGCCCTTGGAATAAATTCAAACTATTTTTTTTTTCAAACGAGACTTATGTAATTCGAAAAAAATACACACCTTTTTCTTGCTTTTGAGGAGCTCGATATTGAAACTGAATTATATATGTGATTTCAGATCTTCAATATCTAAAATTCAGCCCTGAAGTATCCCTCTGAATCTTCTTTTGAATGCCATAGGTCTGACCTAATTTGGATTCTTCAAGGAAAAGTTATGCCCAATCTCCCACGATGACCTAATTATGGACTGGTTTAGTAGAGCGAACTTGTAAGACTTTCCACGTGTCACTGTTTCCTATTTTGGCTTTGAAATTGATATACCAAAAACTATAGTTCGTGTACTTTTGGCCACCTTTTACAGAATCCCAATCTGACGCTCAGAGAGAGAGAGTTATGATGTTTTTCCCATGGTCACCTCTTTGAGATGAAATTTGGGAGCCTGAAATAATCCTAACTTCCACAGATCATATCTCCAAAAATATTACAAACCAACATCTGAAATTTTTACGGGAGGTTCCACAGGATTTCAGCTTCACACTGTAAAAATTAACGCTTCTGAAACTTCATATAGGAAAAGTTATAACGAAAATTCCACGATGACCTGTTTTAGTTGAAATGCGGGAGCCTGAAAAAACCCTAACTTCCCCAGATCATATGTTCGAAAATATTGCGAACCAAGATCTGAAATTTTTACAAGAGGTTCCTCAGGATTTCACCTTCGCACTGTACAAATTTTCGCCTCTGAACCTTATTAGAAAAAAATTTATTGCAAAAATTCCACGATGACCTGTTTAGAGCAGCGAAGCCCTAGAATCCAAAGCTCTGATACCAAATGTTATGAAACCATCTCCAAAAATAGAAGAAAATAGAGATCAACGCCTTAGAAATCAACCACTTCGAGGGGGAAACCTCCAATACATCACATAAATGAACAATTCTTAGATGATACAAATGACCAAAACCTCCTTCTATATATAGGAGTCCATGGGCCCACAATATAATCCTAGCCGACCTAACAATAACAATGTAAGGGCACAATAATAACAATATTGGGGTTACAGGGGTACAAAAATAACAATAAGGGGGCTACATTAATAACAATAAGGGACTAAACTAGTAATATAGGGACCTAACATCCAACATTAGGCCAAGCTCCATATTTGTTCTACAACACAGTTTCTACAGAGTATTGTGTTGTGTTGCAGGGTGCAGCAGTGGAGGATCATATTGGGTGTCTTCAGAGCTAGTTTTGCAGTGGAGGAAGGTTTCCTTCCATTGGAAGGCCAGTAAAGAAACCCATTGGGCTTAAAGTGCAACATAAAGAAAGAAATAAGTGCAACATAAAAAGAAAACCGAAGGTCAAGGGTAAGAGCCTTACAAGGATCTGAGGGTCCTTAAAGTGCAACGTAAAGAAACCGAAGGTCAAGGATCCGAGGGTCCTTAAAGTGCAACGTAAAGAAACCGAAGGTCAAGGATCTGAGGGTCCTTAATTAAGGATGTAAGGGTCCTTAATTGACATATTTTGCATCAATACAAGGACTATTTATCCCCTACAAAGCAGTTTCAGTCCAGATCTGCGTTATTTTAGGGAGAAGTTGCAAGGGTGGTTGCAGTGGATGTTTTGGGAGGTGATTTATTCAGTGGAGGAGCCATTCTTTCATATGGAGGATCTATTGGAGAATATTTGTAGGTTTATACATCAGCTTCAACCATATGTTCTCATTTCTGTTGTTGCAGCATAACTTCAGCCCTAGGGATGCAACTTACATTGGCACATTGTGTGCATTTTCCGGAACCCCTCTTGGGTTGTCTTGGAAAGCTGATCTAGTGCCTAGATCTGTATGAGTAGAATCTATTATGGCCTATATGAATATTTTTATATTATTTTATGATCTCCAGTTGTATTTATTCTTAGTATGACCGTGTTGTAGCAACTCTCCGACATTTTGTATTGTAGCAGCAACTCATATTTGGGAGTGATTGTTTATGGGAGGCTTGTTTCCTCATTTCATATGATTTATGCCTCACTATTTTGTACTGATTTTCTGTTCTTATACATAATTTTATGGCTCCATATTGGTCTCTAATATTGATGTGTTGATTTACCTTGCTATTTCCTTGTTTATACAATATATTGTTGCTTTCCCCATTTGGGAATATTACACATTTTTATGTTGTAACATGTATTCTGCACATTCAACTCGATAAATTATAAAAAATGATCAAAATTATGGTAAAAAACATCAAAAATTGACTTTTAAAAGGTTAAAGTCATAAAAAATAATATTTTATTGACCAAAAAACTTATAAAAGTTGAAAAGGTAATTCATTTTTTACCATTTGAGAGCAGCAAAGAGGGTTTTTACCACAAAAATTCAAAGGCTGATTCTGACATTGGTTGATGAAATTTAATTTCTGATAGGTTTGTCGAGACGTGGTGTCCCCATTTCCTTTGCGGGCTCCATTTGTGGAGGTGAAACAATGAAGGACTACATCCGATAGTTTTGTCGACTTGGAATTGAGCCTAGTAAAGATGGAAAGATAAATATCAAATATGTACGTGAAATGCCTTTGCAAACGCTCCTATTCACTATCGAAAAGCTAGCTGGGAGTGTGACACTACATGTCGTGAACAGATCATACATGAAGTATGCGCTTTAGTGTCTTGAGCCAACAATGTTCAACTGGGCTGAAGCAATACTCCTTCAGATGAAAGAACAATTGACCAAGGTAAAAAGTGGAAAGACCAAAAATTTCAGCTATGGGTTGATCTTGATCACTTTTGTTTTGGAGCGAGTTCCATTGATGTAGCCATATCATGTGACACTGGGATTAGCTGGTCCTAGAGATCCATAGATGCAGCGGTGGGCTGAGCTAATGGCTAGACATGCTGGTTAGTCATCGATCTCGTTTTCCACTACATTCTTCAGTTGGCTCCAAAGACAAAATACCTTCATAGAGGAGCACCCATATGTAAGGATGGATTTCCGCAGAGATCAAAATTTTATTTTACCAACTGGCACTTAATGGGGTGCTATAGGTAAAATGTTGACCATGTTTTTGATTTTTTTGGGTTTTTTACATATTTATTCGACCAGTGGTTCATGCAAATTAGGCGGGAGAACCAATAGAGAGGACTGTCGGGAGAGTAATCCTTCAGGATTTGGATTTAGCCAAGACTCTTTCTGAGTTACAACAGCATGTGGAGGGATTGACTCTTGGGATACCGGATGCCTGGATCGAGAAGTTACCTATGAGGTTGCAACACCATACCATTATTGTGCCTAGCCGTTGGATGAGGTTATTGCACATGATAGCCCAAGCAGTGACCTGCTATCATGAGCATCACTAGGTATACTTAGATTATGCTATGTCTATATACATTTTTAGGTTAGATGACCAACGTGTATTAGACACAATTTTTGTAAAAAAATCGATATAAATCTATTTTACTTTCAATGTTTTTATATGATTATGTGAAATTTTATTCAATTGTACGATGTGAATTGAAAATCTATCTTTACATATGTTGCAAATGTCTATTTAACACATAATTCTCAAATGAATCAATGAGAGTGTTAAAGTTTCTGGAAATATGTTGATATTTAATGTAATCAAAATGTCTTTTGGATAGTATAGATGCTAGTAAGCTATAGTACGACAAGTTGTGAGTCCAACTTGATGATGCTGTGGCAAATTCCAAGTGAAATGGCATCAGAGAGTAGTTCAATCAACCTCCTATACTCAGTGATTTTGTTGGTCGATCGACCAATACAAATCCCTTGGAAACTCACTAACTCACCACGTGGAGCAAAGATGGCCCATACTACAGAGGATAGATTATGAATACTACGACTAGCACCATCAACATATCCAACAAATGGTTCTGAAGATTCAGACATCTGCAAAAAATGCAAAGCGGATTACTAACCACATGAAAAAATATAAAAGACACACTTATACACACACACAATCAAAGCCTATAATATAGTGTTTACTACGCAAAATCAGGTATAATAACATTTAAGATACAAGACTAAGTCCTATTTTTTCAGCTTCTTGATCATAAAGCAAGACTAGGTATCCTTTCAAGAAGGTGCGAGGCTTGACATTGCGGTCATATTGTGCCTTAATTCATATCTTCTACGCTTTGTTGGCCAATGCGGCTTCACGATGCATTTCATATAGATGGATGAGATCTAAAAGACGTACCTCTTCTTCAGAAGTGTCAGGTAGCAGGTCAATTGTGAGTTTCAATGATGGTATTTTGCATTGTATCGGTAAGATAGCTTCCAAACCGTAAACTAGCTGAAAGGGAGTAAATTTGGTCACATTTCTCAATGAGGTTCGATATTCCCAAAAATCCTAGTACATGATCAAATGCTAGTTTCATTTATGAACCCCAATCATGCGTTTAAGCACACACTTAAGAATCTTGTTGATAGCGTCAACTTGTCCATTAGCTTATGGATAATAAGGGGTAGAACTATCATGTGTCAGTCCTAACATTGCAGTCAAATCATCCATCATGTGATTGCGAAAATGTTTTCCATGATCTGTGACTATTGCTTGCGGTACACCAAATCGTGTAACCACATGGTTAAAAAAGAACAATGCAGCAGTCTGTCCCGTGTTGTTGAATGTAGGCATTGCCTCGACCCACTTGGTAAAATAGTCAACGACAACAATAATATACCCATGTCCCCTCGGCCGAGCAGGGGTTACATGTCATGAAGTCAATGCCCCATTTTGCAAATGGTCCAACAGTGACGATAGGATGCATTGGTGCTGGCGGGAAGCAGGTTTTACGATAAAAAATCTAGCAAGCATGAAAAATTCTAACCGAAGTAATATAGTCGCGAAATATGGTAGGCCAGAAGTAACCAGCGTGGAGAATCTTCTGCGTGGTGGCATAACCAAAAAAATGTACACCACATGCACCAAAATGGAAATCATTTAGAACTTCTTCGGCCTCCTCATGTGTGAGGCACATATGTAAAATTGTATCGACACCGAGAAGTTATATCACCGACAATCAGATAATATTTGGCTTGGTATCTAATATGCCGCTATTGAGAGTGAGAGGTATTGGGCCAAAAAGTTTGGGTCTAGAGATAGATGATGAAATATCCATACCACGGGTCAGATGACTCAATAAAAAATAAATACTTGTCCGGAACTGATGGTTCCATAGTAGGATCGGTGCTACTCGAAGGAAGGTCACAAATAAGCTTAGAAAATACCAAATACTTATTTGACTTGGATTTGATGAGTTCCAAATCAAACTCCTGCAAAATGACGATCCATTTTGAATATTCCCCCCCCCCCAAGCAATTGATGTGAAAAAATGTATGTCATAGGGTTGCAATATGAAATGACAATGGTATTTCGGAGTAGGATATAATGGCGAAACCTTTGTATAGCTTGAATGACTGCCAAAGTGAGCTTCTCAACGTATTTGTACTTAACTTTCGTATCATTGAGATTACGACTCAAATAATATATCGAATGTTCAATCCCATCTTATTCTTGGACTAAAACCATAGCAATGGTTGTATCTGTTGCGGCGAGATACAAGAAATAATCACTCTGATAATTTGGGGGATAGATTAATGATGCTCGGATCAGGATATCTTTAAGAACACCAAAGGAAGCTAGCACAACCTCATCCCAATGGAAGGAATCTCCTTTTTCAAGAGTCGAGTAAATCCTTTAGCCATTTCAGCGTAGTTAGGAATCCCAATGTAACAAAAGCAGATTGGAAGGAGTAGGAAAATCAAGAATGGTCTGGACCTTCAATGGATCAAGTCAAATTCCATCTTTCGACACGAAGAATTCAAGAAAATGACCAGAACCAAAAACAAACACACATTTGTGCAGATTGAGGCGTATTTTATAGTGATGGTATCATAAAAAGATTTCTCTCATATGTAGTGGGTGTTCAACCCATTTCCATAAATGTGCAGGTAAGTCATCCAGATACAGTTGAAATATGTGCTTGATTTCATGAAAATCATAATTCATTTCCCTCTAGAATTTTTCCCCAACGTTATTTAAACCAAAATGGAGCTTACGGTAAGAGAATGTGCCCCAGGGACAGATAAAAGCAGTTTTATATTTGTCCTCTGGGTGAATATTGATCTGATTGTAACTGAAGAATCCGTCCATGAAAGAAAATATTTCACATCCGGCACATTCATCAATAATTTGGTCGATAAAGGGAGTGGGATAGTTGTCTTTTGGACAAGCATGATTGACATCCCGATAGTTGAGACACACTCTAATTGTCCCCTATTTCTTCATGGTAGGAACATATTTAGAAACCCAATCGGTAAGCGGAACACAGTAATGAATCTATCACGCAAAAGTTTTTCAACCTCTGCTTTAATGACAACAAATTTATTAGGGTGAATAAGACGAAGGTGCTATTGCACCAGCTTAACATAAGGATACATTTTAATCTCATGTTCAAAAAAGCTGGAGTTGATACTTGGTATATCCTAATACGAACAGCGAATACATCTCAAAATTCACGAAAAAGAGTGGGGTAAGTGTTAATTTCAAATGGAGAACAAGATGCACCGACATGAATGTTTTCTACAATACCTGGTTTGGTCTAAATATCGATAGAAACTGTTTCTTTGATATTTGATGGGTTTCATTCAGAATTGATGATGTGGATAGGAATAGAATTTTTTAGGAAATCAACGACAGTAGGGTGATATAGTTCAGATGGATTATCTTCACTATAATATGGAATATGGTATCGTCTATGTGATGATTCCCATGGTTCTTCCTTTGGCATCATGCATTCCATAATTCTCCCATCAGTTGAGAATACACATGAAAAAGGATCAGAAGAAGTATCGAAATCCAAAGAATGATCAACCCAAACAATCGACGACAAAGGATTTGGATTGGCCGCATAATCCAAAAAAATTGATTACTATGCTAGCTCAATTGGACTTGGAGGAATGATGTCGCCCAACCTAACAATTTTAGAATCATTGGGAATCTTCCTTAATTCAGATGCAGTGGAAAATATCATATTTCAGGTCTCTATATTAGCGATTTCCGCTGATGTCGCAGACGATGGTAACAAAAAGGTGCCCATTAGGGAAGGATCCTTAGAGAGTCCTACACCAATGTTATGAAGAGAAGGTGGGGGTCCATGAAAAAATAGAACGCTTCGACTTGCCTGGGAACCAGAGGCGAAGAAAGAGAGTTGATCAATGGCTGTGATACTTACTTTATGGGGTAATATGATCATACGAAATTAAGTAGATACTACCACAGCCATAGCGTAAACCCACAGTATTCCAAGTAAAAGATTGTAGTCAAGGGGTTCGTCAACGACCTCAACTTTAATACTAACTAATTTCCCCCCTAGTTCTACTTGCAGGTTACTAAGAATTCCATGAGGATTATATGTACGACCATCAAAAGCTTTCAACATCGTAGGTGATAGTGGCAAAGTCGGTGAGCCAAGTGACTTCCAGCAACTAACTCACATGATACAAGTAGATGTGCCTTCATCAATGATAGTGAGATGAATGAGGTGATTCAAGACGTACTTGAATCAAGAATGCTAGCTGTGCTGGTAATTGTGGTACATAGCCCGCATGATTAAATACTATAAGGTTTGAATTCGTCGAATCGATTCCACCAATCGCGGAAAACAAAGCCTGCTTATGGGAGGGATAATTCTAAAGAACCTCAAGCATTGAAATAGAAGAAGGCAACTGAGCCAGATCTTCTACTACATTATAATTTTGAGCTGCACGAGCTTGAGGGTTGAATGTCGATTTGTGAAATACTCCCTTCGGTGGCTTTATTGTTAACTCTGGAAGGATGAGTGGTGGAGACGAGTTAGATGAGGTTGAAGTCGAAGTGGTAGGTTGATCTGTAGCCCAAACATTTGACGATGAAAACGGATTACTGTAATATTTACTTTGAGTCGACACCAAAACATCAGTTTTGGGCTTAGTGGTAGATATCATAAGCACTTGCGAAATAGAAGCAGGATCCAGAGCAACCATATGTGTTTTTGGGTTTGGAAAAAGGCTTTGTCAACACTGTAGATGCGGCAAAAGTCTTAAGAAGCTTTGGGACTTATGAGCGGTGAGGACAATCTCGCATAAAATTATCCTCATTACATTTCAAGCAAGGGTAATGAGGTTTCTGAAAGTAACCAGATGAATTATATGATTTTTTCTGCGGGGGTGAATTTGATTTATTCTTATCTTTCCCTTCCTTCCTATTTCCAAGTTGCTTCTCACTTTTTCCTTTGTCAGATGACATGGCATGGATTTCAGAACAAGACGCAGGATCAGATGCATTAGGGTTTTTATTTTAAACAACAAGTGTAGGACCATATAGTTGAATTTCTATTAGAGCACTAGCAGAACCAGTCACACCATTGCCGGCATGAATGTCCTGACCATATGGAGCAGGAGGAACAATAAAATTTGGTCATGACACATTTGGAATATTTTCATAGAGCGTGCCAGACTGAGTGTAAATCAGATCCATATACTTAGCATGAGAAATTACTTGCTCTTCAATGAAAACATCACCTTTGGCCACATCCTTAGTGATAGATGGAAACAAGGACTTAATAAACCACTTGGCTAAAATCTGATCAGGAACAAATGTTTTAGCCATTCGATGATGATGACGTCACTCATGTATATGATCCGATATATGAGTAGCAATGGTCTATTTAAAGCTGGTCAAAAGTTCTGTTCCAGTTTCATATCTGATGGGTAACTGGAAGTGGGTTAAAAAAGTAGTGAATAAAACTGTAAAGTTATTAAACGAAGCTTGTGGTAATTCAATGTACCACTTCGCAGTCGGACCGGTAAGCGTTCGTTGGAAAAAATGTAATCTAACAGAATCATCACTTAAGGAATTAGATGAACACCATAATGTCATGACATGCTTAGAAGGGTCTTCTCGAGAATTTCCATTGAATTTTGGAATGTACAAGGGTAATTTATGAGGAATCACCTACCACCACGGTAAATAATTAATGGGATCATTGGTGAGCCGATTTAAATTAGGTAAATCTAATGTTGTAACAAATCGCAACTGTTGATTAAGGTTAGTTTGAGCATAAACATGATAAGATGGAATCACCTGGGCAATAGGCCGTTGCATACCAACAAATGGATTATGTTGTTGGTAACCCAGATAGGGGTAGGATTGTTGACCAGGACCTAGGTAAGCTTGATACTATGGGAATGGTTGCTGTGGTTGCCATGATAACTGATAAAATGGTTTCTCGCCAAGATAATTCAGACCCGGTTGTGAATAGACAGGGCCAGTAGAAGCCTGTGACAAAGCTAAACTAGCCCGTGGTTGTGAAATTCCCGATACAAATGGTTGTTGAATACCATCCTGAGAAGACGGAGTCTGTATACCTGAAACTTGAGGGTTAGGGGTTTAACGACCCGCTTGAGCAGACTAACCAACAACCATATAAGAAATAACAAGCGTAGTAGGCACAGATGCAACAGGTTGAACTGGTTGATATTGATACACAACCGTTTGGGGCTGAACATGCAAAGTAGGCTTCCATTGGAAAATAGGAATTCCAACATATGATTTACCTACAAATGATAGAGTACTTCCATATGGACCGAACATATGTGGTTCCCCAGCATATGGAGTATAAAAATATTGTATATACTAAATTTCATATGATGGGTATCCAATAGATACTGGATAAGATGGACGATAATTAGATGGACCAGCCTGATCTTGAGCTGATGATGTCAATAAAGGATCAGTTCGTTTAGTAATCGTAAGAGATGAACCAGATATAATTCCAGATGATGACATGGGCGAAGTCCATGGACTAGAGGAGACACCAGAGTAGGTTCCATTTAAAACTTGGTAACCCAGTGGGACAGACGAACCACCATAAAGATGAGACTCAAGTGTCATCAAAAACATCGAAGATGAGGCAATAGTAGATGCTGTCACAACTGTAACAGATGGTACAGTCTGGGATGCTGTCTTTGCCATGGTTGAATAACCTAGCAAATACTCTAACAAATCTAGGGAAACTTGAGAGTGAAAAGGATCAATAGAAGCAGAGTAGTTCAAACGAGGAAAAGACTGATATAAATGAAGGCCCAACCCAAAATGAGTGGGAGTTGAATGGGTTGTCTCTTCTTGAAGTTCTTCCTCTATCGAAATCAAACCAGGTGGAAGCACTTCATTGTCAGGCCTGAGATAAATTCTAGGTGGTAATATCTACGGTAAAGAGGAAGAATCGATGGTTACGGATGACTGAGGATCAAACGGTTGCACCAAAAAAACTTCTTATGTTCGACTTCAGGATCAAGATGTTCTGGTAAAGGAACAATGGGTTCTAGATCGACTTCCAGTTGAAAAAGCTCAGGTTCTGGATTTACCATTTCACTGGATGGAATTTCATTGTTCTTAGGTAACTGTGAGGGTTCCGTCTCGACAGTAGAAGATAAACCAGGATCAGTCAAAATGACTCGAGACTTGGTACTCAACGGATCAAATGTTTCTGGTATATCAGATGATTTAGCACCAAGAGTTGTAGAGGTACCAGACTCGGTAGGATGAGCATGCCTTCGTCTACTAGGTGTAGCTTTTGGAGGTAATGGTGGTTGATTCATTGTACTACGCGAAAAATGGGGAAGGGTTAATCTTCTTCCATGATTTCTGATTTATTTTATACAAAAAAAAAAAAACAAAAAGAGGGTAATGCTAGGCAAAAGGTTTACCAAGCAACTATGAACTACAATATATCGCCCCAGTAAACCATGGACTTATGTACATGCAGGCAATCATCCCAAATATTGTGTTTGGTGTATCACGGGTACAAGGTGGCCGCCTTAGTTACCTATGGATGGTAAGCAACCTAAATTTTTCCTCCCAAATATACGCGAAGGTACGTGGAGGCCCAATCCGTATTAGTGCTGTCTAATGTGAAACCACACAATGAGAGCATCCCCTTAAAATTTTCGTAATAGAACACTGCCTAATATAACCAAAAGTACGTGGATGAGCTCTGATATACTTACATACATGGAATGAGATATCACACTCGGAATGTATCGCAGACAATTAACGACAACTGATATGTTTAACGACACCGAAACATGTCTTCTAGCCTAGACCTCTAAATGTTATTGTTAACGTTACAATGCTTCCTTAGATAAATTTAGATAAATTTTATGTTAATCTTGATTATCAGTTGTTATTTTAGGTTCACCGCGAGATGTATTGAACATTACTAGAGTGCAATTAGAATGATAAGCATTTGTTTCGAATTGATTTTCAAAAATGAAAAACTAGCTACAAGGGATTGAGCAATCAGATTGTATGCAATCGAAAATGAGCACATCTAAATGAAATTTCCCTAACTATTCTTAAGAAGCACTCACAATTCTTATATGCAAATTCATGTTTTTCTTTTCAATTTATTTTCATTTTAGATGAACCAAAAAGAAACTAATGTACAAACAATCACTTAAAACTTTCAAGAGAAATGAAGATTGAAACTACAATTCCTATTTTAAAAAATAATGAATTGATCAGATGTAAAATTTAACTTTGGAACTATTCAAAAATGACAAAGAAAAAAAAAATAAACATTGATCAAACAAATCCAAAGTGAGGCAAGAAGAGTAGTGGCAAGCTGGTCTCTAGAGGGAATCAATCACTCAAAACTTCAACAAGAAAAACACTAAAATGAATTGGCAAAAGACAAAATATGACAAATTTGGTTGGTCACAGGGGAAACGCACCCCTGAGTGGGAGATAGTGCATTGTAGAGCACTGTCCCTAAGCCAACAGTGCTATGTAGAGCACTTTGTCAAGACCAACAGTGCGTTGGTGCTAGGGGACTCTCTGAAAAACAATCAAACACAATACTTTTGCTAAGACAAATTCAAATGACTGAAAATAAGTAGGTAAAGTTTACTAGATGTTGATGGACAAGGAAAAAACCACAAAGACGATCCATTGATCCCTAGTATGGTCACCAATTTGTTTTACAGAAATCAAAACTGCAGATACATATGCTTTCCCTAAGTGTGGTGGTTCACTTAGAACAACAATGAGGAAGATATATAACCTTTTCCTTAAAATGAATAGATAAAGGGAGGAAAACCTACTTGTAATTTGTTCAATTTTTCTTGCCTCCCTTCATCGCTTTCGTCACTCTTAATCCAACTTAACTCACTTTATTGATACCTGCAATGGAAAACATAAGATATAAAACAACATAAAAGCAATACGATCTATTCAAGTTAAACAAATTGAATGGATTAAATTCATAAATAGACATATAAAATCATTGACACGTTCATTAGGAAAGGAAAAATTGTCTTTATTATGAAGTAGAAGGAAGAGTATAACCAGTTGATCGATTCGTTGTCACTCATCCAACTTTAGTCCCATCCTCATCACATCCAGCATCAACAATCCAGCAGCATCATAGTACATGCACAATACCTCTAAGAGATGTGATCTGACCACCATAACTCTACTTAACACAAATTTTTGCTCTCTTGTTTTTGAAGCCTCGAAATTCACTGCAACAACATGGGGGATGACCACCCAGTTCAGACCTTAAAGCAACCCATTTTCCGTTTGGAATGGTGGCTCCGACTAGTTTAACTAGGTCCAGTTACCTTATCTTAATCTCCAATGGCTTAAAATATAACTTTTGTCTACCAATGGGAAAGAGACATCAGATCATTTCTCCTATTGATCAGGTAAGAGAGTGATCCTTAAGCTAATTTGGGGCTCATCCAAACCACAACTAAAGTTTTGCCTCTTTGGGAAGAGGACTTCTGGCAATGTAGAATTAAATCTAAATGCAAAATTATTTTAAAATGCAAACAAAAGGAAATTTATCCTAATCATATCTCAATTAGGCAGATGTAGATCTAACCCAAATGAGAGTAAGATATTTTAAATGATTGAGATTTAAATATGTTTGGCTTATAATGAATATCAAATTAACAAAATAGTTCAATTAATTGAATTTATGAATACCAAACCACATTCTATTTAAAGGCATTTTAACTAAGATAATTAACCAACAACATTTACGAAATAGTTCAAAAAATGATATTGCTAGTTAAATCAGTAATTTAAATAATTAAGTAATAATATGCAGAAAAAGTTCATAACATAACATTTTTTATTTAATCAATATTAAAAGACATATTTATGAGTAAATAGTTACTTAGAAATCAAAATTCAACCCATAAGAGCAGAGATAAATGAAACATTGTAATTGATGCAAATTACTCATACCGACAAAAGTGCACAAATATGAATAACATGACACATTCTTGCTATCATAAAATGAGACTAGTATTAAAAAAAAAAGTATTATAAATACCAATTTATTGAAACCATTTCTCTGACTCCGGTCTCTAATCAGTCCTTTACAAAGCTTGAATTTCTACTTTTAAAACAAGAGCTGTAGAAGTACAAACTGTGCCCTCCATGCATAATTCAAAATGCAAAAGAAAAACCTCAATAATCCCGAGATCTGATTTTTCTCTCCTCTAACCTACACCTCTAAATTGTCTAGAAAATAGTGCCATCAAGAATTCCAAAATTGCAGAGAAAAGGAGCCTTTATTACATTCTACAATCTGCTATTTATAATTTTTATAGAAATGATTTCTTCATAGGAAAGTTTGTTGAAGAAGAAATCCGCTCAATCAATTTTTATTTGCTCAAAATTTCATTCTTCAATTGATGGAATATTCTCATTGATTGAGATATTTTTCTCCTCATCTCTTCAACTATTTTTCTGCAAAAAATAAATCAAAAGAAAATTAAAATGTAAAAAATAAAATCAAAATGCCAAATCTGGATTTTAAAATAAATCTAATTGAATTCAATTAAATAAACAATTGAAAAAGAAATTTGAGATTTATATTGATGTCTGTGAGGATTTAATTGGCTGATTATATTATTGAAGAATAGATCTGCACTCAGAAAAGGCTTGGGCAAATGAGAATGCAGAAAATAAAACTCAGAAAATTGATTTTTTTAAAAAATTGAGAGCTTGATCTTATGAATAATTTTAGACCCGATAAATAATCAAATGTGGAAATGAAACCACTTCAGGAATAATCTCCATGATTTTATCTATCCAATGGGCCATCTCGGGCCTCATTTGGTCGAGTAAAACTCCATTTATGAGCTTCCAAATTTGGTATATTAAAATTTCTAGAATTTTGGAATTTCTCTTACTTGGGCTAAAAATCAGAATTTTTTAATTAAATTCTAATCCCAAATTAAATTATAATTTTTTAATGAATTAATTAATACTAATTAATCGTAATTATATTATTAATATTAATTAAAAAAAAAATAATTGTAAACATAATTAAATTAATTTGAAAATTGATTTATTGATTAATTAAAATATTAAAATATTATATTAATATTATAATTTAAATTATATGAAAATTATAATAAAATTATAATATTAATTATAATATTATATAATGTAATATATATTATAATTAATAATTCAAAATTTATATGACATCATACAAACCACGTGAGGGAGAGGAGAAGTGGAGTGGAGAGTATGGAGGGATAAGGGAAGAGGAGAGGTAAGTGAGTTGGGACTTATAAGGTGGAGAGAAAGGCGAGGTAGGGTGAGGTGAGGTGAATGGTGAGTGACGTGAGAGTGATGTGAGGAAAATGAGACGGGAGGTATAAGGAGGTCAACCAAACCTTATATTAAAATTTGTAACCCTTCGAATGTTTTTCAAAATAAAAATCGCATATCGCAAGTCAGAGTGAGGGATGAGCTTGAGGTCTTTAGAAAAATTGCGATATGTAATATTGCGATATCGCAATTTCGCAATCACACTTCTATTTTGGGATTTTTGGAAGAAAGGATGTGGTGAGAAGTGGGGCCCACGTGGAATTAACCATCCTACAAATTGGACTTCAGCGATTTTGCAATTTTTGGGTTTGGGAATTTGTTTTAAAATTAAAATTTGGAGTAAATTACCCATATCCTGAAATGTATTTTCGTTTATTGTACAATTTAGCAGGGTAATTTTGTAGGATTGTTAGTGAAAAATGAAAAAAATTGTAAAAATTAACTAAAAATTAATATAATGAAGACTATTTTAATTTGGAAAAATTGAAATATCAGATACTTTATACATTTTTTAACCCAAGTGAGAAAATGATCAAACTTCAAAGGAGTGCCATTTATAAACCGATTGACCAAATGAAGCAAAACAAGTATCATTGGAAAGCTTGTGAAAAATCTGATTTAATGAAATAATCAAAATGGAAATTCAACAAAAATGAAAAAAATGGGAGATTTTTAGGACATTTATCTTAATGAAAATCATAAAAGGTGCTTAGCCAAAATTAATAAAAAGGGTCCCCATTATTGAAGTAAAATAATTCAAAAATGAAGTAGTGTTGGGTTTTTCCTACAACAATGGCGACACACGGGCGAAGGACAAATTATCTCTGATTAAAAATAATGAATTTAAATTTACCCAAAGGTTAAAAATAATGAAAAATCATGAAATCATCCAACGTTAAAAATTTTCCATAGGTCCCACATAAATAGATTAAGAAATACGAGTTTGTAAAGATAAGTACTTAAAATAGACTGGAGTAAAAGTGATGAATCCATACTTGGGAAAATTTATTTTAAAACTACCTCATATGAAAAATAGAAGAAGGTAGAGATAAGTGTTTTTGATAAAGCATATATCCATTTTATGATTGATCGCTGACATCGCTTCGCTACCAGCGAGTCTGAACAGTACCCCAAAGAAGTTGTCTTTTATGCCATACAAGCTTAGTCCCGCTACCAGTGAGCGTACATAGCCCCGACAGGTTTACTTGTATTTCTCATGCTTCCTATTTTAATTACCCTTTTGATAAGCACATTTGCAAGCTTTTAGTTTGTGATGTATTTGAGTGAAATATGTGGGATGGTAATGGAGATTTATGTTTAATAGGCATAGTACTTTCATAATGTTGACTCCAAATTATTTCCCTGCAATTATTTCCTTGAAAAAGTAAACTCAATCACTTAGAAAGGATGTGTGTTCCTCCATGAAAAATATTTAAAGTAAGATGCTCTTATGGTTCCATAAGGATATACCTTTAATGATAAATGAAATTCAATTAAATGGATAGAGTAAAAGATTTCTCATGTATGTCAACAACTGTAAGGTAAGAAAAATTCCTTTCCCATAAGTCATGGAGAAGTCACCAAAATCAAATAAAAACTAAAAGCAAAAGGAAAAGAATTCCTAAATTAAAGTAAGAAAAGAAATCAACGAATGAAAAAAATAAAAATGAAGAAAGTAAAAACTAAAAGAAGAACAAAATTTAAAAGATAAACTCCAACAAGGCCGCTTATATAAATTTCTCAACAAAAGGTTATAAAACAAAATAAGCATATGTACGTTCCTTCCTATGTTGAGATCTTAAATTTTTTCATCTTGTAGAGTTATAAGAAATGAGACTCTTAAAATCTAGAAGATGAATATCAGTGATGATATATAATATGCTGAATGAGAAGTATGTTAGTTGCAAATTTTCCTTCTTTCGAAGAAAAAATCTTGCAAAAAACATCTTAACTATTTTCTAATGAAATTAATGCTTAAAGAAATAGACTAGAGGTTCAAAAACTCAACAATTTAACTGATTTGATGAATATTATTACTGCATCTCTTTCAAGAATCTCAAAGAGAAAAAAGAAAATGAATTTTGAAAACTGATCTGGTAGAGGCACGAAAGGTTCATGAAGATCTGAAAAACAGATTTCGAGATCAGCAAAAATTAAAACAAAAAATGAAGAAATGAAAATAAATGAAAGTGGGCACATGAAACTTACCATTGGAGAACTACATTTAATTCTACCTGAAAGGTATCATTTTCCCCAACAAAAGATAACTTCTTCCTTTAATTAGAATTAAAAGCATGAAGATGTTTTATTGACCCAAAATCATTATTTATGAAATCTAAAGTAAAAAAAGCAATTAACTAAAATAAAGTATTGTTTTGTGTTCAAGGAATCATGAATAAATTGAATCCATCAGAAGTGAGGATGAATATATGATTATTTATGAATTGCAACGATGAATGTTCTATTTGCTTCTTCCATTCTGAATCCATATCAGCCCCAAAATATTGAAGTTGATTCAAAATCCCAAATAATGTAACAATATATGAAGAGGATTTGAATCTTTATATGATAAGTATGGAATGAAATTCAAAATAGAAGATAATTAAAAATATGAATTAATCATCGTATAGGTGAGTGCCTTGCCTAATGTTTTGCATTGTGAGATTCTTTGCCATGCATAAATTTAAAAGTTGCGACTTCCACCTTTGCCGATATGCGATTGAGATATTTCTATAATAATTAAAATACAATGGTGGAGAGACATATATCGGTGTTTTATCGCATCGAAAGATCTTATGCGAAAGCTTCATTTGAGTTTTGCGATACGATATAATTGTTGCGATGGAAAATTTGCGATGACGTGATTTGTGATATCGAAAAATAGTCATATCAGACATCAAAGTTGTGAATGAAATGAAATGCCAATAATATTATAAGGATAGCATAAATGCGATAGATGACATGGCTCATTGGTGGGACCGACTTGGGTTATAAGAAATTAGCGATAGGAAGATTTGAGTATGAGACATAACGACATTGATACATCGATTTGCGATGAAGAACGGACCCGATCGTTTAATTATATGAATTAATTTCATATCGGATCGAGGACATCGGAACCTAAAAAAAATATGCCCCTACCAAACTTGCGATTTATGAACAGACGTGATATCTTTCAAAACTGAATTTAACTGTCGTATTGGGTCTGGGTTTATATGGCATCAGAATTATTGGCGAAGTAATTTTATCAAAGAATGAGCTGATGGGAATATTAGAAGACTTGCATTGGAGGTTTATTATTAGGAAATGGCAAGAGCGGCCTCCGATTAAATATTGCGATATGGATGATGCGATATCTGACAGAAAGGTTTATCGAAGTTTGGAGAGAATGTGAAAAATGGGGGATTGGAGATATTTAGAGTATGCTTATTTCAGATCCTTCGATATGAAAATTGCGATATATGATGATCCGTATGTGGGGCCGATGATTTCTTAAAATATTAAATTAAAAAAGAAGCGACTTATTTAACTTTTCTTTTAAATAAATAGCCCTTAAATAATTTAATTAACTATCAGAATATCTAATCAGAAAGTAATTTATCATAAATTTCTTATGAAGAGAGTTTATGAAATATAATGATCCCATATCATTCTTTCGAGAATTTATTAAGACTTATCGAGATTTTAATAAATAGAAGATAAATTAGATAATCCTCAAATTTAGACGAAATCATAAATATTTCCCTAAACATGTTGCGGATTTGAAAAGATTTGGCTGCTTACTTATCTTGAGTCTTCATAATCAAGTAAATGAATACCTACAAACAAAACAAAATAGAAATAAGAAACAATATTTGAAAATTAAAACTTACAATAGATGATGGTGAACATGTAAACACATACCTGGAAGAAATCGACTGTAACTTTTACCTCATGAAGCTTCAAGTTCTCCTAAATTTTCTTAAAATTTGCATAAGTTCAACATCACTTTCTTATTTTAGTCTAAAATGCTAAGTAATTAATTTTAAAATTACATCTACCTCAAATTTATATCGGAGGAAAACAATGGTGAAAACGATCTCTTCAAAATTATTTGTGAATAAAAAATTGTCAAGTTGTAGAAAATTCTTGGAATTTCTTCATGTATGATTAATATGATGAATTTTTTACATAAAAAGACAATTACAGAGTTCAAAAATATGTATGATTTGATTATTCAAGAATTTCTAAATTCTCTAAGCCACTTTTCTACAATTGAAATGAGATGCCCAAAATAAATCAAATTCATTACTTTCTTGATTGAAAATATAAAATAATGAAATAAATGCAAACGAAAAAGAAAATTAATGTATTCCTATTTCTAACTTAATGAAGAAAACATGAATAGGTATAGTCATACTTCCAATGGAACCATGTAAAAAATTTAATTCCTACATGTATGTACATGTCAAACATTAGTAACAAAAATATGACTATATGAATAAAAATAAATTTGACTCTAGTATTACACAAATTGCTAATATAATTACATAGACTATCTTATTTACAATTACCTTCTCTTGAAATGTCCTTTCCAACTGAATTTCATTTGGATCATAGAAATATAAATGGATTTCCATTATTGACTGGGAGAGGTTCAAAAGCGAAGATGATAGGTCACGTTGTGAAAAATAAATTTTAGATACAATGGCATGCACGATTTTGTTAGTGTTATATTCGAGCATTAAATTATTAACAATCTTCCATGAAGGAAAAATTTCCAAATGACTTTCAAATGGATCAATGAAAAATAGATGGAAGTTTGATAGATCTAACGGAAGATTATTAATTAAATTAGATTTCCGGTCATATTTTGACAGTACACTCTCTTTTTGACACTGCTCTTGAGAAGTAAGAAGTAACTGATAATGAATGAACATCAATTTAAATTAGAAGTTTAATAATTCTTGATGTTCACAATTATAATTTGAAACTTCATTTTTCCATTGAGGTAATGCATTAATTGAGTGTTTAATATTGAACTGTTCAATATGCCAACACAAAGTATCTAAAAATTTAAGACTAAAAACATAAAATAAATATGAAGTTAAGAATAAATGATGAGATAATAACAAAATTGAATCATAATTTACACTAGTGTTACAATTATTGTTACACCACAATTGAGACTGACTTAACACAATTTCCTCTTCACAAGAATTGGGTAGAATTAGAAGGATTGTTGATACAAACTTGTGAATTAGAGAAAGGGCTATGACTATGAATAGGAATGCGAACTTGATCGTCATATAAATCATAGATTGGAATGGTTTCTTGAATGCTGAAATCATGAGTATGATTAATTGTTTGAAAATGAGAACTCTTTGAAACAATTTTTGAATTATATTGTTCTTCATTTTCACATGTGATTTGACTTTGATCATGAGAATTCAGTTGTGAATAATATAAATCAATATCCTCAATGTCAAAGTAACTATCATAAATGGCTTCATGGCATTCATTAGAATTCCCTTCGATCTCACCTAATGTATAAAAATGAGAAGGAATATTTAGCTCACGTTCATTAATGCAAGAAGAATGTTCAATAATTAATTCTCTATCTTGATAAAAACTAATTGACAGTTTATTTAGATCAACCTCTCTGTTTTCTAGAATATATTTAAAGTGAAGAGAGGATAAATTTCTATTAGAAAAATTATCAGGATAAAGGGAAAAATATGAATCCGAAACAATACATTTGAAAATGCCTCTATTTGGAAACTCTTCTGCATTTTCTTTATTATAATTTCAGATTTAAGAAAATTTATTTGGCTAATTGTTCTTTCTTGAAGAATGTTGCTTTGTTGTCCTGAATTTAGCATTTTTTCATCGTAAAAAAATTCAAAAATTTGTACACTAGATTGCCTATTGTCGGAAATTTTAATTGTTGTTGGTACTTGCCGGATTAAGCTCTGATTTTCTAATTTTAATTCACACTGATTTTTAGATTTCAAGCGATATATTCTTCAATATTGCTGCCAATATCTTCTTGCAATTGATCAGTGAAATTTTCCAAGCTTTGTGACTGAAATTCATTAACATGTGAAGGTGCACCTTGATCTTTATCAATATTGTAGGAAGTGGGCACTAATTGAATGAATTGATCATACAAAATAGAGGCCATTTCATCATCATTTGTTTGTACCTCCATATTGGAATTCTTAATTATGTCAATGAAATTAGAAGGAGATTGAGAAAAGCTTGAAATAATTTCACATGGATTATGAATGGAATGAAGAGAGAAAATATGTTCAAACCAATCTAATAATTTTTATTTCGAAGGTTTATCTTCAATTTTAAATTTTAAACCATTTAAATGAAATCTAATGGTAAAATCAATCAAATATTCATTTTGAAATCTTCGTAAATCTTCAATTTCGTCACATACTTGTTCATAGTCATAGCCATCAAATTTACAAAGGAACATTGTAATAAATTGACCCCAAGTGTGGATTGAGGAAACTGGAAGTGATTGACACCAGCTTCTGGCTTTTTCCAAGAATGTAAGAGTACAAATCTTGCATAAAATACCCTCATCAATATCATGAAAAATATATTTTGAAATTTTTTGAATGAATTGTAAAGCGTGATTAAATGCAGAAGTATTCCTCTTACCATTAAACTTTATCTGAGACAAGAGTCTTACTATTTCTGGTGGAATATTGGAAGATGCACGTCTAGAAATACAACTCCAAATTTCAAGTTTAATAGGAACCATTGTAATAAAAATAAAATGTTAGAATACAAGGAATCAAGAGGAAAACAAGTCTCATGCCCTCCTTCTAGCACCAAAATGTTGAAGCCTCGAAATTCACTGCAACAACATGGGGGATGACCACCCGGTCCGGACCTTAAAGCATCTCCTTTTCTGTTTGGAATGGTGGCTTCGACTGGTTTAACTAGGTCTAGTTATATTATCTCAATCTATAATGGCTTAAAATATAACTTTTTTCTACCAATGGGAAAGAGACATCAGATCATTTCTCTTGCTTATCAGGTAAGAGAGTGATCCTTAAGCTAATTTGGGTCTTAGCCAAACCACAACTAAGGTTTTGCCTCTTTGGGAAGAGGACTTCTGACAATGTATAATTAAATTTAAATGCTAAATTATTCTAAAATGAAAAGAAAAGCAATTTTATCCTAATCCTATCTCAAATAGGCAGATATAGATCTAACCCAACTAAGAGCAACATATTTTAAATTATTGAGATTTAAAAATGTCTGGCTTATAATGAATATCAAATTAACAAAATAGTTCAATTAAATGACATTATGAATACCAAAACACATTCTATTTAAAGACCTTTTAACTAAGATAATCAACCAACAACATTTAGGAAATAGTTCACAAAAATGATATTGCTTGTTAAATCAATAATTTGAATAATTAAACAATAATATGTGGAAAAAATTCATAACATAACATTGTTTATTTAATCAATATTAAAAAATAGATTTATGAGTAAATAGTTACTTAGAAATCATAATTCAACCCATAAGGTCAGAGATAAATAATAACATGTAATTGACACAAATTACTCATATCAATAAAAGTGAACAAATATGAATAAAATGACACATTCTTGCTATCATAAAATGAAACTAGTACTTAAAACAAAATTATTATAAATACCAATTTCTTGAAACCATTTCTCTGACTTCGGTCTCCAATCAATCCTTTACAAATCTTGAATTTCTGATTTTGAAACAAGAGCTGTAGAAGTACAAACTCTGTCCTTCATGCATAATTCAGAATGCAAAAGAAAAACCTCAATAATCCCCAGATCTGAGTTTTCTCTCCTCTAATATACACCTCTAAATCCTCTAGACAATAGTGCCACCAAGAATTCCAGAATTGTAGAGAAGAGGACCCTCTATTACATTATATAATCTTCTATTTATAATATTTACAAAAGGATTTCTTCATAGGAAAGTTTGTTGAAGAAGAAATCTGCTCAATCAATTTTTATTTGCTCAAAATTTCATTCTTGAATTGTTGGAACATTCTCATTGATTGAGATGTTTTTCTCCTCATCTCTTAAACTATTTTTCTTCAAAAAATAAATCAAAACAAAATTAAAATGTAAAAACTAAAATCAAAATGTCAAATATGGATTTAAAATAAATCTAATTGAATTCAATTAAATAAATAATTGAAAAGGAAATTTGAGATTTCTATTGATGCTGGTGAGGATTTTATTGACCAATGATATTATTGACGAATAGATCTGCACTCAGAAAGTCTTGGGCAAATGAGAATGCAGAAAATAAAACTCAAAAAATTGATTTTGTTTAAAAATTCAGAGCTTGATATTATGCCTAATTTTATACCCATTAAATGATCAAATATGAAAATAAAACCACTTCAAGAATAATATTCATGATTTTATCTATCCAATGAGCCATCTCGTGCCTCATTTGGCCAAGTAAAACTCCATTTATGAGCTTCCAAAATTGATATATTAAAATTTGCAGAATTTGGAATTTCTGTAACTTGGACTAAAAATCAAATTTTTTTAATTAAATTCTAATCCTAAATTAGATTACATTTTTTAAATTAATTAATACCAATTAATTGTAATTATATTATTAAACTTAATTAATAAGAAATTAATTGTAAATAAAATTAAATTAATTTAAAAATTGATTTATTAATTAATTAAAATATTAAAATATTATATTAATATTATAATTTAAATTATATTAAAATTATAATAAAGCTATAATATTAATTATAATATTATATAATATAATATATATTATAATTTATAATTCAAAATTTATATGACATCATACAAACCATGTGAGGGAGAGGAGAACTGGAGTGGAGAGTATGGGGGGATAAGGGAGGAGGAGAGGTGAGTGAGTTGGGAGTTACAAGGTGGAGAGAAACGTGGGGTAAGCATGAGGTAGGGTGAGGTGAGGTGGAGGGTGAGTGATGTGAGGATGATGTGAGGAAAATGAGTCAGGAGGTATAAAGAGGTCAAAAAACCTTATATTAAAATTTGTAACTTTTCGCATGCTTTCCAAAATAAAAATCGCATATCGCAAATTAGAGTGAGGGACGAGCTTGAGGTGTTTAGCGAAATTGTGATATGCGATATTGCGATATCGCAATTTCGCAATCGCACTTTTATTTCGGGATTTTTGGAAGAGAGGATGTGGTGAGAAGTGGGGCCCATGTGGGATTAACCATCCTACAAATTAGACTTCAACTATTTTGTAATTTTGAGGTTTCGGGTTTGCCAATTTGTTTTAAAATAACAAGTTGGAGTAAATTACCAATATCATGAAATGTATTTTTGTTTATTGTATAATTTAGCTGGTTCATTTTGTACGACCGTTGGTGAAAAATGAAAAAAATAGTAAAAATTAACTAAAAAATAATATAATGAAGACTATTTTAATTGGGAAAAATTGAAATATCATATACTTTATACATTTTTTAACCCAAGTGAGAAAATGATCAAACTTCAAAAGAATTCCATTTACAAACCGGTTGACCAAATGAAACAAAACAAGTATCGTTGGAAATCTTGTGAAAAAATGGATTTAATGACACAATCAAAATGGAAATCCAACAAAAATGAAAAAATGGTAAAATTTTAGGACATTTATCTTAATGAAAACCATAAAAGGTGCTTAGCCAAAATTAATAAAAAGGGTCCCCATTATTGAAGTAAAATAATTCAAAAATTGGGTGGTGTTGGGTTTTCCCTACAACACTTGTGCACTATGATCAATTCTCTATTTATAAGTAGATGAAGGTAGATTGACATAAATGAATCATTGAATGACTTTCCTGAAAATGGATGAAGAGTTTTCCTTGTTCATGGGAATAGGAGGATAAGAGGTTTAATGGCTCCATGGTGTCCATATTCGAAGCTATTAGATGAAGTGAAAGCTGGAACAACTTCTAGAAGCTAGCAGAGGTTGGGAATATTCCCAGAATCCAATGAATATTTCACTCCTAGTTGACCAACGCACTCTAAAGTGGGCCTAGATCCTCTGCAATTTAGCCTTGCATGGGAGTAGATGCTGTAATATTCCAAAATTTATTGGAATATTAAATTTATGTTTTGTCACTTAGATAGATGAATAAGTGGGTAGGGAGACCCATAAATATCTTTATGAAGTATAAAACCACTTCTCATGTGAAAGTGGATCATATTGTCAGCTTAATAAAACACCCTAAGGTGTGAATAGGGGCTGGATCACTTTGAATGGGTCAACTTTGACCAAATCAACAATGCTGTCATGGAGTAGTGGACATTAAGGGAGGGAAAACACAGTTTTAGATGGAGACACATTGCATGGAAGTAGTATCATTAATGGATGGAGCTTAGGGTTTGGAAGCTCATATCTTATAAAAGGAAGAGGATGGCATCCATATTGATTATGTTGATCTATGTTATGTTTTGATATATGGCCTGTTTAGACATATAGCTTTCTTTAGCTGTTTAGCTAAGATTGCAGTGCTGTTTAGCATAGGGTGTTCCTGATTGGGAATCCCACCTCTTCCATTGATAAGCTCTTGGAGGAGTTTTGCACAACATTCCACTATCAGGCATTTGGCCAAGGCTTTAATCTTAATGTACAATGCAGTTTCCTGTTGAGGATTTGTGTTTGTGTTGCACGACAGAAGTTGTGGAGTTTATTTGGGAGATTTATAAGCTAGATCTCATTGGAGGGAGTTTCATTTGTCTTTAGAGGCTAGTTAAGAAGGTCCTGGAGCTTATTTGGCACATTTGTCATCAGACCATCATATTCTTATCCCCTACAACGCAATATCAGTCTAGATCTGTGTTATTTTAGAGAGTAGTTGCAGCAATGGCTTTAAACACGGTTATATGAAACGAGAACTATGATCTCAAAACGAGAACTCTAGCCCAAAAAGACTGAAAAAACATGAAAAAATGCCCCAAAAACAAAAATTGTGTATTCCAGAACGCATTTGGTTTTTTCTCAACGTCAAATTTCAACATTTTATAAAATTATGCTAAAAACGAAATTGTTTCTTGAAAAAAGGATTGAAAAAACACCCTCAAAACAAAACGAGTTGATGCTGGAATAACAAAAAAAAAACATTGTGTCACACATTTGACACATTGTAACAATGGAATTAAAGACAACATATTAGGACATTGAAAAATCGTAAAATTCTAAATTTTTTGATAGATGATGTGAAATATAAACAAAATCATGTCTGAAGGGCTTATGATTTCAAACAATTTTTATCCATGTTGTTAAACATAAAATATTTGGACTCTAAACAACCCTAAAATTGTAATTATTTTCAACCATAACATTAAAGAGAAAATTTCGTAGTACATAAAAACCTTAATGACAAGTTATAAATCTCAAGTTTTTAAATCTTAAGTTTTCAAGATACTTGAACCATGAAATTATGGAGAAATTATATGACTTAAACAATTTTTAAAAATGAACAAGTAAATGAAAAATTTATTATTCTAACATTAATTTTAATTTTAAAGGAGAAAAATATATTTCTTTTCAAATCTTTGCATAAGACAAATTTAAATCTAATTGCAACAAAAACCTAAAAATCAAGCATCAAAAGAAAGTGTCCCCTCTCAATGAGGCATATAATTTTTAAAATTTTTAAAAGTATCTTATACCATATGGTTATGATACATAATATCATGGTAATATCACTGCATAATCTAAAAATTCAACATTAATTTCTATTTTCCTTTTTACTTTTAATCAAAATATCAACTTTGGTACATTGAATATAACATAAATTATTATTTTAATTCATTGTTGCGCTGTGGATATTCTAAAGAGATGAATTCTTCATAATTAAAAGATATAATCCAACAAACATAGGAATGCCTCATAACTTCATGAAGATTCAAATGGAAGTCAAAATTTTGATTTCAAGTTACCATGCAAACATCAATTACATAAAAGTGTCTTAGACAATTATTCAAAATCAACCATAGGTTCTGGCACACCATCAGAACCTACATCTTCAGATGAATGACTCGATGCAGATGAAGATGATCAATATTCTTCTCTTTCATCAACTAGAGCTCCATCTGAGTCAACATGCATACCCACCATTTCAGAGTTCAAATGTCTTGTAGATCTACGACTACTTTCTGGAGAGTCCCATCTCAACAGTAATTGTTTTGGTAGCAATTTATTCAAAATATTTATGGTCTTCAACTGAAGAGTTCCTCTCTTTGTCAAATTGAAGTCATACACAAGTATGTCAACATCCTCCAATTTTAAGACATCTGTGCGGCGATGATTTATATTTGTGCCCTTTATTTTTCTCTTTCTACCAGTTTTTTTTTTCAACTACCATCTCTGGCTTGTACACACCATTGAAAGGGTGGGTACTTGTGGCATAACAATGTACATCAAAAATTGTAATATCTTCATTTTCATTAATAACCTTTATAACCTTCGCAATACAGAATGGATAGCCAAGTGGATCTTCATCTGCTAACACTGCTATCATGCAACCCTCCTTAAAATCTTGCACAGAACCCCTGTAAAGGTCTTCCATGGCTTCACGTTGTGCACGTGATATTCTAGAACCAATATAGATTTCTCTTTCCTCTACCTGTGGAGAATTAATAATAGCTTGAGAGTGTTGTTGTTCGAAAATGTGTGTTTCCTGATGTTCATTTGACATATTTTGTGGCAAAAAAAAAGGAGTCTTCAAAAGTGTATCCACATTTATTGATCTTGAAATCATATCACTTTGATTACTGAAAAAAGACTCCCACCAAACTGAATCAGCAACATCGAAGTACTCATATGTATCTCTAATACATATTTTAATTTCCTCTAGACATTCAGAATAATTTATGTCTCTCTTATGCCTTCATGCATTATGGAGTTCAACAACTGATTGTAATAACAATATCTTTGATGAAAATATTGGACGCTCTAGAATGAACTTCAAAAATGCTAAACCTGATGATGGCCCCCATTCTACAACAGTTTAATACTTCTTGCCCCATATAAGTGTTATCCCATTAATTTTTTTGATACGAAATTGATGCTGGAAGCTAATGTTGTTAATTTGTTCAATGTGTTAGCCACCTATAAAAAATTTTCATATCAACTGGTGGCTAAATATTTTTTAGCCTTCAAGAAACAATTCATGTCCAAATTGTGAGTTCTTGAAGTCTTAATCTTCACTACTGTTTCACTATTAATCCTAAAGTACCCGCTATTCACCAAGAGAAAACTGCTCATAAAAACTCCCTTCTCCATCATATCACTCCTCCTTTCACTTATAAATAATTCCATTTTCACCCATTTTTCCCTTCCATAAAATCCCTCAAAATACCTTCATTTGGCTTCTAAATCATCAAAACCCCTCTTAAAACCTTATATCTCCCCTTTATTTGGTTTTAATTTCCCTTCTTTCATCTATCGGAACCCTCTTATGGCTTTAAAATTCCTATTTTAGGCCTAAATAACACCCTTTGCATTACAAAGGCATTAAGCCCCTCAGGGCTTATTATCTCAAGCCCTTACCTTCATACGACCTAAAGCCCCGCAATCGGGCGCTTAAAGGCCTAAAACCATCTTCCGAACCCTTCTTTCCTTTTTTTTCTCATTTCCCCAATGTTTTGATTTAAATGAATATGGACCGTTGATCTACACAGATCAATGGCCATCGGGCCCCATCCTTCCGCCCGATCACCTTTCCGTCCATTTTCCCCTTTCAAGATTCTCCACCTCCTCTTTAATTATCGGTCGTCCATTCATCAGATCTAACGATCAGGATTGAACCTGATAAGCCAACCCCCGTCCACTACGTGACAAGGCAGAACATGTCACCATAGACCCCACTCCATTTACCGCCCTACATCTTACCCCCCATCGCGTTTTACCCGCGCCATTGGATTTGGAGCCTTCAATCCGACGGCCAAAACTCAAAGTCACGTAATTTTTGGTCTCCCTTCTCAGTGTGCTACTTCCACGCGATATAAGCGGTTTTCATTTTCCACATGTCAGACGCTATAAGGAATCACGTTCCAAAAGAAAATACCGCCTCCCCCCCCAATTGCTGCGCGAAAACCATTAATGGTTTTCTGAAACCAGTTAACCTCAAATTCGCGCCATAATTCAAAATTTTTCCTGGTTAGCTGTTATGCCAGGTTTTGACCCTTATTCCACTGCATTTCCTCATCCTCAAGTGCTCCATCACCTCCATTAAACCTATGAACGCAGTTTTACCATGAATCGCAGGGTTTCTTAATGAATTTTTTGTGTTTTGTAGGGTTTTTTAATGGTGTTTGCTCTGTGTATTTCCACAGTCACACACAGGTGACAAATAAGGCTCGGAGTGACGATTTTGTGCCTTAAACCACGAAGAAAGGAACCATCAGGGTTTCGGGCTTTCATTTACATCGATGGATCGCGATCCTTGATCATTAGATGAAACCCTCCAACTAATAGAAAGCCACCTGTGCCACTGAAACAGAGCAACAAAGTGTATCAGAACGAGAAATCAACGATGAAGGGATTAAAGCCAAATTTTGAAGATCAAGGTTTTTAAGCCACAGATCAAAGAGTTAAAGACAGTGTTAAAGAACAAAGACATGAAAACAAAGATCAAGGCTTAATTAAAAGCCTAAACACAGGTCAAGAACAGATTAAAGTGTTTTAAGGTTAAACAGAGAAAAATATTAGTGAAAGAGGTCTGCACTGCCACATCAGAGACCATTTATCTTCTTCAGCTACCAAAAGTGCCACCTACACTTTCAATAAATCAAAAGAAGGCATAGTTATTGCCTAGTCAGTGATATTTTGTTTAAAGACAGCCATAGTTAATTGCCAGCCTACCTAAAGAGTTTTAAAGTCAAAAAAATATGCCAAGTAGCTTAATACTTAATGAAAACCAATTAGTACAGAGAAAATATCAGAAAACTTCTCTATTGAGCCCCTCAAAGACAGAGAAGCATTAAAACTTGTATTAATTGACAAATTATTCTTCCTTTCATTCCACTTCCTCTTTCTTCTATAAATACCTCTGAAGAAGATGAGATGTGGTTGGTTATTGGAATTTGATGTAATAGTTGCTGTATTGAATCATTGTTGAATGTAAACAAGTTATGAAGCTCTGAAGCTCTGTTAAGTTATTGAAGAAGTTAGGTTGAGAAGAGAAGTTGTTGCTGTGATGAAGCATTGGACATGCAGTTTGTAACTGGATTGACAATCAATATACAAGTTGATTCTTGGGATCCTGGTCTATATCATTGGTGAAGTACCTCTTACTATTATTTTTTTCCTTTCATGTATGCCATTTCGTTCACTTTTCTATGATAAAGAACAACAAGCATAAAGCTAGGATTTACTTCTAAAGTACCCTACTCTCACTGATAAGCTTTATCCATATGTTTTCTGCTAATTGTGATATTTAGGAATGACCTAAATTAAGTGTAAACATTATCAAGGAATGTTGGTTAGTCCATGTCTTGAAGTGAAAAACTGGAAAGGAAGTTCTTGAACGATATTTTCATTACATACTAAGTAGATTTAAACTAGAAAAGTTTATGGTTTGCCCTGTCTTCTAGTTCTTTCTCCAAAGGTTGTTTGAAAGTTTCCCTAAGAGTATGCTGAAAGCAGGCCTGGATTTTAATGACATCTGACCTGATCTTAAGCTGCAATTTGTTTTCTTATCTGTTTTCATCCTTTCTGAAAGTAGTCTAGTGAGATTACTAGATTTTTGTTTGATAAGTTAGCTTTAATACAAGATTTTCCAAAGAAGTCTATGGTTAGCCCTGTCCTTTGGTTGGTTTCAAACAATTGCTTAAAAAGGCTTTTCTTGTATGGAAAGTTGATAAATACTTGTTGAAATTATTGGCTTTTTCCACTTTCTCAACACTTTTAATGTTCCACTCCATCATTTAATCTAAAGGATCTTTTGATATAGATGACTTGCCCCTTGGACCACTCTTGAAATTGTTGTACAATTAAACCCTTTGGTGACTCCATTGCCCAATGGAATAAAGCTGCTTCACACTAATCCTATCTGCTGAACACTTCTCAATATACTTGCATCTTCACCCTTTGAAACTCTTTCATTTTGTGATATTCCATCCAATTAAAGATCATACCTGACCAACCAAACAAACAAAAAACCCTTGTTCTTAATAACTAGCCTAATATCATACTAAAACCTTAAAATATAAATTAATCTTTGCACTTATAGAGAGATCCCTCTTTGGATTTAGGAGGGTTAGATCCTAGAATCCCAAAGTGGTTTTTGATGTAGTCTCTGCAGCATTTAGTCTTTCCATTCTACTAAATTACAGGGACCTAACACAATGCATTTATCCTCACCATGCGATCCAAAAATAAACCTTCGGATGTCAATAGTTTCTTCCAACACATGAAAAACAGGCTCTGGAATGTACAATTTCTTAATACATTCAATTAATGATGGCAAGCTCCCAACACCTTTCCTCCTCAATGTTACTGAAAAATGACTGAACATTTGATCAATATGATCATGAGTATTCCCAACAAGAAGGAAACCAACATTTATCTTTTTAAAAATTCCCAATTCAACGAGCATGTATAGATACCCAAAAAGAACTTGATTTTTGTTTTCACGAATTGTGTTGTCTAATTGTAAATACAAAACTTCAGGAAGAATACCAGACCAATGAGTAACCACATCATGGATTATAGTTATGGTCAGATTTGCATCATTGTGAATATTTGGAGTTGTGAAGAAAACTCTTGGAAACATCTTCTCTTTAAATACCATACAACCAACCAAGTGAAACTGAATGAAATTTTATTCCTATAATTTTTTTGGCGTGCAGACAAAATGTGGAAGCAGTGTTTTATTTTGGTCCATACCATTAATTATCAAACCCAGATATTTATTTGGATGATTATAACACTTCTTTCGATGTTTATACAACTTTTTCCTTTCACTTGTTTGCTAATTACGATGCTCTTGAAGTTCTTTGACAGTGAAATCTGTACATAAAATACAAGAAACATATGAATAAATATATTTTCATAGTTGATAACTATCCAATTTTAAAAAAGAATGTTTTGAACGCATACCTCTTTCTGCCCCTTGAAATTTATCTCTTTTTTCTTTAAGAGAAGCACATGTGCTGCAAACCCCCATCCTTGTCTTCTTAGGAATACGAACATTGTTGAATTCATTTTTTCATAACCTTGTAAAATAAGAATATGTAATAAAATTACCAACTCCTTCAACAACTTCTGCATAATCTCTGTATAAGATGAATATTTCTCATCTCGAGAAATTATCTAGAATATGTATTGTGTCTTTATTTGGCATACACTCTCCATGCTTTGAGAAGAATTCTTTCATCCATGTCTTAGCAGTATTTACAAACGGCCTAACCTCCTATTTATAACGTACTTCTGAAAAATATGTGGGATCCTTTTCCAGTTTTTCTTGGATAATTGAAAAATGACAATTACCAATTGAATGCAACATTTTGAAAGCCTTTTTGTAGAGCAATACATTCCCAATATGATAATCATAACCTGCTAGTGTAGATTGCATGCAACACACTAAATATGAATTTTGCATGCTTTTATTCATTGACATATATCTTTTCCTTTTCTCCAAAACAAAGTTGAAGTACATATGTTTCAAGCAATCCCTTCGAAAACAGTCACTTGAAATCAAATGAACGAGAGAACTTATTTTTGTGAGATGTTTTTTCCTCACCCTTGTGTAAATGGAATGTTTTGGATTAATATGAAAAGGTCTAATCCTACTCCTAGTTACAATATTTTCTTTCAATGGCTTCACATTCCACCATCCTTTTTAGAAGCAGTTTCATCACCATTAGGAGGAGTATTATCCCCATTATCATCATTCTCAACACAGTTAATAAATTCATCAACATCATTGCCTGAAAATTTTCATTACCATCATCACTTGAACAAAACATTTCACAAGAATCATCTGCACTTTTGTAACCCTAACTCAGATGAAATTATTCACCATCTTGATCCATGCTTTCAAATTCTTCCCGAGGAGGATTCAATTCTTCATCACCATGACAGTCTTTGAAACGATCACTTAGAGAAAATGCATTATTTAGATATGTACCTCTAAAATTATCATTTTCAATAAAATCTTCATCCTCCCCATCCTCAGTGGTGCTCTCATAATCCTTGGGATTAGGCCTAAGTGGAAGCTTTGAATCTGTATTTACTAGAATTTCTTCATCCCGCCCCTCCCCTTCCTCACTGGTGCTCTCATAATCCTTAGGATTAGGAATAAGTGGATTCCTTGAATCTATATTTATTGGAAATTATTCATCCCCCCTTCATCAGTGGTACTCTTATAATCATTACGATTAGGATGAAGTGAAAATTTTGACTCTGGAAATTCATCCCCCTCTTCATTAGTCGTGCTGGCATATTCCTTAGGATTAGGACGAAGTGGATATTTTGACGTTGCAAATTCTTCATTCCCCTCTTCATCAGTGGTTCTGGCATAATCCTTAGGATTAGGACGAAGTGCATATTTTGACTCTCCAAATTCTTCATTCCCCTCTTCATCTGTGGTGCTCGCATAATCCTTAGAATTAGGACGAAGTGGATATTTTGACTTTGGAATTTTTTCACCCCCCTCTTCATCAGTGGTGCTCGCATAATCCTTAGGATTAGGATGGAGTGGATATTTTTATGTTGCAAATTTTCATTTCCCTCTTCATTAGTGGTGCTGGCATAATCCTTAGGATTAGGACGAAGTGGATGCTTTGACTCTGGAATTTTATCATTCCCCTCTTCATCATTGGTGCTGGCATAATCCTTAGGATTATGACGAAGTGGATGTTTTGACTCTGGAATTTTATCATTCCCCTCTTCATCAGTGGTGATGGCATAACCCTTACGATTAGGACGAAGTGGATATTTTGACTCTGGAATTTTTTCATCCCCCTCTTCATCAGTGGTGTTGGCATACTCCTTAAGATTATGACAGAGTGGATATTTTGACGCTGCAAATTCTTCATTCCCCTCTTCATCAGTGGTGCTGGCATAATCCTTAGGATTAGGACAAAGTGGATATTTTGACTCTGCAAATTCTTCATTCCCCTCTTCATGTGTGGTGCTCGCATAATCCTTAGGATTACGACAAAGTGGATATTATTCATCTCCCCCTTCATCAGTGGTGCCCTCATAATCCTTAGGATTAAGACGAAGTGAAAATTTTGACTGTGGAAATTCTTCATCATGCTCTTCATCATTGTTGCTTTCATAATTCTTAGGATTAAGAGTAAGTGGAATAAATCACTCTTGATTTAAAGAAATTTCTTTTTGCTGTGCCTCATCAATTATGTTCTCATCATACTTAGGATTATGACCAAGTTGATTTTTTGACTCTCTATTCATGGTGAACGAACTCCTGTTATATTCATCAATCTGAATAGAGTTGTTGCATGACGAAGATGTTGATGTTGTAGAAAGAAAAACTTCGCTATCAGAAGAACCCATGGATTTCAACAAGAATATGTTGATTGATACAAATGCCTCTCCCAATTACAATATATAGCTTAAAGACTGAAAATTTCCTTCCAAATCCCCCCCCCCCCAAAAAAAAAAAAAGTCGCAAAAAACTTTCCCTCCAAAATTTTTGTTTCAAATATTTCGTACAAAATATTCGTCAAAAATGTATTTAAATTTTTTTTAATAAATTGTTTGTGTTGAAATATTTTACCGATATTTCTTTTCAAAATATCCACAAAATATTCCTATCATGCATGCCTTCCAAACTAAAATAATGTTGTTATTTTAATGATTTAACATTGACTACATATAAATATTAACTATAATATTACTATAATAACTACATGCAAATATTAACTATTTTAACTATAATTAACCACATGTAAATATTTTAAATTTTAAATTTTAAACATACATTATATTCGTCTAAAATATATTTCAAAATTTCTTAATAAACTGTTGGTCTTGAAATATTTCACCATACTTTCTATTCAAAATATCCACAAAAGATTCCTTTCATGCATGCCTTCCAAACTAAAATAATTTTCTTATTTGAATGATTAAAGATTGAATACATGTAAATATTAACAATAATAACTACATGCAAATATTAACTATTTTAACTATAATATTAATTATATTTAAGTACATGTAAATATTTTAAATTTTAAATTTTAATCCCAGATTATATTTGAATGATTTAACATTTAGTACATGTAAATATTAACTAAAATATTAACTATGATAATTACATGTAAATATTAACTATTTTAACTATAATATTAACTACAATTAACTATGATCGTACAAACGAAGAAGTTTTTGGCTCTCAACGAAGCTAGGGTTTGGCTCTGCTAGCGGCAGAATGTCACACACTCTGGCAGAGGGCAGTGCCGAATCTGCTGATCTTTGGCGGAGGGGGTTTTATCTGGCCCAATGGATGGCGCGAGCAGGGGTCTAGGGGGCCCCATCTTACAAAAAAATCATGATGGATAAATGAAAAGCCCCACTGGAAGAGGTGCAGATCTATGGATCTGTCACTGCAGGAAATGATGGGTCAAGCAGGAAAAAAAAGGTAGGAGGGAAAACCAATGAAACCCACTATTAGAAACGGAAAAATGGTATCAAGATCTTGGACGATAAATAAAAAGAGGTCCCTAATACCGAGCTGAAGTCACAAGAAGCTGTAAGAAAGGAAAAATAAACTAAGGTAAACGAGGCACAACCCCAACAAATCCCGGAGCTGGAGGGATCTGCAATGACTAATAAGAAATAGGAGGACCTGGGACGCGATAAGCCCAAAACTACGGAGAGCCTAAAGGTTGTATTCACAGACTCTGAAATGCAATATTACCGTGACCATATGTCTATCCATGTGGTGATATGCAAGTTTATGGGATTTTGGCCCACAGAAAAAGCTCTCTGTATCTGGATTAAACAACAATGGAAGCCTAAGGGAGACGTTAGGCTTCACCTAGGGGCCAAATGTTTTTTCACTGTTGTCTTCGCAAATATAGAGGATAGGGATTGCATCTTTGATGGGGGACCTTACTTATATGCCTCAACTGGCCTCTATATGAGACCCTGGAAACCTAAATTTTCTCCCGAACAGGAAACTTTCACGCATGTACCTATTTGGATTCGCCTTTTCTCTCTCCCAATCGATTATTGGAGACCTACGATGTTGGAGCAAATAGGAAATAAATTGGGCACCTTCATCCAAGCCTCAAAAGCCACCCTTCAAAAAAAGTATACCTCTTGTGCCAGAATCTGTGTGGAAATGGATGTCTCAGGTGCTTTGCATGATGGGTTATGGTTAGAATTTAGAGATGAACTTTTCTTTCAAGCCATAGATTATGAACAAATCCCCTTCTGATGTCGGAAGTGCCATGAACATGGTCACATGTATAGGGAATGCCCTTTGAATAAGGCAACCGAGAAAGCCAAGGAAAACACAGCTAAGAATCAGGATAGTTTTACCCGTCCGAATGGTAGACATAGGGCAAATAGAAGAACCCAAAAAAGAACAGGAACCTCCTTCAAAGGCACAATCAACTCCTTTGAGGCTCTTGGAGAAGGTTCTGTCTTAACCGAAACTCCTCAAGAACCAGGCCTACCTCAGGAAGCCCTGGAAGTTCCCACATAGGAAGGCAAAATTCCCAATATTGAGTTGACAAGGGAAACATTACAAAGTTTTTACATAGCAAAGGACCTTGAAGGAGATGCGGAAATGATAGCCAGTGAAATTGGAACAGAGGACATGGAAATCAGTGACATCCTCGAAAGGGAGGGCATGGATCTTAATTCCATAGTGGAAAAATGGAAGCAAAAAGGATTGGAACACATCCCAGAGGAGGAAATAGACAGAGTTAATTTTTTATTTTTATCACGGCAGGATGCAAATCTGAAAGTGCAGAAGAGAAGACATGGGGCCACAAAGGGTCTAGGAGTTATAGCCCAAGGTCTTCACCAAACAAACAACAATGTTAAATACAGAAAAAAGATAGGCTGAAGAACAAACAATGAAGCACTATCTAAGCTAGGCCAGCTACTCCTCAACTCGGGTAAGATGAAAACCCTTGAGGCTTTCATGTTCTCCTCTTAAATTTTGTTAATTATGAATATCCTATCATGGAATTCAAGAGGGATAAAAAACCAAAGAAAACAGAGACTCCTGAGGAAGAAAGTGATAAATGAAAATCCTGACATGATTTTTTTACAAGAAACCAAGTGCTCTAGCCTAAAAATGAAAGGTATCAGCGAAAACATAAGAAAAATAATGAATTACATGGAAGTGGAAGGGAATGGATTGGAAGGAGGTCTGGCCACCTTCTGGAACCCCCAATCCATCCATCTAATTAGCGCCGAGGCTACTATACTAGATCACACATCTCCCTGGAAGTGCAGATTATAGGGTAAGCCAGTACTTATCTGTGCACGAACATCTACAGCCCCCAAAAATTAGAGGACAAACTACTGATGCTAGACCATCTATTAAGGTTGCAACTAAGACATTCAGCTGCTAAAGCCATCTATGGAGGGGATTTCAACATGATCACCTCGTTGGAAAAAAATAAAGGGGGAATAAGAACTCTGAACAAGGATGAAGAAGCTTTCAACAACTTCATAAAAGCTGCCAAACTGGTGAACATCCTCCCCAAGAATGGTATTTACACCTGGAATAACAAAAGAAGAGGCGATAGGCAGATTGCCTCTAGACTCGACCGCTTTCTAATAGCAGAAGCCATCCTGCTTGAGGGGGTCACCTTAGAATCTGATATCATCCCGTGTGGTGGCTCAGATCATTGGCCTATCACCCTAGACGCCTGTTGGTTGGTGATCAGGTCTCGCGGGAAAGACCCAGGTTCAGGAGTTGTGGCCAACAAAGGAGTCCGATGTATTCTAGGATTACGCCGACATTTTCACCCTACTCCGGAGAGTAGAGAGTCTCACCTGAGGCGTGCCGCGACTACATGTAAAGGGGGAATAGACCAATGGCGAGGGAGGATCCACAACTCCTTCTTATCAACATTTAGATCACATAAATAGAATCATATACACATCATCATCCATAATGCATACAGGTAGTAAGCAATTAAAATTTTGAAACATCACAATCAACACACATGCATGTGAATCACCCCAATAGACAACAACCTTCAATTTTATTAAGCTCTTGGCCAATTTCACAGTTACATAGCTTTGCTCTGGGCTTACAAATCTGATGCATATGCCTTGCGGAACAGAGATGTACCTCAATAGACCCTAAGAACTATAGAGACTTCATCCAGACTCAGGGCTCCTGTTGCAGCCTGCGCTTTCTCTCCGTCAGTTGCTCTTTTCTCTTCCGGGTGCTGCCTATTTATTCACCCGCTATCGCAACTATTAGCTCCTCTTCTGTCCTTCTTCAGCTGCTTCTGGCTTTCCTTTGCTTATCTGTGTGTTCCGCTTGCGTTCATCTGGTGTATCTTCTCCTTATCTGTACATGTGCATCTAGTTTCTTTCGCTATGTGCTTGTTCCTTCGCAACTTTGATAGCTCCGCCGTTTGATGTGGTTGCGACTTGGTTGCGGCTGCCATGTGTCCATTTTCCGCAACCCCAAAATCTGGCCGTTATTCCAAATTCAACCCGTTCAAAACAAGGTTTTTCCAAAAACAAGGGCCCCAACAGGCCCCGACCACAGTTCCTTGACTCGTCCCCGAGTCAATCGCAAATCACAGTTTCCACCTCCATTTCCCCGCTTGCCCCCGTGTCCTGGTCGCCCTGCGTGCCCTCATCTTGCGCTCGTTCCTCATGTGCACCTTCAGCCTGCCCTTGTCCTTGCTGTGCATCTTCCGGCGGCTGTTCAAACAAGGGCCCCAACTTCGGGACCCTGCGGAATGCTGTAGCGCGAAGCTCATTAAAATCTGCAACGGCTTGCTGCCAGCCCTGGATGAGAAAGTATGTGTCCTCGGCCAGCTTGGTGGCAGCATCCTCCGCAATGGGCGTTGGGACAGCTCCAAACAGTGTGCTGATCCGGGTCTCGGCTGCCGCTGCAAGCTGTTGGATAGACCGGGCGGTAGATTGAAGAGGCGGCCGGAGCTCCCGAATGACACGTTTGGCCTTCGCTGAGCTGGCCTCTGTATGTTGGATCTGTGCTTCAAGCTCATCAGCCTGGCCGTATAATTGATCCAGCCGTGCAGGGTCCGTAACCTCCTCAATCTCCCTTGAAACCTGCTGGAGTTGGGCTGACAACGGCTGGGTCTTGACGGTGAGTGCCAGGTAGCATTCTTGAAGGCCCTTCAGGAGGTCCTGAGCCGTGCGTGCCGTGGTCTGAAGTGCGGCCTGCATCTGAGCAGCCTGGCCCTGCTTGGCGGCCACCTGGGCTGAATAGTCAACCGCAGGCTCGGGCTGCTTTGGACGGGTGGCTAATGCCGCACGAAGCTCATGATTCTCTCGATATAACTCCTGAATGGCAATGCAGAGGTGGATTGTTTGCTCAGAGAGACTGGTCGCAGCGATTTCGGGAGGCAGCAGGGGGAAGTGAGGCTGTAGGGAAGGTCAGAAGTCAGAGAACATCCGAGTGACATTGGAGATCATGGCCTCCATCTGCTCCCGTGCTGTTTGAAGTTGTTCGTGCTGTTCAGTAAGCGCGACGAATTGGCGATGCTGCTCGACACAGTGCTGCTGGAGGCCCAAATGTAATCTGTCAGCCTGCTGGGCCGCCCATTGAATCAGTATGTACAACTGAGCTGGGTTTCCGGGCTGGAAGGTGGCGGTCCCAGATGTGCTTGGCACCGGCATTTTCTCCGGCAACGGTTGCCCACCGGCAACTGAGCCATTGCCATGCTCAGGAGGAGATAAGGGCACGGTCTCTGGATGGCCAGAATCAATCATATTGAAATCCGGCGGTGCGTGCTGAGCAATGTGGCCCGATTGTGGAGGGAGGGTGGCCTCCGGTTGAGCCTCTGCAGAATTAGACACAGTGGGTGTCTGCTACGTGTGCATATCAGTAAGAGGGGGGTGGGGTTCTTCCACTGGGTCGACCGTGGCAGTACAAGAGTCAACCTTAGCCCCGTGGTCCCCACCCCGAAGTTCCCGGACCAGGGGGTCGGATACAGTAGCCGATGAAGTAGAGGGGCCAGATGGAGGAGTAGGTAGAAAGACGGTAATTAGGACAGTGAATGGTGAGGTGGAGGAATGTGGAAGTCGGATGTTGATGAAATCAGATGGGTCGATGAGGGGTTCTTCGGTAATCAGCACCCTGGTGCTTGGGGGCAGTGGTGGATCGTCAGCAGTGAGGTCCACCACCGGATTTGCTTCAGTTGTGTGGGCCCTCTTAGATGGAGGGCCCTCGGGCGGATCTCTGGGCCCACTCGGCTCGCCCATCGGGGTCATGAGGGGATCAGCCGAAGTGAACAAGGTGGTGGGAATGGGGGAGGTGAGCGGAGCGGTACGGGGGTGTGAAGTGGAGCGAGTGAGATGAAATTCAGAAAATAATGGAAACAGAGCAGCACCGCTAGAAATAACCTGAGTCACCACATTAAGATTCCGTACCTGGGTATTGAAGTGGCGAACGATGGGGATGAGCGGTTCGGGAAGCTCCTGCGAGGGCGCTGCCTCTGCCGTCTCGGTAGGCTGTTGCGCTGGTGCCATCCTATCAAAATTGTACCTGGGGAGCCTGTCCCGCATGTGCTTCGTCACTCCCGGCCATGAGCAAACCTCCCGATGGAAGGTAGCATCGGCCAACTGAAATTTCAGTGGCGTCATTCGGAAGGTTTCCGCTGGAACGCAAGTGGGCTAGAGGTAAGTGTGCTTATGACTTACTCCAAACCACACCTGCTCGCCATAGTCGTCCAGCAGGTTCCTGGGCACCCGCTGCTGGCATGCCACCACATCCGTCATTAGCCGGTACCACGACCGGAACACATCTGCATTCACCAGCTTGGTACCGGGTAGTTGGAGACCTGCCATGGAGTGAATTTCATCGCGATGGGCTGGCCCTCGGGGATCTCTGCAGGGAACCGGATGTGTGGAGTATGCCATTTCCACATGGCAAAAGCAATAATCAAGTAGCCATAAATGAAGGTAGTTGCGCGCTTATAATTCTCCTCGCACGCAGCGAATAGCTCTTTCAACACGAAGGAACACCAATTCAGTTTGGTGCCTTGGACACAATGCTCAGCAATAGAGATGGTATCAAGAGTGCACTCACCCTTGGTGTAGTGCCTCATTGTCTTGCTGGCAATGAGGTAACAGGCGAAGCGAATCTCGGGCTTGTTAATGAGCTCAATTTTAGCTCCTTTCCCCCCCTTGTGAGTGCCATATTTGGAATACAGGTCCGCATCACCCGACTTTCGTGCGCGCTTAGAAGAGGTCTAGCAGGCCATTGAGACGTCTACACCAGTCTGTGAAAGCCCTGTGAGGCGATGAATATCTTCAGCGTGAATAGAAATTTCCTGGGTCAGCCACAAAGACCCATTCTGGATTCGGCTGAGGAGGAAACGGGTACACTGCAGAACCAGTCCTGTGGTGCCAAAGACCGATAGATTTCTCAAATTCATCAAGGACGAGGTCTGAAGGCCGCTAAACTCTGGTCGCAGGCGGCTGGCAGGATTGCCGGCTGCAGTAGTGTAGTGCTCCATGTATGCCTGTCGCTGGAGGGACGGAAACTCGACAGCATTGGAAAGGTTGGCATCAATTAAGGCTGCACTATCGTACTTGCCCACAAGGGACTCGGTTTTGTGGATGCGAGGATCAAGCTCTGGTTCAATGAATGCTGGAACGGCCTTCGGCATTTTGGCCCAGCGATGATAGACCTAGAGAATCTACCTTGAGCATCTTTCTTGGTGCAATGCGGTCTGAGAATTTAGGGGCTCTGGTGCAGCGGCAATTGCTAATTCTAACGGGTCCGACATTCTCGTGCTTTTGGTATTCATGCAAGTTATGTCAGCACTTGGCACGAGTGGAGTTGATGAGACCCCCTAACGAGTTAATTCCCGCTGGCATTAGTTCTGCGATAATCGTGCGATCAATCGCATGCCAATGAGTGCTGTGATAGTTTCTGACGGTGGCATGGGGAAGTGGGCGGACGCGACGACTGAGGTTACTGCGGGTGATGGCCAAATGATGACGACGCGATTACTGCCAATTATGGGAATTAATGACGCAGATCTGGGCGATCCTACGGACTGACACAAGTACATGGGTGGACTGAGCTGGACTGACATGGAGACTGGTACGGATCGTACAGGGATACCACGCTGGACAAGCGCCACCCTGACCACAGTCGGTTGCGGTGCCGATCCCGCAACTGAGCAGTTATTGACACACTACCTATGAAAAAAAGGACCTCCTACACTCATCCCAGTTGTGGGAGAGTTATTCAACTATGCTACTCTACGGGTGCTCTCGGGTGCGAGAGTTATTGATGAGAAACGAAAGGTACTTACTCCTGGTAGGGTTTCAGGCGTGCGCCATTCACCCAGCCAGGGAGAACTGTACCATCCAGCTGTGCCAACCGAACGGCTCCGGAGTCGCGAATTTCGACAACAAAGTAGGGTCCCAACCAGTGCATCTAGAGCTTGCCTGGGAACTTCTAGAACCTGCTGTCATATAGAAGAACTTTGCCGCCAACCTGGAAGGTTTTGTTCTTAATGTGGTGGTCATGCCACACTTTCTACCGGTCCTTCTGGATCTTTTGGTGGAATTCGGCTAGGAAGCGGGCCTCATCCAGTTCCTGCAATTCATGGAGGCGCTCTTGGAGGGAGGCCTCTTCCGAGAACTTCAGAGACGTGGCGATTAACAGGCTTGGTACAGTAAATTCGGTGGGAATCATAGCCTCCCGATCGTACACAAGCTGGAACGACGTTTGATTGGTCAAACGATTCACCGTAGTCCGATAGGCCCATAAGGCCACTGATAGGCGCTCATCCCAATCATCACGCTGGGCATTGAAAATCTTCGTCAAGCCTTTCTCCAGAATCTTATTGAAGGCTTCCACCGTACCATTAGCTTGCGGGTGGTACGGGCTACTCTTGTGATGCTGAACCATGAAGGTGTCTAGCAGTGTTTTGATAGTATCATTAATGAAGTGTGTACCTTGGTCACTGGTTAAACTCCGCGGGCAGCCAAACCGGCAAATGATTTGCTAAAAAATGAACCGGGCGGTGGTATCCGCTGTGCAGTTGCGTACCGCCGCTGCCTCAGCCCACCTGGTAAGGTAATCCATGACGGTAATGATGTACCGGGCCTTGGAGTGCCTGGCGACCGGGGCTATGGGGCCCAAAAAATCCACAGCCCACTTCTCGAACGGCCGCAACACGTGCACTGGGTGTAACGGGAGCTCGTCCCTGTGTGAGGGCCTTCCCGTCCGCTGGTAGATATCGCAGTGCTTCACATAGGCCTTACAATCAGCGTGTACTGTCGGCCACCATAGGCCATCTTGGAGCACCTTTCTTGCGGTAGGTTTCGCACCTACATGCCCTCCCGCAACACCACTGTGACATTCCCACATTACCGCTTCCCGTTCGTGGTCAAGGATGCATCTGCGTAAAACCTCATCAAGGCCCAGTTTATATAGCTGCCCCGCGATCAACTGGTAGTCGGCGGCACGGACGACCAAATGCCATTTCTGAAGTGGGGTGTAATCCTAAGGGCATTGCCCCATCGTCAGATAGGCGGCAATGTCTGCCAAGTAATCGGGTACAGCTTCGACTCGGAAAAGGTCAGCATCAGGCAGCTGATCGTCGAGGGAGCCGTCGTTCTCCCCCGTCTCCAACCGGGATAGGTGATCGGGCCCGAAATTCAACCTCCCGGGCTTGACGATTACCTCGAGCGTGAATTCTTGAAATAGTAGAAGCCAGCAACAAATCCAGCCCTCCAAAACGGGTTTATTGACTAGGTACTTCAGGGCAGAGTGGTCTGTGAAGAACTTGAACTTGCCCCCCAGAAGGTAGTGGTGGAACTTCTGAAGAGAGTACACCATCGCCAGCACCTCTCTCTCGGTCGTGGTGTAATTCCTCTCCGCATTGGACAGCTTGCGGCTGGCGAAGTAGACCGAGTGGTCGACTGTCGTCTCGCCGGGTTGTGCCAAGACAACCCCCAGTGCAATACTGGAAGTGTCGATATGCACATGGAACTGCTTATCCCAGTCTGGATGTACTAGAATGGGCGTCGACGTCAGCTTGTCCTTCAAGGTGTCCAGGGCTATCCGACACTCCTCCATCCATTGAAAGACTATGGACTTCCGCAGAAGTTGTTCTAACGGAGTAGTGATCTTGGCATAGTTGCAGATAAACCTCCTATAGTATCCCGTGTGCCCAAGTAATGCCCACAACTGTTTCACCGTCTCGGGGGCTTCCATGTGTACGATCACCGCAACCTTGGCGGGGTCGACGCAGACCCCCTGCTTGCATACCACATGTCCCAACAACGTGCCGAACGGAACGGCAAAAATACATTTCTTTAAGTTCAAGGAAATCTGCAGCTGGCGACACCTATCAAACATGACCCGCAACAGGGTAGCGTGTTTCTTTAATAAACTGTAGACAGTCCAGTCATCCATGTAGACTTCCAGGAACTTGTGAATGTACTCCTGGAAGGCGGCGATGACAATCCGGGAAAACATGGCCGGGGCGTTCTTTAATCCGAACGGCATGACATGGTACGCGAACGACCCCCATTCGATGGTGAATGTTGTCTTTGGCTTATCTTCTTCCGCAATACGCACCTGATGGTAGCCCGAAAAGCCATCAGTGAAAGAGTAGGCTTCGTTCCCCGCAACATGGTCCAATACTTCATCACTGAAAGGTGTGGGAAACGGATCATGAATGCAGGCATTGTTCAGACTGCGATAATCGACACAAACACGTATCTCCGCCTTGTCCTTCTTATTCTGGATGATGATGGGGCTCACCCACTCTGCTTCCTCCACAGGAAAGATTAGACCTGCGGCCAACATCTTATCGATCTCCATCTTAACCTTCTCTTTAACCCGCGGGTTCAACCGGTAAGGTTGGTGCTTCACCGGCTTGGCCCCCGGTTTCAGCATGATGCGCATTTCGCTAAGGTCGCCTTTGATTCCCTTTAAGTCTGCTACCGATGACGGGAGCAAGTCCTCATATTCCTGGAGGAGGATGAAAATCTCCTTGGTCGTCTCCTTGTCCCAGTAATCACCCACCGTAGCCAACTTAGGCACCTCTGCCGTACCAATGTTGAGCTTCTTTGTCTTCATCGGCCATAAGTGGACCCCGTCAGTGGCCGGCTCTTCGTTAATGTTCTGCTCGCCTTCCTTCTCTTCGAAATACAGGTGCCTCAGGTCCTCCAGACCATCGTCCTCCGGATCGCCGTCAATCCTTTGGCAAACCAACTCTCGCACGACCTCAGGACGGACGGGCAGCATGCAGCCGTCGGTCGGCAGATCGCGGAAAAACAGTACCGCCCTAATAGCGTGCAAGGCCTGAGACTCCAAATCTGTGTCTCCCGCGAAAGAGAAACATTGCGCAAAATTGCGCGCAACCTCCATCCAAGAGCTAGTCCCTCGTTTCCGTTCTTCTTCCAAATACCATGCATGGGGGATGGTATCTAAAGTGTGGACAAACCGATGAGCCCACAACTCTTCTGGTTATCCTATACTCCGCCACTGCTCCTCACAGGTCCGCAAGTGATCCTGCGGACTGGAAATTCCCGAATACCGCCGCCTGCTTCGAGGGCCTTCATCTTCTTTAAACCGCGCCCATAACGCGTCCGCCACACTACTCCACCGCGACAAGGTGTTGCGGTGATTTTTCCACCATCGGGCTGCTGTAGACTGTAGTGCGACGTCCAGAAGGGGTATTCTGCTCCCTTCCGGCACCATGTCCTCGACCTTAGCAATAAAGGTATTGACAACTTGCATGTTTGATAGGGTCGGGTAGTCTCGGAACTCCGCACCGATCCAATTGACGCGGCCAATATAAGCACATCTCCGCGTGCTGGTCTCGTACCCCCTGCTGCCAGTCTTCCCACGTGAGCTCGGATCCCAGCGCCGAGCTCTGGACACTCCGCCAACTGACAGAACTAGTCGTGCTTGGATTAATATAGTCTTCCCGCTTCCCTACAGTCATCTGGTACAGGTGATCCATCATTTGCGCATCTTCCCGGTTATCCACCGTCTCAGTGTACCTCGGACCTTGGTAGGGGTCGAGAGGCTGAGTGACCCGGACCTCCCCATATTCGAAGATCATCAGCTCATTTTTGAGGTCGATGGTAGCGTAATTCTCGAAAGCCCAGTCGATCCCTAACAAGGCGGGGTATGGATCCTTGTCTCCCATAATATCAATAACCTCAAAATCCGTATACGTCTTGACCCCTGCAATGTCGACCTCAACTCCTTCGATTCGTCCAATTGGGAAAATGCAGTACTGGTTCGCCATTCTGATTTGGATGGGCGAGTAGGCCAGCCGTGGCTTTCCAAGAGCCTCCCATGTCTTGCGTGGCAGGATGTTAACGTCGGATGCCATATCGAGCATGGTGTCGCTGATTTGGAATCCCCCAACCTGCGTATTGATCCGGAACTCTTTACCCATCTGCCGCTTATTCCGCTTGATACGCTGCACCCCCTAGGGGGCCATATCCACCGGTTCCCCCAATCCTGACCTCCCCTGCAGTGCCCCTTCAATAGTATCCTTGAGCTGTTGTCGCAAAGCAGTATTGTCAACAATCTTGAGGAGTAGCTGGAGCCATTCGGCAATCAGGGTTCCCTGGGCGTGCTGTGGCCCAGGATATGTCGGCAGAGATGCTTCCAAGCCTCCCGAGTCGCGCAGCTGAGCAAATGCCTCAACCACCTCCTGAAAATACCTCTTCTATGCCTTGGGTCTGATTACCCGCTGCGGGGATGCTGGCCTGACAACCTGTGCCGGCTCCTTTCCGCGAGCATCCTCCCCCATTTTCTTACCACCCCTCATCACGATAGCGACGTTCTGCATGGCCGGAGTCGCATCTACGCGCGGCTCAGCGTTTACCAAATTTGTGCCCCTTTGTCATGCACATTCTTCCCATTTCTTTATGAGCTCCGGACAGTCCTCTGTCGCATGGGTGTTTACGCGGCACTGGGAACACCACGGACGGCGAGGGAGGGGACATTCGCGAGCCACATGGCCCTCCTGATCACAGTTATAGCATTTCACCGGCCCGCGCCCCCCAGCACGGCCTCCACGCGCCCCGCCCCCTCTTCCGCTAGGGGCTTCATTCACCCTGTAGGAGGGTCGGTCCAGCCGGTCCGCCAGTGCATCGAGAGCTCGACATTGCTCCATGGTGTGGGTCATGGAAGCAAAAAAATCACAATATACGTTGTTCGTCACGTTGGAATACTTTTGTAGAATTGGGCACATCCGAGGTGGATGTCCCACAGTCCGGCAAATCTCACAGTACTTCGTGGGAGCTGGGTTGAGTTGGGAGGGGAACCCCACATAGGGCTGTTGCGGCTGGTATACCCCCTGCGGACCCAGTGTTGTGCCACCCCCCAGGGGTGGCCCTCCTTGAATTGCCGCGACTAAGGGTCCCACCCCCGCGCCACGCAACCGAGGACAGTCAGTTGCGACGTGGCCTTCAACCAGGCAGTGAGTGCACCAAACGTTTGGCCTGGCTGGTCTGACAGGCTGTATCTCCTTGAGCTTTTCGGTCAAGCTGGCTATCTTATGTTGCAGTCCCACCAAGGAGGGATCTTGCGGGGCCGGTCCTCCCCAATATTCCTGCGAGTAGTCCGCCATGGCCTCAATCTTCATGGCCTGCTCCAACGCGTCCTGCAGATTGTCAATCTTCTGTTGGGTGAGGGGGGTTCGCGTCAAGGGAAGCAAAGCCTTGATGAACCAGTCCCTTTGATGGTTTGGATCAATCGGGTAACTGAGTTTCCCGATTGCGTCCTTGAATTGCCGCATTAGCTCCCATGCGGTTTCTCCTTCCTTCTGTTTAATTTCCCAGAGCTCGGACAAGCCCTGTTGGTCCGTTTGGGGAAGCTTAAATTCCCGGACAAAATCCCGCTTTACGTCCGCAATGATGGGATTCGGGTGGGCCTCGAACCACTTGATGAACCATCGCAGAGCCCTCTCTTTGAGCGTGGTCTGGAACTCTATTAGTTTACCTGCGTCAGGCGTCTGCCGAGCCCTCCAAATGGATTCGCACAGATACCAGTGTTGCTCTACATCATCATTACCCCGGCCCGAGAACTCGAGATACCGGGTGAAAAACCCAGCCATGTTCACTTGCGGCGGGTTGACCAGGATGAATCCTCCGGGTCCTGGTTGCGTGACTGTTCCCCTCGGGAGCGCAATACTACTAGTGCTGCTGCTACTAACGGGTGTCACTGATGACACTGAACTACTGTGCAATCGACTCAATGCTTGAAGTTTAACAAAAATATTACTCAAAGGTTGATAAAGTACCAGGGGAAGGCAGGGATCCTGGCCATGCAGATTGGGGGGGGAAGCCTAGAAAAATGAGTGCCGTCTGTTCTAGAAACAACTGCTGCATCAACACGTACCATTCGGCATCGGAACTTTCCTCGGGCTGCATACCTTCATCATCTTCGTCATTCACCGTCTCCCTTGCTCGCTCGGCTGGGCTCCCATGCACCCATCGTACTCCCGCAGCGGTCCCTTCTCGTCCCTGGTTACCCGCGTCCATAATCCCTGTCCTCTGAGGCGCCTCTTTCTGATTTTTCCTCTCGATTTCCCGTCTCTTCAAATCTCACATCACCCTTCTTCGCCACCTATCGGCGATCTGTGCCCGCCGATGCGCACTCGCTCTCTCAACGTCCTTGTGGCCTCAGCATCCATCCCCACTCCCCGCGTCACCTTCTACATGGCATCGGTCCCCTCAACCCTTCCCCCAACACGGGTGGTTTACGCTTCCATACTCGTTTTTTGGAATTCTATCAACCCTTCATCTACCATCAGAGCTTTAATCCATAGCGGAATCTCCTTAAGTAGCTTCCCTCTTAGCCCTGAGTGGAAGATAGCCTCGGCCTTGGAGAAGGATTGATAGCACTCAGCAGCAAACTCCACAGTGTATCCTTCCAACGTGGTCTTCACCCAAAAATCCACCGCGCGGGTTAGCTCAGTGTTCAACCGATGCAGTGCCACCAGATCTCTGTGCGCCCACCTGCGGTTTATCTCCCGCAAGCCATCTCGAGGCACCGTCGCCCGTAATCTCCGCAACCAATTGTAAAGGTCGGTAGGGAACCTTCCCTAGAAAATTTCGTACGTATCACCAGCTGAATCTGAGAAAAGGATGAGTTCCCTGATTGCTGCCTCCCCTTTCTTAGTCACGTCCGCTTGCTGAGTGATAAAGTGGTCCACATGATTATCCCACCATCGCCGTATCTCCCCTTCGAAGATCCGCGATACCATGGTCTAAGTCCCCTCATATCATGCAGGTCCCGGCAACAGAACCATTGTTGGCTGGTGATCAGGTCTCGCGGGCAAGACCCAGGTTCAAGAGTTGTGGCCAACAAAGGAGTCCGATGTAGTCTAGGATTACGCTGGCATTTTCACCCTACTCCGGAGAGCAGATAGTCTCACCCGAGGTGTGCCGCGACTACATGCAAAAGGGGAATAGACCAATGGAGAGGGAGGATTCGCAACTCCTTCTTATCAGCATTTAGATCACATAAATAGAATCATATACACATCATCATCCATAAAGCATACAGGTAGTAAGAAATTAAAATTTTAAAACATCACAATCAACACACATGCATGTGAATCACCCCAATAGACAGCAACCTTCAATTGTATTAAGCTCTTGGCCAAGTTCACAGTTACATAGCTTTGCTCTGGGCTTACAAATCTGATGCATATGCCTTGCGGAACAGAGATGTACCTCAATAGACCCTAAGAACTACAGAGACTTCATCCAGACTCAGGGCTCCTGCTGCAGCCTGTGCTTTCTCTCCGTCAGTTGCTCTTTTCTCTCCCGGGTGCCGGCTATTTATTCACCTGCTGTCGCAACTGTTAGCTCCTCTTCTGTCCTTCTTCAGCTGCTTCTGGCTTTCCTCTGCTTATCTGTGTGTTCCGCTTGCGTTCATCTGGTGTATCTTCTCCTTATCTATACCTGTGCATCTAGTTTCTTCCGCTATGTGCCTGTTCCTTCGCAACTTTGATAGCTCCGCCGTTTGGTGTGGTTGCGAATTGGTTGCGGCTGCCATGTGTCCATTTTCTGCAACCCCAAAATCTGGCCGTTATTCCAAATTCAACCCGTTCAAAACAAGGTTTTTCCAAAAACAAGGGCCCCAACAATGCCGCCATCCTTGGCACCCCTAAAAACAAACCTTTCAGGTTTGAAAATTTTTGGGTGGGTCACCCTGAGTTTTTAACTAATATCAAAAACTGGAGGCAGGAACCGCTGGAAACCTGAGGCACCAAAATGTACTGGCTACAAGAAAGGTTAAAGCATATCAAAGCTCGTCTCTGAGTTTGGAACCAAGAATTCTTTGGTAACATCTTCAAGGAAAAGCATGCCTTAGAGGAACAGTTGACTCAGATCCACACTGACTGGCTCAATGGGAACATCAACCAGGATTCTGTCAGCACGGAGAGGATCCTCATGCAGAAGTGGAATGATATATGTCAACAAGAGGAAATTTTATGGAAGTAGAAATCCCGCATCCAGTGGCGCAAGGAGGGGGAAAAAAACACTCAATTTTTCCATCGCTCGGCTGTTGACTACAGATCCGCCAACAAGATAACCCGTTTAATGGATGATCAAGGCAACCCCTTTTTCTCTCATAAGGACGTTGCCTCTATCCTCAATGACCATTTTTTCCACATAGCGACGGAACCAAGAACTGACAGGGCAGAGGCCATAAGGGAAGATATGAAGTCCATCCCTAAGCTCATTACTGAGGACCTCAACAAATATTTAGACCGCCCGGTTACCATGGAGGAAGTGGAAGAATTCATGAAGGACATGCCTAATGGTAAGGCACCGGGGTCGAATGGCTTCACTATTGATTTTTTCAAAGCTTGTTGGGAAATTATTCAGATGGATATTTGGGGGGTTGTGGATGATTCCTGCAAATCAACCTCCATCCTCAAATCCCTAAACTCCACTTTTATTGCCCTTATCCCGAAAGAGGAGGCAGCCTGTACCCCTTTGAAGTTCAAACCGATTGCTCTGTGAAACATTCTCTATAAGATTATCTCTAAAGTCATGGCCAACAGACTCAAGCCCATACTCCCCTTAATCATCTCAGAGGAGAAATCGGGTTATGTGGAAGGTAGACAAATCATGGATAATATCTTGCTTGCATAGGAGATGGTTCACACTCTTAAGGCCTAGAAGAAAGCAGGTATGATTATTCAGCTTGATTTATCGAAAGCCTATGATAAAGTCAGTTGGAAGTATCTTGAGGCCATTCTGGTAGCCTTTGGGTTCGGGCATAGCTAGATCAAATGGATTCTAGATTTGGTCCAATCCCCTAGCTACTCCATTCTGGTCAATGGTGCTCCTACCACCCCCTTTGTCCCCTCTCGCGACATTCGACAAGGAGATCCCATCTCTCCTTTTCTTTTTGTCATTGTGATGGAAGGCTTGAGTCGCATAATCAAATCTGCTAAGGAAAGAAACTTCATCAAGGGCCTCCAACCCTTGCCTAACTACCCAGCTACCACTCACCAATATTTTGTAGATGATACCATGCTTCATGGATCGCCTTCTGTCAAGGAAGCACAAGGATTCAAAGCTATCCTGAATCTCTTCAGTCTGGCTACAGGCATGGACCTGAATTTGGATAAATCCTCTATCTTCTTCTTCAACACTCACCTTGTAGTCCAAAATAATCTTACAATGATCCTTGGCTTCAGAAGGAGGTGTCTCCCCTCCAAGTACCTCAGGATCCCTCTCACTGTAAAACCTTGGCAAAAACTCCACTTGGATAAATTGCTCTCCAATTTCGAAGCTCGGAGTAACAGCTGGACTAGAAGGGTCCTTAACTTCGCTAGAAGGTTAATTATGATGAAGGCTATTCTCCAAGCCATTCCTCAATATCTGCTTTCCATCCTTCCTGCTCCCAAAGGAGTTCTCCAAAAAATCAGAAACATACAAAGAGCCTTCCTTTGGTCTGGGAAAGTGAACAAACATAAATGGGCTCTAGTAGCGTGGGAGAAGCTCTGCAAACCCAAAATCTTGGGGGGTCTGGGAATCAATGACCTGGAAACCATCAAAAAAGCAAGTGGTGCCAAGCTATGGTGGAGATGGATAAAAAATCCAAAAATTCCCTGGGCTAGAATGTGGAAAGCCAAGTATGCAAATAATTGGAACCATCAAGATCTCATCAAAATGATAGAAGTTCAAGCCGGTTCTCCCATCTGGAACCTAGCTCGAGAAAACAGGCACATTATCTCAAATCACTGCTTCTGGGAGATCCAGAATGGTAAAACGGCTCTTTTCTGGGAAGACGCTTGGCAGCAAATTCCTAAGTTGGAAAGCCCTGACTATCTTCCCTTGCAATGAAGGTACTAGGATCAGGGAAATATTAAGGTAAACCAGTACTGGTCGGACAACAGTGAGGACCAACACTGGAGACATTGGCACCTCAACATGCCCACCCAGTCGGATGAGATGAATTACCTTTAGCTGTCCCTGAGCTCGAGTTTGGACAAAATAAGGATCCGTTACTCCCTAGAGGATGATCAACTTGGGTGGGGCAAACTGGATGGAGGCACCTATAACCTGTTAGCAACCTATAAATATAGGATTCATAATTTTGACTTAATTGATGATAGTCTTGTAAATGTGTACATACTTTGCTTTCTTCAAGTTGTATTCCCATATTTTGTAAAAAATAAAAAGTAAAATAAAATAAAAAAAGAGGGTAAAAAGTCCTAAAAGAAAGATCAAAGGACTTAGAAAAAATAATATACCCCAAAAGAAAAAAGATGAATAAAACATGAAAATGTGCAAGTCTAAATGCCACTAATTTACTGTTTGCAGTTGATTGTGGCAGAGTGTCAATAAATGCCATAGTTCATGATGAGTTGAACAATTTAATCTTGACTTATCATGTTTCAATTTACTTGTTTTAGATAATGAATGAAGAATTGTCATACAATTTAATCATGACAATTCAGTAGTTAGGTAGAGAAATAAAGAATCCAACAGTTTAATCTGGATTCTTGGATGAAAGAAGTGTAGAATTAGATAGTTTAATGCTTTCAAAAAGAATAAAAGGTTATAAGGTTGCTAGTTCAAATGCACCTGATTAAAATAGAAGGAAAAAATGTTAGAGGATATGACTGGGTAGGTAGAAGAAGGTGGGAAACAGCATTGTAAATATCTTTCAGCGGGCTATAAATAAATAATTTCCCCTCCCCATAGCAATTTGATATTCTAGACTATCAGTCAAAGAGGCTCAAGGCATTTCCTTGACTTCTGTTGGGACCGGACCCAAGGCTCAATGACTGATTAGTTGAAAATGTTAAGTTTCTATATTAATCCCAGAATTTTTCATCATTTACCCCTTCATGCACTCATCACCATTTTACTTCATAAGTAAGAACTCTTTTCTTACTTAAATGTTACAAAAAGGCCCATTTAATTAACTTCCCCCATTTTACAAATCATAAAACCCTCAAAAAACATGATACACTAAGTAAAAGTGAATGAGTTATGAAAACAAAACTTTATTCTAATTTTCACTTTCCTTAGTTTTATTTATGAATTTTTGAGTATTCATTGTCCCTTTTCATATTAACATTTAACTTATTTTATTAACTCCCTATAAAATATCCTAGTCCTATTAATATAACTCCTTTTAATTTAATATCCCAAAAAAAACCCCTTATTATATGCTTTTTATATCAAAGATATTACTCACATGTTGAAATTACATCCCAAAATTATCCCTTTGATATAAAATTACCCATAATAAAATATTCCCGCTCCCCTATGGTTTTAGACCTTTCAAAATCTAAAACTATATAATAAAGTTATAAAATTTGCAAAATGCGCATTTTGTTTACATACTATGTATATAAAATAGGGTGGAAAAAAGAATACTTACACCATTACTCCCGTTCCCGAATTACCTTTACCCAAGGTTACAGTTCTAACCTTACCCCTCTTTGCCTGCTATATACCCCTATACCAAAGTTTAAGCCTTGGTTAAACCCTTTATTAACCCACCCCATTCACTTTATTTTATGTATAAACTCCTTTTATACATAAGCTTCATTAACTAACCCATCGCCCTCGTGCTCATCCTCAACTCTCCGATCATTTTTATAATCCTAATCCAATGATCTGCATTGAGCGCGATCAACCAGCCTCCAACCTCACTATTTCTCATCGCATTGATTTTAAACCGTTGATCATCACTTAATAAATCAACGGTGCATATCAAAAATCCTGGTCCCACCTTGTTTCCCTGCAGCTTCCCAAGTAATCCTAACCATTCGCATCGTCATTCAAGATCCAACGACGCAGATTGCATATCGCACAGCAAAAGTGATCGGGCAAAGTTTGTAAAAAATGATGCGATAAAAGTTGTTTTTGAATACTGCCCAATGTGACGTGTCAATTTTTGATACGATCGTGTTCGAAAAGGTTAAAACCATTTACCATGCAAATCCAACGTGAAAAAAACCAGCGGTTTTTCGCAATCGAAAAACCAAATACGCTTCCCGCCTTTAATAAACTTGTAATTAATGCCGACTATGATGATTTTTTAAGGTTAAACTTTAGGATATCATTATTATATCGGTTTTTTACATTCCCTACTGATTTAACTCCCGCCTCAACTGTTTAAAAGAATTTTAAGGCTATGTTGACCAATGTATAAGCCCTGAAGCTGAACTTTACCACTGTCAAAGATCCAGTTTAAATTGAAGATACCCTGTCGACATAACAAAGCACACTATTTTGGCTCCAACCAATCAACATAAGTCCAAATTTGACCACAAAAGCTTCAGAAACCCTGTCAAAACATCAAAATACCTGCGAATTAAGGAAGCCTGAATTCATCTGTAAACCCTTTTAGAGCCAAAATCCTAATTTTGCAGTCTCTTTTTGAAAATAAATTCCGAACACAGATTGATTAAAAAACTTCTTTTCCACATTTGTACCATTCAGGAAACCCTGTTTCCTGTCTTAGCCCAGTTTTCATTTCTCAGAAGCTTACTTGAGAAAAGAAAACTCAAAAGAGATTATCCTTAGCCAGATTTGCTCAATTATCCCTCTGTTAAAGTAAATTACTCCTGCAAACAATCTAATCTTGCAGAAGTAAGCCTAAGAATGCTTAAAAAACAGAGTTAAAACCTCCACAAACAGATCCCATTCCACAGGACTTTCAAAAACCTTCAAACACCTCCCTGCAGACCTGGATTTCATTAACAAATTGTTTGATTTTTGCAGGTTATTATCAGAATATGGATTTGGGCCAACAATTTCAATACTAGTTGACAAAATTGTTTGCTCCAAATTCTCAGATTTTAACTCAATATCTTCATTCAACAAACAGTTTGTATATAAAGAAAGAAAAAAATCAAGTCAAAGAGAGATCAGAATGATGAAGTTTTTACAATGAATGGTAAAAGTGAAATCAGAATTCACAATGACATTGAAAACATAACAGTTAAAGAGTATCAGTGGTTAAAGTGTATCAGGTAAAAGTCAGAGTGAAAGTTAAAACAAAGTTACAAGAGAAGTCAAAGGTAAACAGTAAAAGTAAATATAGAGGCAGTAAAATGGTAAAAAGAGATGAAAATTATTTAACCAACAATGAATTTTATCTAAAGTGAAAGTAAAACAGTTAAAAGAACAAAAAGGTGAAAAGATGAAAAAGAGAGCAAGAAGGGACATTTTTTGCACAAATTTCCTATTTAAGTCATTGTTTTGTAGAATATATTGTGACCAATCCAAGATGAATTTTGCAAAACTAAAGGAGGTTTATGTTCTTAAGAGGGCCATCTACAAACACCTCTCTCACTTTTCTAACAACCATTATGGACTGGGAAATATTAAACAATATTGGAGAGCCCTTTTTGTAGAAAATTCTTGTTAAGTCATAATTTTGCAGAGAAGATTGTGGCTAATAAAAAATACATTATAAAAAACTGAAGGAGGTTTTTGTTCCTAAGAGACCCATATAAAAAAACCTATCTCATATTTTGCACAGTTATTTTATAATGAGAGATACATGCACATCTTTACAACCTATTTTTCACACTCTGTAAAACTTTGTTTTAAACATCTTTTTGCAGAGCCTATTGTGCACAGCTGGAGAGGAATTTTAGGAAACGGAAAGTGGTTTATTTCACCAACATATTTATCTAAAATAACCTCTTTCACTTGTTACATATCTATTTCGGATTGATAAATACAAAGGTATCATTGGACGCCAAGTTTGTAGAATTGCTGGAGCAGAATGCACAAAGAAAGGAAACAGTTAGTGACTTGGATGCCTCATCATCAACTAAGAGTTGGATAAAATTCGAATTCTCCTCTTTTTCATCACCTATCCATAAAAAAAAGTGCCAAATAGATCATTAGTTTTGAGTGTCCTTTAATTAAGTTCTATTTATGTAAAACAGTTGGAGATATTTTGTAAACCAATCTTGATATTTTTCTAGAAATTTTAGTTTAGAATTTGTATAAATACTTCACTCTTTGAAGTATTTTGTGTGGAATAAAATTTGTCAATACTACTATAGACATTTTTTCTGAATACATTGGAGTTTGTGTGAGTTGATTTGTAAAGCAGCAGACTGGAACTAAGTCAAACAAACATCATAACTCAGGATTCTTGTGCTGATCAGATAAGTCAAGTATTTTCCTGTTTTCACTGTTTACCTTTCTAAGTTCCATACATAAATTTACATGTTTTTTGTCTTGAATGATTAAGTAGGAGGATTTATACAGGATTAGTGTCAAAAGATCCCTGTTTTTTACGTTATTCATTGATATGTTTTCTGCTGATAACCGGACTTAAGAATTCTTAAATGCTCTTAGTCCTTGTTTGACCCCTTTCTTTCATCCTCATTTCTGTAACTTAAGGATTCTTAATTTCCCTTTTGTTCAGATCTTTCCGTTTCATCAAAAAGCCTATTCAAAACCCTTTGAAGGTCATATACCCTGCCCTTAGTACATTTTCTCTTTTGACCTTATTTCCTAGCTCTGCTTGACAAGAAGTTGACTCCATAGCCCAATGGTCTGGTAGATCCCTCTGTGGTTTACCTTGAAGTATCTTTTATTTCCACCAAACTTTCTAAACAAACCAATTTTCCAATCATACCTAGCCTAAAGTATTATAAAAAAAATCAAGCTAAATCTTGAGGGGAGATCCCTCTCCGGAATTTAGGAAGGCTAGATCCTAGATTTCAAAAGTAGGTTCTTGGTTACCTCTAGTCAGTTACAAAGTTTTAAATATTTTTGTTAGAAAATTTACTAGAGTGATAACATAATGGCGACCATACTGGGGAGGAGACTAACCTTTTTCTTCAGAAATATTTTACATGTTCAGATCTGATCTATGATGGTTTAGAGTGATCAGACACTCAAAGGTTAAAATCATCCATCTGGCAACTCCAAATCAATTTCAAAATCAAGACTCCACTGGAGGAATGAACCTGGAAGAACAATATGGAAATATCAGGCTTTCAACTTGGCTCTTAATCCAAGACATTATGTTCTTTCTCGTTAAGAAAGCTTTTCAATATATATTTTATTTTATATAAGCGTCTAACCTGGTTTTACAGATACCGTGACCTTTCGTTATGGCTAATTTTCAAGATGATCCAAGAATAAAACGAAGATATGTTCTCATAATTAGAGATCACATACCTGGATTTCCACACAAGCTACCAAAGGCAAATTGGGGAAACAATCTGCCCATGTTTCAAGATGAAAACATTGATTATCCTTTACTACATCTCATTAAATTTCATATACACTCATCAAGATTTAAGGGTGATTGGCATGAGGATTGCCTCATGAAAATATTCATGGCAACCTTAGAAGGAAAAGCAAGGGAATGGTATTAAGCTCTCAAACCTGCAAGTTTGTTTTCTCTAAAATATTTTCATAAGGTATTTTATGAGCATTACAAAGAATATTTTCCATATTTATCATTAGCTGAAAATTGTTGTGATCAAGCTGAATATATTATACATTACCTTAAAAATATTGATGAAGATTTTGGAAATTGGCATCCTGAAGATTTATTAGAAGAAGTCTTGAACTTTCATTCTCAAGTTAAATGTCATAATAATCAAGAGGAGTTAAACAAAGATGAAATAGATTAGGAGATGAATCAAGATCCACAAAACCCCTCTGTATTAACAAATGATGTTTCGTTTAATGTTTTGAATGGAGTTAAAGAAAATATTCAACCTCATGATCAATTTTTAGATAAGAGAAAAAACAATTGTCATTTCAATCTAAGAATTTAGAGATTGCCACCCCCCCTCACTGAGGAAGAAATCAATTTGCTTCTAAACATGCAACCATCCTCAAAATATTTACATAATGAACAAATTGTTTCTACTTCTTCTAATGTTGATGAATGTACTAAAGTTTTAATCCATGAAGAGACAGAAGAACAAGTTGATGCTCATGTTATTCTACCTTCCCAAAAAGGCCCATTGCTTGATAACACTCCTATTGAGCAAAATAATGATTTTCTAATAGAATGCAACCAATCTAATCAAGATATATTAGGATTGTTGGAAGAGAAATCTGCTGATCCAATGTTTATAATTGATGACATTCCTTCTTTTGAAGATTTGCCTAAATATGATCAGTATGATGATAATTATGTTCTCCCAATTCAAGATAATTTCACAGAACAATCACTAGCTATTTTGAGGGATGAGATCTTACAATTTCAGCTTGATGAGGATTTTTTAAGAGCTATCTTTCTTATTTTGAAATTAAGAAAATATTCTCCTCAACTTAAAAAATGTGTTCTTGAGATAATTTCTGAAAATTATGAAAATGAAATTAAACTTTTGCTTTCTCAAATTCAGTCATACAATTTCTGAAATCCTAAAGAATTCTTTGAAAATATTCCTTCTCCAAAGCAAGAAGAAATTGTAATACCTTTTGACTTGCATATTGAAGATGATTATTCTTCCAAACAGAATACTGAAGTAATAGTTTCATGGTCTAATATTCATAATTCACATGAACAATTAGTCATTGAAGGCCTAGAAGTAAATAACATACATCATGCTTTTATTGATCCTATATCAGATTATATGGAGAATCTTTTTAGCCCAAATCTGAAAACATGTTTTCTCTATAAGGATCAAATAAAGTGGCCTTTACACATCATATCATTTATTATAAAGGCACATGATCATAATATACTTCCAATTTTGATCACAAGCAATCAAGTTATCCATTTATTTTTACAACTAATTTCTTGGCTTCATTGGCATTTTTGTATTACCTGATTCAATAAGATTTTTAGTAGATTAGAGTAGGTAGACGAGTGCCAATAAGCTCATAATTTTGAGCGTTTTTTTTAGTTTTTAATTTTCAGCTAGTTTTTCATTAAGATTTAAAGCCAAGGATGAGGTCCTAAAGATGTTTAAGATCTATAAGTTGGTTTGATAATTGTTGTGTGTTGTTTTAGTTTCAGATCAGATTTCAGTTTGCAGAAGACAAAAGACACTTACTAAGATCATCAAAGGTCAAAGATGAAGGCTACTAATCTCAGAGTTCTTTACATTTCACCAGGAAATGCCATCCCCAAGTGAAGCCGATGTTAGCAACCTATAAATATAGGATTCATAATTTTGACTTAACTGATGATAGTCTTGTAAATGTGTACATACTTTGCTTTCTGCAAGTTGTATTCCCATATTTTTTTAAAAATAAAAAAAAATAAAAATAAAAAAAAAGAGAGGGTAAAAAGTCCTAAAAGAAAGATCAAAGGACTTAGAAAAAATAATATACCCCGAAAGAAAAAAGATGAATGAAGCATGAAAGTGTGCAAGTCTAAATGCCACTACTTTACTGTTTGCAATTGATTATGGCAGAGTGTCAATAAATGCCATAGTCCATGATGAGTTGAAAAATTTAATCTTGACTTATCATGTTTCAATTTACTTGTTTTAGATAAAGAATGAAGAATTGTCATACAATTTAATCATGACAATTCAGTAGTTAGGTAGAGAAATAAAGAATCCAATAGTTTAATCTGGATTCTTGGATGAAATAAGTGTAGAATTAGATAGTTTAATGCTTTCAAAAAGAATAAAAGGTTATAAGGTTGCTAGTTCAAATGCACCTGATTAAAATAGAAGGAAAAAATGTTAGAGGATATGACTGGGTAGGTAGAAGAAGGTGGGAAACAACATTGTAAATATCTTTCACCGGGCTATAAATAACTAATTTCCCCTCCCCATAGCAATTTGATAATCTAGACTTTCAGTCAAAGAGGCTCAAGGCATTTCCTTGACTTCTGTTGGGACCGGACCCAAGGCTCAATGACTGATTAGTTGAAAATGTTAAGTTTCTATATTAATCCCAGAAATTTTCATCATTTACCCCTTCATGCACTCATCACTCACTTTACTTCATAAGTGTAGAACTCTTTCTTACTTAAATGTTACATAAAGGCTCATTTAATTAATCTCTCTCCATTTTACAAAGCATAAAACCCTCAAAAAACATGATATACTAAGTAAAAGTGAATGAGTTATGAAAACAAAACTTTATTCTAATTTTCACTTTCCTTAGTTTTATTTATGAATTTTTGAGTATTCATTGTCCCTTTTCATATTAACATTTAACTTATTTTATTAACTCCCTATAAAATATCCTAGTCCTATTAATATAACTCCTTTTAATTTAATATCCCAAAAAAAACCCCTTATTATATGCTTTTTATATCAAAGATATTACTCAAATGTTGAGATTACATCCCGAAATTATCCCTTGGATATAAAATTACCCATAATAAAATATCCCCGCTCCCCTATGGTTTTAGACCTTTCAAAATCTAAAACTATATAATAAAGTTATAAAATTTGCAAAATGCGCATTTTTTTTACATACTGTGTATATAAAATAGCGTGGAAAAAATAATACTTACACCATTACTCTCGTTCCTACATTACCTTTACCCAAGGTTACAGTTCTAACCTTACCCCTCTTTGCCTGCTATATACCCCTATACCAAAGTTTAAGCCTTGGTTAAACCCTTTATTAACCCGCCCCATTCAATTTATTTTATGTATAAACTCCTTTTATACATAAGCTTCATTAACTAACCCAACGCCCTCATGCTCATCCTCAACCCTTCGATCATTTTTATAATCCTAATCCAACGATCTGCATTGAGCGCGATCAACCGGCCTCCAGCCTCACCATTTTTCATCACATTGTTTTAAACCATTGATCACCACTTACTAAATCAACGTTGCATATCAAAATGCCCTGTCCCACCTTGTTTCCCTACAACTTCCCAAGTAATCCTAGCCATTCGCATCGCCTTTCAAGATCCAATGACGCAGATTGCATATCACACAGCAAAAGTGATCAGGAAAAGTTTGTAAAAAATGATGCGATAAAAGTTGTTTTAGAATACCGCCCAATACGAAGTGTCAATTTTTGATACGATCGTGTTCGAAAAGGTTAAAACCATTTACCATGCAAATCAAACGCGAAAACAACCAGCGGTTTTTCGTAATCGAAAAACCAAATCCGCCTCCCACCTTTAATAAACTTGTAATTAATGCCGAATATGATGATTTTTTAAGGTTAAACTTTTAGATATCATTATTATATTGGTTTGTTTCATTCCCTACTGATTTAACTCCTGCCCCGACTGTTTTAAAATAATTTCGAGCCTATTTTGACCAATGTATAAGCCCCGAAGCTGAACTTTACCACTGTCAAAGATCCAGTTTAAATTGAAGATACCCTATCGACATAACAAAGCACACTGTTTCGCCTCCAACCAATCAACATAAGTCCAAATTTGACCATAGAAGCTTCAGAAACCCTGTCAAAGCATCAAAATACCTGCGAATTAAGGAAGCTTGAATTCATCTGTAAATCCCTTTAAAGGCAAAATCTTCATTTTGCAGTCTCTTTTTGAAAATAAATTCCGAACACAGATTAAAAGACTTCTTTTCCACATTTGTACCATTCAGGAAACCCTGTTTCCTGTCTTAGCCCAGTTTTCATCTCTCAGAAGCCTAATTTGAGCAAAGAAAACTCAAAAGAGATTATCCTTAGCCAGATTTGCTCAATTATCCCTCTGTTAAAGTAAGTTAATCTTGCATAAGTAAGCCTAAGAATGCCTATAAAAAAAGAGTTAAAACCTCCAAAGATAGATCCCATTCCAGAGGACTTTCAAAAAACCTTCAAACACCTCCCTGCAGACCTAGATTTCATTATCCAATTGTTTTATTTTTGCAGGTTATTATCAGAATATGAATTTGGGCCAACAATTTCAATACTAGTTGACAAAATTGTTTTCTCCAAAATCTCAGATTTTAACTCAATATCTTCATTCAACAAACATTTTGTATACAAAGAAAGAAAAAAATCAAGTCAAAGAGAGATCAGAATGATGAATTTTTCACAGTGAATGGTAAAAGTGAAATCATAATTCACAATGACATTGAAAACATAATAGTTAAAGAGTATCAATGGTTAAAGTGTATCAGGTAAAAGTCAGAGTGAAAGTTAAAACAAAGTTACAAGAGCAGTCAAAGGTAAACAGTAAAAGTAAATACAGAGGCAGTAAAATGGTAAAAAGAGCTGAAAATACTTTCACCAACAATGAAGTTTTTCTAAAGTGAAAGTAAAACAGTTAAAAGAACAAAAAGGTGAAAAGATGAAAAAGAGAGCAAGAAGGGACATTTTTTGCACAAATTTCTTGTTTAAGTCATTGTTTTGCAGAACATATTTTGACCAATACATGATGAATTTTGAAAAACTGAAGGAGGTTTATGTTCTTAAGAGGGACATATACAAAAACCTCTCTGACTTTTCTAACAGACATTATGGATTGGGAAATATTAAACAATATTGGAGAGCACGTTTTTCATAAAATTCCTGTTAAGTCATCATTTTGCAGAGAATATTGTGGCCAATAAAAAATAAATCATAAAAAATTGAAGGAGGTTTTTGTTCCTAAGAGACCCATATACAAAAACCTATCTCATGTTTTGCACATTCATTTCAGAATGAGAGATACATGCACATCTTTACGGCCTATTTTCAGACTCTATAAAAATCTGTATTACACATCTTTTTGTAGAGCCTATTGTGCACAGTTGGAGAGGAATTGTAGGAAACGGAAAGAGGTTTATTTCACCAAGATATTTATCTACAATAAAATCTTTCACTTGTTACATATCTATTTCGGATTGAGAAATAAAAAGGTATCATTGGACCCCAAGTTTTCCGATTTGCTGGAGCAGAATGCACAAAGAAAGGAAACAGTTAGTGACTTGGATGTCTCATCATCAACTAAGAGTTGGATCAAATTAAAATTCTCCTATTTTTCATCACCTATCCATAAAAAATAGTGCCAAATAGATGCATTAGTTTTGAGCGTACTTTAATTAACTTCTATTTATGTAAAACAGTTGGAGATATTTTGCAAACCAATCTTGATATTTTTCAAGATACTTTAGTTTAGAATTTGTATAAATACTTCACTCTTTGAAGTATTTTGTGTGGAATAAATTTTTTCAAGACAACTATAATACATTGGAGTTTTTGTGAGTTGATTTGTAAAGCAGCAGACTGGAACTAAGTCAAACAGACATCATAACTCAGGATTCTTGTGCTGATCAGATAAGTCAAGTATTTTCCTGTTTTCAATGTTTATATTTCTAAGTTCCATACATAAATTTACATGTTTTCTGTCTTGAACAATTAACTAGGAGGATTTATACAGGATTAGTGTCAAAAACTCCCTGTTTTTTACTAGTTATTCATTGATATGTTTTCTGCTGATAACTGCTTAAGAATTCTTAAATGCTCTTAGTCCCTGTTTGAGCCCTTTATTTCATCCTCATTTCTGTAATTTAAGGATTCTTAGTTGCCCTTTTGTTCAGATCTTGCTGTTTCATCAAAAATCCTATTCAAAACCCTTTGAAGGTCATCTACCCCGCCCTTAGTACATTTTCTCTTTTGACCTTATTTCCCAACTCTGCTTGACAAGAAGTTGACTCCATAGCCCAATGGTCTGGTAGATCCCTCTGTGGTTTACCTTGAAGTACCTTTTATTCCCACCAAACTTTCAAAACAAACCAATTGTCCAATCATACCTAGCCTAAAATCTTATAACAAAAATCAAGCTAAATCTTGAGGAGAGATCCCTCTTCGGAATTTAGGAAGGCTAGACCCTAAATTTCAAAAGTAGGTTCTTGGTTACCTCTAGTAAGTTACGAAGTTTTAAATATTTTTGATAGAAAATTTACTAGAGTGATAACATAATGGCGACCATACTGGGGAGAAGACTAACCTTTTTCTTCAGAAATATTTTACATGTTCAGATCTGATCTATGATGGTGGACAGTGATTAGATACACAAAGGTTAAAATCATCCACCTGGCGACTCCAAATCAATTTCACAATCAAGACTCCACTGGAGGAATGAACCTGGAAGAACAATATGGAAATATCAGGCTTTCAACTTGGATCTTAATCCAAGACATTATGTTCTTTCTCGTTAAAAAAGTTTTTCAATATATATTGTATTTTATATAAGGATCTAACTTGGTTTTACAGATACCATGGCCTTTCATTATGGCTAATTTTCAAGATGATCCAAGAATAAAACGAAGATATGCTCCCATGAGCAGAGATCACATACCTGGATTTCCACACAAGCTACCAAAGGTAAATTGGGGTAACAATTTGCCCATGTTTCAAGATGAGATCATTGATGATCCTTTACTACATCTCATTAAATTTCATATACACTCATCAATATTTAAGGGTGATTGGCATGAGGATTGCCTCATGAAAATATTCATGGCAACCTTAGAAGGAAAAACAAGGGAATGGTATGAAGCTCTCAAACCTGCAAGTTTGTTTTCTCTAAAAGATTTTCATAAGGTATTTTATGAGCATTACAAAGAAGATTTTACATCTTTATCATTAGTTGAAAATTTTTGTGATCAAACTGAAGATCTTATACATTACCTTAAAAATATTGATGAAGATTTTGGAAATTGGCATCCTGAAGATTTATTAGAAGAAGTCCGGAACTTTCATTCTCAAGTTAAATTTCATAATAATCAAGAGGAGTTAAACAAAGATGAAATAGATCAGGAGATGAATCAAGATCCACAAAACCCCTCTGTATTAACAAATGATGTTTCATTTAATGTTTTGAATGGAGTTAAAGAAAATAATCAACCTCATGATCAACTTTTAGATAAGGGAAAAAACAATTGTCATTTCAATCTAAGAATTCAGAGATTCCCACCCCCCCTCATCGAAGAAGAAATCAATTTGCTTCTAAACATGCAACCATCCTCAAAATATTTACATAATGAAGAAATTGTTTCTACTTCTTCTAATGTTGATGAATGTACTAAAGTTTTTATCCATGAAGAGACAGAAGAACAAGTTGATGCTCATGTTATTCTACCTTCCCAAAAAGGCCCATTTCTTTATAGCACTCCTATTGAGCAAAATAATGACTTTCAAATAGAATGCAACCAATATAATCAAGATATATTAGGATTGTTGGAAGAGAAATCTGCTGATCCAATGTTTATAATTGATGACATTCCTTATTCTGAATATTTTCCTAAATATGATCAGTATGATGATAATTTTGTTCTCCCAATTCAAGATAATTTCACAGAACAATCACTAGCTATTTTGAGGGATGAGATATTAGAATTTCAGCTTGATGAGGATTTTCTAAGAGCTATATTTCTTATTTTGAAATTAAGAAAATATTCTCCTCAACTTAAAAAATGTGTTATTGAGATAATTTCTAAAAATTATGAAAATGAAATTAAAATTTTGCATTCTCAAATTCAGTCATACAATTTCCGAAATCCTAAAGAAATCTTTGAAAATCTTCCTTCTCCAAAGCAAGAAGAAATTGTAATACCTTTTGACTTGCATATTGAAGATGATTATTCTTCCAAACAAGAGACTGAAGAAATATTTTCATGGTCTAATATTCATAATTCAACTGAACAATTAGTCATTGAAGGCCTAGAAGTAAATAACATACATCATGCTTTTATTGATCCTATATCAGATTATATGGAGAATCCTTTTAGCCCAAATCTGCAAACATGTTTTCTCTATAAGGATCAATTACATCAAAAGTGGCCTTTAAACATCATATCATTTATTATAAAGGCACATGATCATAATATAATTCCAATTTTGATCACAAGCAATCAAGTTATCCATTTATTTTTACAACTACTTGATTGGCTTCATTGGCATTTTTGTATTACCTGATTCAATAAGATTATTAGTAAATTAGAGTAGGTAGATGAGTGCCAATAAGCTCAAAATTTTGAACATTTTTTTTAGTTTTTAATTTTCAGCTAGTTTTTCATTAAGATTTAAAGCCAAGGATAAGGTCCTAAAGATGTTTAAGATCTATAAGTTGGTTTGAAAATTATTGTGTGTTGTTTTAGTTTCAAATCAGATTTCAGTTTGCAGAAGACAAAAGACACTTACTAAGATCATCAAAGGTCAAAGATGAAGGCTGTTGATCTCAGAGTTCTTGACATTTCACCAGGAAATGCCATCCCCTAGTGAAGCCGATGTTAGCAACCTATAAATATAGGATTCATAATTTTGACTTAACTGATGATAGTCTTGTAAATGTGTACATACTTTTCTTTCTGCAAGTTGTATTCCCATATTTTGTAAAAAATAAAAAATAAAAAAAATAAAAAATGAGGGTAAAAAGTCCTAAAAGAAAGATCAAAGGACTTAGAAAAAATAATATACCGCAAAAGAAAAAAGATGAATAAAGCATGAAAGTGTGCAAGTCTAAATGCCACTACTTTACTATTTGCAGTTGATTATGGCAGAGTGTGAATAAATTCCATAGTCCATGATGAGTTGAATAATTTAATCTTGACTTATCATGTTTCAATTTACTTGTTTTAGATAGAGTATGAAGAATTGTCATACAATTTAATCATGACAATTCAGTAGTTAGGTAGAGAAATAAAGAATCCAACAGTTTAATCTGGATTCTTGGATGAAATAAGTGTAGAATTAGATAGTTTACTGCTTTCAAAAAGAATAAAAGGTTATAAGGTTGCTAGTTCAAATGCACCTGATTAAAATAGAAGGAAAAAATGTTAGAGGATATGACTGGGTAGGTAGAAGAAGGTGGGAAACAACATTGTAAATATCTTTCACCGGGCTATAAATAACTAATTTCCCCTCCCCATAGCAATTTGATAATCTAGACTTTCAGTCAAAGAGGCTCAAGGCATTTCCTTGACTTCTGTTGGGACCAGACCCAAGGCTCAATGACTGATTAGTTGAAAATGTTAAGTTTCGATATTAATCCCAGAAATTTTCATCATTTACCCCTTCATGCACTCATCACCATTTTACTTCATAAGTAAGAACTCTTTTCTTACTTAAATGTTACATAAAGGCCCATTTAATTAACTTCCCCCATTTTACAAAGCATAAAACCCTCAAAAAACATGATATACTAAGTAAAAGTGAATGAGTTATGAAAACGAAACTTTATTCTAATTTTCACTTTCCTTAGTTTTATTTATGAATTTTTGAGTATTCATTGTCCCTTTTCATATTAACATTTAACTTATTTTATTAACTCCCTATAAAATATCCTAGCCCTATTAATATAACTCCTTTTAATTTAATATCCCAAAAAAAACCCCTTATTATATGCTTTTTATATCAAATATATTACTCACATGTTGAAATTACATCCCAAAATTATCCCTTTGATATAAAATTACCCATAATAAAATATCCCCGCTCCCCTATGGTTTTAGACCTTTCAAAATCTAAAACTATATAATAAAGTTATAAAAATTTCAAAATGCGCATTTTGTTTACATACTGTGTATATAAAATAGCATGGAAAAAAGAATACTTACACCATTACTCCCGTTCCCGCATTACCTTTACCTAAGGTTACAGTTCTAACCTTACCCCTCTTTGCCGGCTATATACCCCTATACCAAAGTTTAAGCCTTGGTTAAACCCTTTATTAACCTGCCCCATTCACTTTATTTTATGTATAAACTCCTTTTATACATAAGCTTCATTAACTAAACCAACGCCCTCGTGCTCATCCTCAACCCTCCGATCATTTTTATAATCCTAATCCAATGATCTGCATTGAGTGCGATCAACCGGCCTCCAACCTCACCATTTCTCATCACATTGATTTTAAACCATTGATAATCACTTACTAAATCAACGGTGCATATCAAAAATCCCGGTCCCACCTTGTTTCCACGCAGCTTCCCAAGTCATCCTAACCATTCGCATCGCCTTTCAAGATCCAACGACGTAGATTGCATATCGCACAACAAAAGTGATCAGGCAAAGTTTGTAAAAAATGATGCGATAAAAGTTGTTTTAGAATACCACCCAATGCGATGTGTCAATTTTTGATACGATCGCGTTCGAGAAGGTTAAAACCATTTACCATGCAAATCCAACTCGAAAACAACCAACAATTTTTCGCAATCGAAAAACCAAATCTGCCTCCCGCCTTTAATAATCTTGTAATTAATGCCGAATATGATGGTTTTTTAAGGTTAAACTTTAAGATATCATTATTATATCGGTTTGTTGCATTCCCTACTGATTTAACTCCCGCCCTGACTGTTTTAAAAGAATTTCAAGCCTATGTTGACCAATGTATAAGCCCCGAAGCTAAATTTTACCACTGTCAAAGATCCAGTTTAACTTGAAGATACCCCGTCGACATAACAAGGCACACTGTTTCGCCTCCAACCAATCAACATAAGTCCAAATTTGACCACAAAAGCTTTAGAAACCCTGTCAAAGCATCAAAATACCTGCGAATTAAGGAAGCTTGAATTCATCTGTAAACCCCTTTAAAGCCAAAATCCTCATTTTTCAGTCTCTTTTTGAAAATAAATTCTGAACACAGATTAATTAAAAGACTTCTTTTCCACATTTGTACCATTCAGGAAACCCTGTTTCCTGTCTTAGCCCAGTTTTCATCTCTCAGAAGCCTAATTTGAGCAAAGAAAACTCAAAATATATTATCCTTAGCCAAATTTGCTCAATTATCCCTCTGTTAAAGTAAATTACTCCTGCAAACAATCTAATATTGCAGGAGTAAGCCTAAGAATTCTTAAAAAACAGAGTTAAAACCTCCACAGACAAATCCCATTCCACAGGACTTTCAAAAAACCTTCAAACACCTCCCTGCAGACCTGGATTTCATTAACAAATTGTTTCATTTTTGGAGGTTATTATCAGAATATGGATTTGGGCCAACAATTTCAATACTAGTTGACACAATTGTTTGCTCCAAATTCTAAGATTTTAACTCAATATCTTCATTCAACAAACAGTTTGTATATAAAGAAAGAACAAAATCAAGTCAAAGAGAGATCAGAATGATGAAGTTTTCACAGTGAATGGTAAAAGTGAAATCAGAATTCACAATGACATTGAAAACATAACAGTTAAAGAGTATCAGTGGTTGAAGTGTATCAGGTAAAAGTTAGAGTGAAAGTTACAAGAGCAGTCAAAGGTAAACAGTAAAAGTAAATATAGAGGTAGTAAAATGGTAAAAAGAGATGAAAATACTTTCACCAACAACGAAGTTTATCTAAAGTGAAAGTAAAACAGTTAACAAAACAAAAAGGTGAAAAGATGAAAAAGAGAGCAAGAAGGGACATTTTTTGCACAAATTTACTATTTAAGTCATTGTTTTGAAGAACATATTGTGACCAATCCAAGATGAATTTTGTAAAACGGAAGGAGGTTTATGTTCTTAAGAGGGCCATATACAAAAGCCTCTCTCACTTTTCTAACATCCATTATGGATTGGGAAATATTAAACAATATTGGAGAGCACATTTTGTAGAAAATTCCTGTTAAGTCATCATTTTGCAGAGAAGATTGTGGCCAATAAGAAATACATCATACAAAACTGAAGGAAATTTTTTGTTCCTAAGAGACCCATATAAAAAAACCTATCTCATGTTTTGGAAAATCATTTCATAATGAGAGATACATGCCTATCTTTACAGCCTATTTTTCAGACTCTGTAAACTTTGTTTTACACATCTTCTTGCAGAGCCTATTGTGCACAGTTGGAGAGGAATTTTAGGAAAAGGAAAGCGGTTTATTTCACCAACATATTTATCTAAAATAACCTCTTTCACTTGTTACATATGTATTTAGGATTGAGAAATAAAAAGGTATCATTGGACCCCAAGTTTGCAGAATTGCTGGAGCAGAATGCACAAAGAAAGGAAACAGTTAGTGACTTGGATGCCTCATCATTAACTAAGAGTTGGATCAAATTCGAATTCTCCTCTTTTTCATCACCTATCCATAAAAAACAATGCCAAATAGATGCATTAGTTTTTAATGTCCTTTAATTAAGTTCTATTTATGTAAAACAATTGGAGATATTTTGTAAACCAATCTTGATATTTTTCAAGATATTTTAGTTTAGAATTTGTATAAATACTTCACTCTTTCAAGTATTTTGTGTGGAATAAAATTTATCAAGACTGCTATAGACATTTTTTCTGAATACATTGGAGTTTGTGTGAGTCTATTTGTAAAGCAACAGACTGGAACTAAGTCAAACAGACATCATAACTCAGGATTCTTGTGCTGATCAGATAAGTCAAGTATTTTCCTGTTTTCAATGTTTATCTTTCTAAGTTCCATACATAAACTTACATGTTTTCTGTCTTGAATGATTAACTAAGAGGATTTATACAGGATTAGTGTCAAAAGCTCGTTGTTTTTACTAGTTATTCATTCATATGTTTTTTGCTGATAAGTAGACTTAAGAATTCTTAAATGCTCTTAGTCCATGTTTGACCCCTTTCTTTCATCCTCATTTCTGTAACTTAAGGATTCTTAATTGCCCTTTTGTTAAGATCTTTCCATTTCATCAAAAATAATATTCAAAACCCTTTGAAGGTCATCTACCCTGCCCTTAGTACATTTTCTCTTTTGACCTTATTTCCCAGCTCTGCTTGCCAAGATTGACTCCATAGAGAAATGCTCTGGTAGATCCCTCTGTGGTTTACCTTGAAGTACCTTTTATTCCCACCAAAGTTTCAAAACAAACCAATTGTCCAATCATACCTAGCCTAAAATATTATAACAAAAATCAAGCTAAATCGTGAGGAGAGATCCCTCTCCGAAATTTAGGAAGGCTAGATCCTAGATTTCAAACGTAGGTTCTTGGTTACCTCTAGTAAGTTACAAAGTTTTAAATATTTCTGATAGAAAATTTACTAGAGTGATAACATAACCTAATGGAAGCCAAACTGTACATTGATCAGAGGGATCTGGAAGAAAATATGCCAGGACATCACAATGTTTGGGACTCTATATTTTGGCCGAAAATAAAAACCTTTTTATGGCTCCTAATGCATCGTAAAATTCTCACTTGGGAGAACCTATGCAAAAAAGGTTTCTTAGGGCCCTCCCGCTGCCCCCTCTATGAAAGAGAGGTGGAGTCCATGAACCATCTCCTCAACATTTGTGATTGGACTGAGAAGCTATGGGTATGGATGGAAGGCATCTTCAGGAAAACAGACAAGAATAGGGATTCCATTAAAAACACTATAGCCAATTGGAAAACCAAATTTTCAAACTGTGACACAGTAAATATCCTGGGGAAACTAAGCCCCAGTTTCATAGTTTGGTCCACTTGGAAAGAAAGAAATAGAAGAATATTTCAGAAGGAATTCAGACAGGAAGAGGATATCAAATCAACCATATTGCAAAACATGAGAGAGACTGTTCTTACCCACAGCAAAGCCAATCAGGCTAATAGGTATTCCGACAGTGATAAGTGTATCTTGCTGCTATTTGGCTTGGGTGAAGTCATGAACCTCAATTCTCCTTTGTAGCGACCTCAACATGCTCCTTCTTAGCGACCCTGGCAACCTCCAACTCCGGGGCTCCTTAAGATAAATTTTGATGGCGCCTCCCGGGGCAACCCTGGCCCGACCTGCTTTGGGGGAGTCCTACGAAACGACAAAGGGGAAATTCTCCACATTTTCAGTAGTTCCTTAGGGGAGGCTACTAACAATGAGGCTGAATTTTCTGCTATGGAGTGAAGCTTGCAAATCCACATCCGCCTGGGTAGTGGCCCATCAATTGTGGAAGGGGACTTGCTCCTTGCCATTAGTGCAACAAGAAAACTGCAAAAAGGGACACGACCTGAGAAATTCTCCAAGCACTGTCGCCTAGCCATGGTTACAGGGCTCATTTCTAAACATCTAACTGCTCTCCAAGGAGTTGTTCTTCAGGCCATCAGGTGTAATGCCAATGCTTTGGCGGACACCCTAGCTAACCATGCAGTCGACCACCCATGTGACATCATCGACACCTGTTGGCAGGACGTCACTTGTGCCAGCCTCTGGGATGATTGCATGAAAATCTCAAGGCAAGACCTAACTGAAGTGTCAGGGGAGGGGGACGGCCTTTAGGGTATAGATCATCAATGATTCATGTGGGTCATCCTAATCTTCCATCCCATGATCTTAAATGCCTGGTGGAGGTATCCCTAGCGCATGTCCTATGGATGGCATTGGAATAGGTGGAAGAACTACGAAAAGGTTAGAGGTCAAGTCATGCCCGATGGTAGAAAGAACGCGCGGCCTCGGCTCGTGAGAAATAAGCATGGAAATTCAGATGCCATTAGTAGTAATAATACACAGGGCGGCGCTCACTTGACGGGAACCCAGGATGCCAGAAGGCGGGACATAACAACTATCCCTGCCCAAATCGCTTCGCTGAGCACTACGCCTTGCGCTATTAATACCATGCCTAACAAAAATTATCACCATTGTTCTCGTTATCCCGAAGAGTTCAGCACAAGGTTCACGGCTTCGAGTATCAAGGTCAGGAACACAGTTGTTGGTTTTGGGAATCCTACCATGGCGGAGCGCACTCTTCGTAGCTCAAATACTGCGAAAGATCTCAAAAGAGATCGTGAAGACTATGAGACTTCTGTCTCTAACAAAGGAAAGAAGATCATCTCCGAGCTCCAGGAGGAGTTTGGAAAAGCCAGGAGAGGGTTAAACAATAAAGATATTTCGGAGGAGGTGGACTGGATCATGGACCCGGGCACTCCGACTACCCGGGCCACCCAATTTCTGAGAACTCAATCGATGGCTTGGCAAATGAAAGCCATGTTAGCCAAATCTTTGAGTGGGCAAGGGGCAGCCTGGAAGGAAGCCTATCAGGCTAACTCTCTCACCTCAGCTAAGAAATCTGCTCAGCTGGATAAATTGGAAATCTCCATTAGTTCTCTCATGGAGGAAATGAAAATGCTTACTAAACGCCTGGAAGGGTTTTTCGGGCTCTTTGAGCTGTATCTGTGTTATGTGTTAAATGTCTCGATAGAGATCCCGGATGGTGGGTCCAAATCTACCATCATCAGGCGCCACCGCCCACGTTATGTGCCAAAAGGAGGTGAAGGAGCTGGTCCGAGTGTAGTGGAAGACCTTGGCACAACCTAAAAGGTTTCTGTTCGCTTCCTGCTAGCTTGTCTCTTTATGCTGGTCCCTATCTTTCTCTGGTTCCTAGCTATATCTATGTCGGTTTTATGTAATTTTCAGAAGGCTTTTATTTTTTTTGCTAGGATAGTTACTGCTCTCTCTCGGCCCAACATCCCTGTGTGGGTGGCCGGTTTAAATTGTAATTTTCTGCTGAACTCCAGTCGTGTTAAGGCTGGCTGTCACTTGGTATGCAGTATGTCTGATAATCTCTTGGCTTTAGGGATTTTTTCTGTGGGTTTTTTGCTCAGAGGGCATACCCTTTTTTTGCCCGCTGGTAATGGCAGCCCATTTTGTAACCATATGTATCATTTTGTGATCTAATATAACAACTGATTTACACCAAAAAAAAAAAAAAACTACAATTAACCACATGTAAATATTTTAAATTTTAAATTTTAATCCCATATTATATTTGAATGATTTAACATTAAGTACATGTAAATATTAAATATGATAACTACATGCAAATATTAACTATTTTAACTATAATATTAACTATAATTAACTACATGTAAATATTTTAAATTTTAAATTTTTATTCCACATTCGTTAAACAGTAAACCAATCACACAAAATTCGTTATATACTAAGAATCATTGTTTCTATTCATCACATCACATCAAGTTTTCTGGTTTTTGTTGGAGCAATTTTCTGGAGGTGTTGCATTGGCATTGATAACTCCGTGGAGGCATTGCATTCGCATTGGAGGCGTTGTGTTCGTATTGGTAATTTTGTGGAGGCGTTGTGTTCGCATTGGTGATAGGAGTTTTTTGCATTTCGAAGGTTAGTTTTCCTTCTATTCTGTCCATTTAAAGACGATTTTGGGGAAAATCTGTTTTTTCTATGGTTTTTTTGTTAAAAAACTATTTTTTTAAGGTTTTTATGTTCGAAAACCATAATTTTTAAATATTTTTTTAGTGAAGAAAATGGAAAGAAATTCAAATTGTTAGGGTTTTCAGACAAAAATTTAGAATTTTTTTTTTTTGACAAAAATTCAGAATTTTAAAACATAAAAAATTATTTTTAGAAATATGATTAGATATTTTATTTTTTTTATTTAAAGGAGAATAGATAGTTTTAGTTAATATTAAACCTATTTGTTTATATATATATATAAATATATTGGTGATTTGATTATTTAAATTGTTTTTTTTTGTTTTTTATATGACAAATTTTTTTATTTTTATTTATTTTTATTTTAAATCTTATTTATAATTGTAATTTGTTTTTTTTTATATTTGAAAACGTATATTTTATTTTATTTTGTTTTTTTTTTTTTTTTTTTTTTTTTTTACAGTTTAAGTTTAAATTCTATAGTATTATATTTTATATTAAACCTTTTTTTATTATAATTGTTTTAGTTTAAAAAAAATTAAAATTAAAATTAACATTTTCATATTTTTGTTTGTTTATATTTTAAAACATATTTTTAAATTTTTTTTATTGTTTTTCTATATTTTAAATTATAATTGTTTTAGTTTTAAGAAATTAAAAATTAAAAATTAAAATGTTATGTTTATATTTTTAAACCTATTTTTAATTGTTTTTTTTTTAATATTTTAAATAATAATTGTTTTAATTTAAAAAAAATTAAAATTATTATTATTATTATTTTTAATTTTATTTTATTTTTTAAAACATATTTTTTAATTTGTTTTTACTGTTTTTTTATATTTTAAAATTTTAATTTAATAGGTTTTTTTTTTAAATATTAAACAATACATTTTTTTTTTATTATAATAGTTTTTGTTTAAAAAAAAATAAAAATTTTTTTTTTTTTTTGATATAGTTTGCGTTTGAAAAAAAAAAAATACCGCCTGTTGGGGGCTGGAGGCTGGTCGGGCGGCGCCGTTGAGGGCTGCCCAGCCTGCCTCCAGCCTCTGGCTGGGAAGAGGGCGATTTAGAGAATCACCCTCTGCCCAGCCGGGGATCGGAGGCAGGCTGGGCAGCCCTCGACAGTGCCGCCCGACCGACCTCTGACCCTAGACGAGTGCAAAAACAATTTTTTTTTTTTTTTTTTTTTTTAATTTTTTATTTAATTTATTTATTTTATATATAATCAAATTTATAATTTTTTTTTTTTAGAATTTTGTTTTAAATATAAAATATTAATGTTTTGTTTTAAAAATTTTAATATAAAAATTTTATATAAAATTTTAAAAATTTTAAAAATATATATAATGTATTATAATAAAGTTTTAATTTTTTTTTTTAAATATATAATTTTAAGATTGTTATAATGTAAAGTTTTAATTTTAAAATTTATTTATAGTTATAATTATAAACAATATAATAATTTAAAAATTTAAAAATTTAAAAATTATTTTATATTTAAAATTTTTAAAATTTAATAAATAGTGCATATTTCAATATTTTAAAATAAAATTTCAAAATTATAAAATAAATTTATAAAATACAATAAAACATTATAAGTTTTAAATTTAAATTTAAATTTTAAAAGATATGTTTTAATTATATTCATTATATTGATTAAGTGTATATTTAATAAAACAATACCATTTAAATTAAAACAAAAAATAAACCTTTTTAATAAATTCTTTAACTTAAAAAAACAAATATTAAAATAAACATTTATTTATTTTTAATAATTTATTTAGCTTTAAAAAAAAAATATTAATTTTAACATTTGATAAATAGTAAATGTTTTTTTTTCTTTTTTAAATATTAAATAAAAATTTAAGTTTCAAATTAATTTTTTTTTTATTTAAATGGTTTTATACAATTTAAAACAAATTTTCATTTTTTTATAAAATGTATTCTAAAATTATTATACTATATATACATATATTTACATATGATTTTTAATATTTTGTGATGTAGGGATCTTGCTAGAAAGTAGATCCTAGCATGTAAAAAGTCAGTGCTTCACCCAATTATGAAAATGCTCAAATTTTCTTCAAATAAAATCATGAAAATATTCAACTGTAAATTCACATGAAGGAGAAAGAGCTATTCAAAACAACTACAGATATAAAATATACAATTTCTCTGGCCAAATATTTACATTGGGCGGCCTCTTGGCCCTTGGCCCTTCAAACCACTCCTCACTCTTCCTGTACTCCTCACTCACTCAACTCTTATTTTTCCTCACAAAAACACTCCTATTTATACATAAATAATGCATTTATTTCACCCCACAAATTTCTCCACCCAATCCTCAACTAAATCTAATTTAGTTTCATTTTAGGTGTGGACTTAAGACTTAACAAAGTCCCGTACATAGAATTCCTACTCCCTAAATTTGCTACCTAATTCTATTTTCCCTCATATCCTTTTAATTATTTAAAAGAATATATACAAAATCCTCACCTTTTCTCTTAATTTATTAAAATAAAAATTTAATTAATAAAATAATTAAAATGTCTCACCCCCCTTATTACATAATTAAATAATGAAAAATTGAGCTTGATGCTCCTGCAGCAGACTCCCAAGGTTGAAATTAATCATGATTTCCTGATCATGTGTTCAGATCTTTGTCTGCCCGGATCCCATATCTTGTGCTGCAACTTTCCATTTGTCGCTGCTTCTGTCTGTTGTTCTTCTCCAGGTCTCCACACTTTATGCTGCATTGCCCCACTGGCTATGCTTTCCCAATCTTCTATTGTCTTCCTCTTGCTGCTTGTTCTTTGTTTTATTGCTGCTGGCTTGTTCCGGGATACCTTCATCATTATCCTCCTTATAATTTAAATTTCTTGGTCCAATATATTTCCTCTAGCATCGGAAATAAAACCTGTACTCACAAAACAATTGTTAAAATAAAAAACATAAGGCCTCAGTGCCTCTTTCTCTTCTGGCAACATTTCAGTATGCTGCTCGGAAATTTCTTCTTCCATTAGCACATCAATATGCTGATTTAAATCCTCCATGAGACTATCAGCTAGTCCCTCCTCCACATCTATTTGCAAATGTTTCCCTGTTCTGTGTCTTTCAGCAACTCTCCTTGAAAATAGATCCTCTGCTTTTCCAACTCTCTTCTCTGAAGATCTAACTTTCTTTATAACTTAACAATCTCAATTGGAGTAGAACTTGGAAATTTTACACAACTTTCCATACCTTCATTTTCTGTTGACCAATCATCAGATGGTCCTTCTTTCTTTGTTTCAATATTCTGCGGAATATTTCCACGAGACCCCTCTATCTTCATTTCTTTCTGAGATCTTGCTATCTCAGCATCATTCTGAACAGATTTCAGATTCAACTCTTCTTCTTTAAAAAACTTCAAAGTTTTTTCAACACCCTGTGATGTACCTGTAATCACACACAAATCATTAGTCTTAAAAACATAAGACCTTTTGGTCCCACTGGATGTTTAAGTCAACATCTCTCTTTGCTGCTCTGAATTCTTCATTCAATTCAGTTCTTCTGCCTCATCACTACTTTCACTCTTCTTTTGGAAATCTTCCTGAATTGTCCTGGTTTCAACATCATTACATTGTAAACTTTTGTCAGCAATTCCATTAAACAAATACATTTGTTTACCTCCTTGGAATTTTTCTTCAGAATTTCCACTTTGTTCCTATTCCATAACAGCTTCGACTTGCCGTCTTACCCCAAATAAGAAGTCATTTATGATTTCTTCATGTTGTAACCAATCAACATTTTCTTTCTCTGAAAGGAATTCTCTACCAGACTCTACCTCAAGAGTTTCATTCTCCTTTGTGACAGTTCCATCAGAATGCTCACCATCTTTCGCGCATCCTGCAAACATACATAAACTATGAGAAAAAATGTAAGGCTTCATGGCCTCATCTGTTTCTCTCGCCAAAACATCTTCAAATGCTTTTGAACTATCCCAATAGTTCATGAGATCTTCCTCACTGATCTCTTCACCCATAATTTCGCCATGTTCCGGGCCATAAATGGAAACATCCATTTTTAACTCAGCCTCTCTGAGTTCTTCACAACTCAACATCTGCTCGAGCTTCCTCAACTCCTCCATCAATTGTATGCTTACCTGATTTTCCCTCTTTGCGTGTAGCTTCTGCCACTTCACCTTATGTCTCATGGTCCAACCATGTGTCTGGTTTCTCACATTTTCCTGCAACAACTCCATTACCAATTCAAGGTGAATTGTCATCTTAGCATTTTCCTGCTCGTACTCTTCATCAGATCTCCGGAAATGACTTTCAACAGTCATCTTCCCCTTCTTTGTGAACTGCCTCTGTTCACGTGTGGACTTCATTTAATCCACTTCCCCGCAATCCTTCGCACTTGTCATTTATCAAAATGCAACTTCTCCTCCTGCACTTGGCTTCTCTTGTCTTGGAACCAATCTCTGACAACCTTCGTGCTGCAATTTTCTGCAACAACACTTTAGCACACATGTGTTACAATGACCTATTCTTTGGGTGTCGGGCTCTGCCGATCATGCACCCAATTACATTCAGACTTTGGAATTATCTTACGAATCTTTGACTTTAGACTTATACCAATTTTTCATCTTGGATGAACATACTCAATCTCAACTCAAACTATCCAAACTTTCATTTGACTCTAACATCTGTTTTCACTTCAAATTTTGTCCCAATAACTATGATAGTGGATAATTTTGACTTAATTGAAGTTATACAATTCTTCAGTAAACATACACCTCAAATACGTTTAGGATGTAAATTTTCACCCTCTTTCATACTTCATTCTTATGAAAAATCATAAATTTTCCTTATCATTTCACATGATACTGAAGTCTTTAGTCGAATTTCAATTCAAGTGTTCCAAGATTTATTTTAAGGTGAAAATAAATAAACCATTCAATCTTCATTGTTCAAAAATATCTTCCTGAAGTATCATACCTCATGCTCCTGCTAAGGTTATTAATAAACCTTTCTTTCTACAAACTCAACCCTCTGGTTTCTATTCCCTTGTGCCATCTTCGTCACCATCAATACTTGCATGCTCACAAGTTTGTCATCTTAATGCAAACATTTCCCTGCACTTATATACACCATGCAACATCAATTCACATCTCTTTACCTGTGTACATAGAATAAGAAACTTCTTCAATGAATGATGTACATTCGTACACTGTTTCATCCTGAATATCCCCTCCTTAAATTCTGTCACATGATGGTAAAACAAAGATTTACAACATCAAGCAATTATATTTCCAATCACCAATCAAAAGAATTCTTCTTTTCCCACTACATGCTTTGTCCAAAATAACTTAACTAAAACTGTGAAGAATAAATCATCACACTATGCATAATAAACCTCCTCGAATGAACATGCATATTTCTCTTTATGTCATCCAGGATTAGCACATTTTCATTCATTTTCCATTCAATTTTACCTCAGCTTCTGCAACAGTAAGTCTTCAAATATCATCTTCAAACCAGGGTTAAATAAAACATATCAGCTCACCTTCAAGATCTTTGTGTGATCTTGTTCCATCTCTCGTCTGCACTATGTCTCTGTGTGCTATCATTTTTCAGACTCAAAGTCCGATCTCCCTTTAAAACCATATGAAATGAACTCATATCTGCTTTATGGAATTCATAAACCCGGGTGGAAGCTGTTTCCCTTTTTAACGTTATGGTTATAAACCATGTTAAAACCCAACTTTATTACTTCACTTAAATTATAATTTCAACTTTTGTTTAAACCAAAATTCCACCATATATAGATAAATTGTTCCACGACCATCAACTCACCATTTTCCTTCCTCCAAATAGCATTGCGTATTTGACTTGCACAAATATCGATGTTCCTTAACAATTCCGACTTTCCACCGTCGATCCACTTGTGCTCTTGATCCAATGGACATCGCTCTCCACGCAAAAACCATTTGCTGTTTTGAAAAACAGCTTCTCCGCTCCTCTACCCCACCGATTCATGCTTTATATCTTCTATTCATTGAACTATTGATTGCAACAATCAGACAATTTAAGCAATTAAAATTTACAGATTCCCAAAAGGATTCTTGAACGCATTTCATTTTTATTTCATAACAAAATGCGTAAATAAAAAAAACCCACAATTGAATTCGATTGAATTCGATTCCTTTTCTAATACGCAACTATTTCACCTCATTTTCCTATTGCTGTAATTCCAGTTGCCGATGTGTCCATTCTTCTTCATCTACACGTCTTTAAATTTAGAAGTCTCTTTAATTTTTCACGATCCTCAATCAATTCACTCAAACTTTCAGTCACATCTGATTCTGAACTAGCTCCTTTAGAAGTGCCCATAAAATGCAAGTTCCCTTCTTCCGGCATTGATGACATTCGGCATATATATACAATATCAACCAAATTAATTTTGAATCAAGCGTATATAATAGCTTCAACCTTCATAGTTGCCTCCATGTAATTCGTTCAACTTCGACCGCATGCATACAAATGAGGATATTTTCTTGTTTCCTGTGCTCTCTGCTGTGTTATGTAGCTTTGTTTCCCTCCCAATGCATTCCAAAATGCTGCTGGCTCTGTTCCTTCCTTCACAGCTTTCAAGAGACTGCCTGGTTTAAGAAACTAAAAAATTCTGGCAATTGATTGTTGCTTCTCCAACGTGCTAGAGTTTCCATGCCAAGAAAAGAGTGATGTCCCAGTTTGCAGTAAAAAGCAGTCACAAGAATTTAAAGACTCTGCCACCGGATCGACTTGAATTGCTTTACTATTGTGAGGCAGATTTCATTTCAACCTTCGGCGATATCATTTGACCTGCATATATATCATGTCAATGTTTATTGCAATTACAACCTATGCATGCATCAAACTTCATAACACAGTCAGCTTGCGTACCTTCCAACCAGCGGCATGTAATACATCAAAAATTCATAACACAATCAGTTTTGCGTAACTTCTCAACTCATTTAAAACCATTTTAAGCCATATTTCATTTCGAGCTTCAGCAATGTATCATTTTACTAATCAACTCGCATTAGACATTGTTGTTGTCACGATTTTGAGCGCAGAACTTTCAACCAAGCCGTGGTCCCTTACGCTGTCAATACCGCCTTTGATCACACATTGTAGCACTTATGCACATTGATCCAGGACTTCACTGCTTCTGTCAACACTATCCACACACATGGTGTTCTTTCATATCAAAACACCCTTCGCAGACATATTCTCAACGCTGTTCAATCTCCTGAGAGAAGTGTTATATTTTGCCTTAACAACCAAAGCCGTGTCTTCTCCAAACAATAGCGAAAGCAAACACGAACTTAAAAGCAACGTAAAGAGAGTATATATTCAAGCGTCCTGGTGTATAGCGAAAGAAAACACGAACTATCTTGAAATTTCAAGGTGTATTCTCCACGTCCATACAACCACTGATCATCAATGTAAGGCTCTAGTGGTAATTAAGATATTCCAATGGCCAAATTGGTCTGAAAATGGATGCAATTTCACCCAAACCAAATTCTACACACACGTTCCTGTGATCAAAAACCATATACAGTATACATAATCTCAAAGTCAAACAGGTATCTTTCCCTCGCTCTGATACCAAATGATGCAGGGATCTTGCTAGAAAGCATATCCTAGCATGTAAAAACTCAGTGCTTCACCCAATTATGAAAATGCTCAAATTTTCTTCAAATAAAATCATGAAAATATTCAACTGTAAATTCACATGAAGGAGAAAGAGCTATTCAAAATAACTACAGATATAAAATATACAATTTCTCTAGCCAAATATTTACATTGGGCGGCCTCTTGGCCCTTGGCCCTTAAAATCACTCCTCACTCTTCTTGTACTCCTCACTCACTCAACTCTGATTTTTCCTCACAAAAACACTCCTATTTATACATAAATAATGCATTTATTTCACCCCACAAATTTCTCCACCCAATCCTCAAATAAATCTAATTTAGTTTCATTTTAGGTGTGGACTTAAGACTTAACAAAGTCCCGTACATAGAATTCCTACTCCCTAAATTTTCTACCTAATTCTATTTTCCCTCATATCCTTTAAATTATTTAAAAGAATATATACAAAATCCTCACCTTTTCTCTTAATTTATTAAAATAACAATTTAATTAATAAAATAATTAAAATGTCTCACCCCCCTTATTACATAATTAAATAATGAAAAATTGAGGTTGATGCTCCTACATCATTTTGTTTTTAAATGAATAACTTCTATAGTTAAATTTATTGGTTTATTTTCAATTTATTTAGTTTAAAATATTTTTTATTTTATTTTATTTTATTTTATAGACATTATTTTTCAGTAAATTTAAATTTATATTGACAAATTAAAAAAGAAAATTTGATTAACTGTTTTCTCATTAACTAATATATATATATTTCTTTTTATCATGAAAATGGCATAAAAAAGATTTCTGTGAATGTTTCTGCACCTAGGGTAGCAACTCCCAAATCTAAAGTTGCAGCTCGACGCACTATGGATACAACTCCCACATCTAAAGTTGCAGCTGGGCACACTATGGATACTGCTGGACGCAATAAGGACATTGTTGCACACACTAATAAAAGTCAAGCAAGTGGCCCAGCAGGTTCATTAAAGCTTATTTCTGATTGGAAGAATGCTGAGGAAATAGGTAAAACTAATTTCTCATGGTATCTTGAAGACAGTGAAATGAAGGCTGATATACATATCTATCTGGTTTGTGGTATGATTGACTTAAATGAACCATATGATGTGATGGGCAGAGTACGAGACATATGTATGCTCCCGAATACAAACACTATTTATGTTTTGGCAATGAAGGCTAATAAACATGACAAGGTTAGATATCATCTATCAAAGGTCAAGTATGACACAAATGACATATCTACAAATTTTTCTGAAGAAATATCAAGCAACATTGTAAGTATGATTATTTTTATTTCCACTATGCATTAGTGTAAGGATCATTCAATTTTTTATAAATTATTGATCATTGACATATTTTATTTTGTTTCATAGGATTTTGTTCCGAGTCTTTCAAACATGTTTGAAGGTATTTATTATATGGAGCCAAATGTTATGAATGTGATCAACACTTTCCACATAGACAAAGCAGAGGAAAGGAGATTGAAGCAAAGATCAATAGCTCGTGACATTGCAATAGTACAAAGAGGGGATCGAACAAGAGTCACTAAGGTGGGTCAATCTAATAAACCTAAACATGTTTCTTTTGAAGATGTGGAACATGAAACTGAAAATTATGATAGAATTAGTGAGGAGGAGATTAGAACTGTTGTGCAAAAGGAGAAAACAAATCAGACACCAAAAAGAAAAATGGCCAAATATGTCTCTCTTTTACCTGATGATGAAGAGCTTGTTTATAAAAGAACTCATATGTTAATGAATAAGAATAGGAAATCAAATATTGGTCAATCTATAAAATTCATGAGCAGCAGTGAAGAACAAACTGAAAGCTCTAATGGAAGCAAAGAAATAATAACACCAGGTGCTGAGTTAGAGGATGGGATTATTAAAACAAAACAAAATGCTATTCGATATGAGTTGAGGAAGAATAAATTAATTCTTGGTGGCCAAACATTTGAGCTTAATGTTAGCCAATTTTATAGGCTAGATGAAGGACAATCACAATATCAAATTAGAAAGGCCTATCACCTACATATACATAATCTGAAAACATTGTTCAGGTTCAATCCATATGTGCATGTGGTGGATTATGTGGTTCTCGTCGATCCATGTCAGGTTTCCAACAAACAGGCACTTGAAAAGACAAAATGTTTTGATTATAAATATTATGTAATTGGAGGGAACCATTCGGTAGAGGCTAAAAGACAATTGATTGAGGAATATCCCAATAACTATAATTTTCAAATAGTGAAATGCATCATTTACGTTGGATTAATAGAAATACAATCAAAGTTATTGGCATGGGACCATAATGCAGATAATGAGTACAGAATGAAAATGACTTTCATTTAAAGGGTCAGATTTATTCATAATGAATTCATAGAAAAATGTGGTGGGGATAAGACACAAGTTAGTCTAACATTTCGTAAGGAATGTTTAATGGAAACAGGTTATCAAATTGATGAAAAAACCAAACCAAAAGATGGAAAAATGCATTCAAGTATATTCAGAAGCATGGATAACATTTTTTAGTTTGCATTTAGAATTGGGGAGATATGGATTTGATTGATGAGATTTTTGACCGGTGGGAGAATATTTCCATAAAAAATCAGAAGGTTAAAAAGAGTAAACCCATAATATGTACCAATAGTAAGACATGTCCTGAAATGAAGCAACTTCCAGAGGATATGACTATCACACCTTGGAGAACAATGCAAGGTGTGAAGGATGAGAAACTAGTCAAATCAATACTAGCCCGTGTAAAGTTGGTTGAATTATCAATGGAAGAAATGTGTGCAAAATTTCAAAAGTAAGTTTCTTGAATTATTTCTTATTTTCCTTTCATTATAATTTTCTTTTAAATAAAACATAATGTTGTTGGTATAATTTTTTATACATGTCACTATATTAACAGTTTTAACTTTATTTATTCAGTCAGAAGATTTTTATGAAAATACAAGAACATATGGTTAAAATGTTGAATGAAGACAATTGGGATGATGTTGTGTGCCACTACCCAGAAGCAAGTTCTACAACAACACTTAAAGATTTTTATATTGCATTCAATAAGGTATGTTGATTTATACATTCATTTTATTCATGTTTAAACTATTTTTATTTTATTACTTATACATATATATTTTTATGTCATTAAATATGTCGAAGAAGGATGGAAATGGAGTACCAAATACTTTGAAAAGATTTATTGAAAAAATTAAGTTGGAAAAAATGAGAAAGAAGCGCCTTATGAATGTTGAACTTGTTCTTACTCTTAATCATTACATTTGGAATGGGCTCGACAATATCCAATATCAAATAATACAAGGTGACTATGAAGACATTGCATCACTAATACCTAAAAGGGAATATGCCCTAGTTATTGCAGATATTCCTCATGGTTTCAATTTCCCAGAAATTGAATATGATAGTGAACCATATACTTATCAAGCTTTTAGTAAAGTGGTTACGGGTTTTCAAGAAGTGACAACATCACCACTTTGGTGATTTGTAACATTTCATTCAGACACACAGTTTACAATGTTATTAACAAGCTTCAAGGGAAAAGCAAACTCAAGGATGCAACTAACATGGTAAGACTTTGAAATTGTATGTTTGATTACTGTTAATTTTTTTTATTTTTGAACAATTTAATTGAAATTTTACTATGTTATGTTACATGCATAAGTCAAATATTGTTTCTTCCGAAGATTAGCCTATTATAAATGATTGTGAGTTCATCCATGTTGAATGTTGGACAAAATAGGATAGCTATAAGCGTATTCTTATGAATCGAGTAGATGGGAAGAGTCATAGTCAAGTATTGGTTCATGATGTAGTTGTAAGAAAACTAACATATGAGGATAAAGATGCAAAAGGAGATATAGTTAACATCTATCAAACCACAAGCATTGATTAAATATATTATAGATCTATGTTCAAATGAAGGAGATTGGGTTTTGGATTTATTCTTAGGTTCAAGTAAGTTTTATTATACAAATTTAAATTTAAATATTTTATTTTTTACTTTTTATGTCTTTATACTATTTTTCTTACTTATTTCTTTCGTTCTTGATGATTAGGTACAACACTAGCATGTTTCCTACCAAAAGGAAGAAATTGCATTGCCATTGAGAAAGACCCAGTGCAATGAAAATTTATTCAACAAAGAATTAATGCTCTTGAATTCCTTCCAGATGTGAAGCAAAAAGTTGGTTTAAGGAAAGGGGATTTTAATGAATCACGTGTGGCAAAAAAAGCAAAGGAACCTCAACCACCATTATATGGAATGATTGGAAAGGGACACTTTGGAAGATTTGCAGACATGAAAGATCCATTAGAAGATGACAATGACCAAAATGAAGTAGAAAATGTTGTGGAAGAAGCCATCAATGATGTTCTAGATGATGTTGAACATGTATTAGTTGATATTGTTGATGATATTTAAGTTATGCTTGCAAACAAAGCTCATTTTTGAGATCTATTAATCAGTTTTACTTGTAATGTTTAGACTTTGATATTTTATAAGAAGAATCCTTATTTTTTGCAAAAACAAGTGATTACTATTATTTTTTGACATAAAATTAAATAAAAATGCTATTTTATTAAGTTTTTTTGTTAAAATTTTCCCAAAAAATTAGTTTATTTAACATGTTTTTTTAACAAAAAGTCTCTAAAAGTCTATTTTTTTCATTCTACTTATATTGAAAATTTGTATTTTTTTGTCATATCATTCAAAATATTGGTTTTTTAGTGAAAATTATTTGATGTGCATTAAAAAATTAATTAGCAATACATAAACTTGTAGAAAATATAAGCCTTATAATATTGACCATTTTTTCATTTTTTATCTATGTGAAAAAGTGAAGATATCATTACAAATTTTTATTTAAAAAAAAATTATTTTTTTTCTTTTTAAAACACAAGTACATAAATGCACTTAAAAATAAACATTTCATGGAAGAAGAAGACATTAGAAAATGTATAGTGTCAAAATCAATCCTCTAAAAAAATGTTGGTGATGATACGCCACCACTATTCAAAATCGACATAAAAAGCATCACAAAAAAAAAAAATAATAAAAAAAAAAAAATTAAAGAGCTAAAAACATGCTAAAAAAAATAAAATGATTCTGCATCACCACTTTTCAAAATCGGGTGTTTTTCTTGCTACTTCAAAAAGTAGGTACTAGCGTAGTTACCTATTTCATCGGTAATAGTGTTTTTATTGCCCTAGTTGGAGGAGTTGTGTTTCCTTTGAGGGGATTAGCCCTTCATTTAGGAGATATATTGGAGGAGGATCAGGCATTGCATAATTCAGATCAGCCACCTCCTATCAGCAATTCAGTTGCAGAGATTATTCAGCCCTAGGGCAAAATCTGCTATATTTTATATAGTGTGTATTTCCGGAAACCTTTTATGGGTTGTCCTGGAAATCTGTTTTGGGGCTTGGATCTGTATTCCTTGCACTATTGGAGAATTGCAGTAGCATATACATGTATTTATATTCTCATATGTAGCTATCCTTTTATAGACAACACATTTTTGACATTCCAGCTTTTATTGTATTAGCAACATTTCAGATCTAGGTGTATGCTTTCATGGGAGGCTTGTTTGCCCAACTTGAGTGATATTTTCCTCAAGTATTTGTACCTATTTTTGATATTGTAAGCATAATGGAATGGATCCATGGTTGTCTCATGTCTTAATCTATTGATATTTTTTCTATTTTCCATTATTGTGTGCTATATTGCTGCTTTCCCCATTTGGGAATATTACAGTGGCATCAGAGCATAATCTTGGCTCAACTTGTGTACTTCAACCATTATTTCATCTAAGGAGACTTCTCATAGAAAGGAGAAGGTCTATTGAAGAGGTGAAGGAAAAACTTCATTATCAGGAGGGAGGGAGTTCTCAAAACTTCTTCTTCAAACCATGTAGGGCATCAAAAGAGACATCAAGGAAATGAGAATGGAGAGATATAGATATTCTCCAAGAGGGCTTGTACATGAAGAAAGCTCCAAATATTCTCATTATGGGTGTGAGCATTCAGCGACACCATCCGATCTACAATGTGGTACCATACCTACATTCTTGGCAAGAGGAGAAGAGGAAGGAGAAACACCAAAGGAGGAGACTCTTGGTGACTATCTCCAAGAATATGAATCTCAGTCCAAGAGATTCAAGGAGCATATAAACTTCCAAGGGTTTTGTCAAATCAAAGAAAATGAAAGACCTCGTAACTACAATAGAAGAAGAGGGTGTATGCAGCACACTTTGGGTAGATTCTTTCTACCTACTTTTGATGGGTCACCCAAGAGCACAACCAAGGCTTGGGTCAAGGAACTAGAAACATATTTTCTACTACATCAGGTTTCAGAAGAGGAGGCCATTAGAGTAGCAGCACTACATCTGGAAGGTAAGGCTTATGCCTGGTGCTTATTTGAATCCTTTTCATTGAATAATGCAAATATATCTACTTATGAAAAGTTCACTAGGAGGTTAGTGAAGAGATTTAATCAAGAACATTTTGAAACTTATTTGGGTGAGCTAGCCAAACCCAAGAAATCAAAACTTTTGCATAAGTTGGAAGGATCCATGAAACCAACTCCATTTCAGATCATTGTTGAGGGGGTTAAAGATATGAAACATGCTTTGCCAAGGGAAAAGGCCCCACTTCAGCGAGAACTTTCTTCTCAAGAAGAAGACACGAGGATTCCTCCTTCAAGAGGAGATCAAGCCAAAGGATCTCTTAATGATTAGGTATTCTCAAATGATGAGAAGAAGGGATATAGAGAGCTGGAAAGAGCCTCCAGTGCTGTAATAGAAAGAGGAGATCCACCACTATTTGGAGATGGAGATGAAGAAATTTCTTCACGTAGAGGAGCTCTTGCATCTTTGCAAAAAGTTCCAAAGGATCTCATACATGAAGATCAAGAGCATCATGTGTCTATGTTGATAGGCAATAAAACAAAACAACGGAGGAAGAATGTTCCAACATTGACCACATTTTTGGGGACATACACCATGATATATCACTTCTTTATGATTGAGACTCTTGACACCAATATGACATTGGGTGTGCATGGGTTGATTACATTAGATAAAAACACCTTAAACTGTGAGATCTTGCAGAAGGTAGGAGAATATGAGAAGGATGGCCAGCGTCAAATGATTGGGTACATACACACCCATTCTTTTTAGGAGGTTTATGCACAAAATTAGGAGGATGATTTGCACAGTGAGGGAAAGGACAAATAAGTCCACTGACATATACAACCTGCTCTAGGCCTTAATGTTTCATTACATGGAGGTATTCCACCAGGGAGACCCCTTTATTGGAGGATGATCAAAGAGTTCTCTCAACGTGGTGCATCATTGATAGAATTGGCTAAGGAAGGAGCCTTGGGAGGAGCTAGCACAACGCAGAGAACCTTTGATAGGTTCAAAGGGGGGATGAGAAATTTTCTGATATGGACATTGCCATCTCCCACTCAGCTATTTGCGCTGAAATATGATGATTCAGGAATATGTGATTGCACAAGTATGGTGTCAAAGGGCTACTCTATCTTCTTGGGGAAACAAATGATGCTTCCACACATGAGGCGGATTTATGAATATGACAAGAGGTTATTAACACTCTTGCATGCATAGGAAAAAATATGGAAGTTTTGGATGGGAAATACCTTCCAAGAGGAGGTTGACCTCCATGTACTTCAATCTTGTCTTGGGAAAGATCAGCTGCAAGGGAGGCAACAAAAGTGGGGTAACAATACTCCAACATGTGGCTTTGGAATTTAGCATGAAAAATATGAGAGTTATGATGTGACAAGTGCTTCATTTCAGTTTTCAATAGTGCTGTCATTATTGGGAAGCCTAGATCCATATTGGGAATCCCAACTATTGGTGGAGTATTCCAAGGACCTATTCACATGTAAGGTTCTTGATGGGAAAGTAATGGATGGGAGGTATAGAGTGGTTGATGGAGTAATTTATTTCCATGATCAGATCTACTTGACTAGAGACTCCAAGCTCAAGAAGGATATTCTACATGTAGCATATGAGGCACTCTCTTCAAGACATGTAGACTTCATTGCGTCTTATCACACCGTCATGGGGGGATTCTATTGAGAGGATCTCAAAGAAGATGTGCACCAACATATCAGGCGATGCGTAGCTTGTTTGATGTGTGAGGAGGAAAGCAACCACCTTGCAAGTTTGTTTCGGTCACTTTCCCTTGTGATAAAGAGATGGGAAGGCTCATCTATGGACCTCTTCACCAACTTGTCTACAATATATGGTAAATATTATGTTTTGATGCTTATTGATAAACTAAAAATGTATGTACATTTCCTTACCATACATTTGTAGCACATTGCTTCACAAGAGAGCAAACCTCTCTTTGGATTTCATGGTCCTATTAAGACTACATTTAGTGATGGGATTAACCACTTTCTAGAGGAATTTGGGCAAGATTTTTTTTTCTTGGTTCATATTTAGCCAACATCTAATGTCCTCTAATATTTCCAAGCTTTTGAGAAGCTTATGGCTGCAAGCAAGTGGTTGGATGGCCACTCATCACATCATGTTTTGAGACAGTAAGAAGAAGAACAACGTTGGTCTCACTGGAGGGACTATTGTCACCATCCAATATGTCATATGACACTTAGTAAATGTTTCTTTTGGAGCCCATATGGTGATGCCACTCTATTCACTATATGCAGGAAGGATTGGGCAAGAAAGCTTCCTAGAACCAAGGAGTGGGATCATGAGATTCCAAGTATATTTTAGATTCATGAGGACTATATTATTGCAGCCCAAGATCAACAACTCCAAATTTATCATAAATGGAGAGAGATACAACGTAATTTGAAAAATTTTATCTCTCATTTTCAGCCATGCGGCCCCTACACATTGCAGAAGTAGGGGATTGGTGATTGTTTCTATGAGCTACCAAGGATGGCTCAATTTGTTTGGATGATAGCATGGAGAATGGAGTTTCTCATGGGGATTGAGGCACCCAACCTTTACCATCTCTCATGCCTTAAGGAGACCAATGGAAAACATATGACTTTTTCCATATATCTCCCACTTCTTCATGATGAGAGCTATTTGGTTTATTTACCAAAGGCTAATTTGTATACTTGGGAGGAGACATATCCATTGGAGGTTTTGTAGTATCCTTACAGGTTCTTAAGGACAAACAACATTTTGGAGGGGAGGGCTGTAATATTACAAAATTTATTGGAATATTAAAGTTATGTTTTGTCACTTAGATAGATGAATAAGTGGGTAGGGAGATCCATAAATATTTTTATGAAGAATAAAACCACTTCTCATGTGAAATTGGATCATATTGTCAGCTTAATAAAGCACCCTAAGGTGTGAACAAGGGCTGAAGCACTTTGGCTGGGTCAAATTTGACCAAATCAACAATGTTGTCATGGAGGAATGGACATTAAGGGAGGCACAACGCAGTTTTAGATGGAGACACATTGCATGGAAGTAGTGTAATTAATGGATGGGGCTTAGGGTTTGGAAGCTCATATCTTATTAAAGGAAGAGGATGGCAGCCATATTGGTTATGTTGATATATGTTATGTTTTGATATATGGTCTGTTTAGACATATAAATTTCTTCAGCTGTTTAGCTAAGATTGCAGTGTTGTTTAGCACAGGGTGTTCCTGATCAGGAATCCCACCTCTTCTATTGAGAAGATATTGGAGGAGTTTTGCACTACATTCCACTATCATGCATTTGGCCAAGGCTTCAGTCTTAATGTACAACATAGTTTCCTGTTGAGGATTTGTGTTTGTGTTGCAGGGCAGAAGTTGTGGAGTTGATTTGGGAGATTTCTGAGCTAGATCTCATTAGAGGGAGTTTCATTTCTCTTTGGAGGCTAGTTAAGAAGGCCCTGGAGCTTATTTAACACATTTGTCATCAAACCATCATATTCTTATCCCCTACAATGCAGTATCAGTCTAGATCTGCGTTATTTTAGAGAGCAGTTGTAACAGTGGGTTTATTGCCCTAGTTGGTGGAGTTTTGTTTCCTTTGAGGGGACCAACCCTTCATTTAGGAGATCTATTAGAGGAGGATCATCCATTGCATATTTCAGATCAGCCACCTCCTATCAGTGATTTAGTTGCAGATATTATTAAGCCCTAGGGCCAAATCTGCTATATTTTGTATAGTGTGTATTTCCGGAAACCTTTTCTCGATTGTCTTCGAATTATTTTTTGGGGCTTGGATCTATATTCCTTGCACTATTGAAGCATTGCAGTAGAATATAAATGCATTTCCATTCTCAGTTGTAGCTATCCCTTTATAGACATCGCAGTTTTGACATTCCAACTTTTATTGTATTAACATCATTTCAGATCTAGGTGTATGCTTTTATTGGAGGCTTGTTTGCCCAACTTGAGTGATCTTTTACTCAAGTCTTTGTACCTATTTTTGCTGTTATAATCATAATGGAATGGATCCATGGTTTTCTCATGTCTTAATCTATTGATATTTTTCTATTTTCCATTATTGTGTGTTATATTGTTGCTTTCCCCATTTGGGAATATTACAGATGCTCTACAGAGCAGTTACAACTGTCTAGGGGTGCTTTGATGGCTCAATGGGGAACTTCAACTTGCATCTAAGTAGTGAAACTTTCATGAAGAAAAACCACCAGTGTGATTACTTTTTTAGGGCATGTAGCAACCAATTTAGAGTATTATATACCTTAATAGATATTGATCTTTGTTTTGGGATGATGCCCAAATTGACCTGTAACACCAGTGGACCAATATGTGAACCATTTTATCCAGGTAATATATATCTTCAATATCTTTCTTTTCATCCATTTAAATTTATTTTTTAACCATTAGTTTGATTTTTTGGGGCATTGTAGTTTTGAAAATCCACTCATGGATGTGCATGGTTTTCCTTCATCGACGCCGCACACATCGGTAATTTTTTACACACTAAAATACGTGATTTGCGCGGTTTCTCTACTAAGAAACTGCACAAATACGCTCTTTATGTAAAGAAAAACCGCACAAGGTGCCAAGGGCTTTCAAAAATAAATAACAACACACCCCAAAAGTCACAAAGTTCTCTCAATTAATGTTCTAGCACTCCTAAGTTGTCAATTTCAGGACTTTTGAGCAATCATGTTGGAGTAGAGAGAGATGGAACATGAAATTCATGATGCACAAGCTATAAATGACCCAACAACTTTGCAAGCTTTAAAAGACTATGGCCTCTACAAATTTTGGGTCATTCCAGGAATGAAAGCTCAATTAGAGCTCATGACATGGTTGGTGAGGGCCTGGGATGTCTAGGAACAATGTTTTATCATAGGCAATCACCGCCTTACTATTGATGCCGATGAAATGTACTTTTAGACTGGGATGTCCCATAGAGGACCTGCCGTTTCTCTATTTGGCTAAAGACTAGGTGGGGAGAGCATCACTTCATATTTGAGGCGATGTTGTGCTACTAAATAGACCAAATAATGGTAAACTGAAGAACTTCGATTATGGTTCCATTCTTATCTCATTTTCCCTAGAGAGGATTCCACTCCTAATTCCACAACATATTCTCATTGATGATACAAGACCCAAAGATCCACATATGCTGCGGTGGGTTTTGTTGATGGCAACCCAATAGTGAGATATAATCAGTTTTTTTTTGTGGCTGAGATGCCAAATTTTTATGATTGAGGAATTCCCATATGTAGGGATGGATTACAGGGGTGACCTAGATATACCACTCGTAGCTGGAATGCATTGGGGTTATTTAGGTAAAAATTTCTCATTTTGATGTTTTAATGTTTTTAAATTTTTATTTGTTTTTAACATCCAAATCTAATTATTTGAAATGCTAATGAAGATGTGGGCCCATCTTGACCAATAGAGCTATGACACTTTGACAGGCAAGGAGAGCAACCTATAGAAATTTTAGTACCTCTGTCAGATTGCAACAGAGGCCTTGACTGAGTTGGAGCACAACATGGAGAGGCTTACTATAGATATCTCAGAGACTGGAATTGATGATTTTATTCTCCAGTACCAGAGGAACGTGGTTGGGGTTCTAGGACCAATTAGGTGACTGCTATGCCGAGTGGCTCCCACTATAGTTTTCTATCATGATCATCATCATGGATAGTTGATAGTATTTTAGGGCTAAATTTGATCCAGGTGGATATTGGTGGCCACCCGCCTATTACACCTAGAAAGTTTCATCAACTTTCTTATTTACTATTTTTTGCAATTTTTAGGTCCTAAACTTCTGGAGTAATTTTGAACCCCTAAACAGTGTTTTTTCAAGTTTGTTGCAGTCCCATAGCTGGAGGCATGAGACTACAACAAAACTTGTACTCCAAAGTGAGATATTTCTAACGAGGAATCATATGCGCCAGACATAGATAATATGACCAAGTTGTTACGATCCTGGGAAGTTGGATGCCCAAATAACCCCAACAGGGCCCATAAAATCTTGGTGTTACATCTCCTCGGGTTAGGGTTTTGGTTGTTTAGGATTTTCTCTTATTGTTCAATAATAAAAATTCCCTTAAGCCTCATTGTAACACAGTTCAGAGGCATGTATCTGCTACATCTCTTCTCAGAGATAAGCTACCATCGACAGAGCTAGTTTCTTTCAATTCTGTTTGTAAGCATTTTTAGTATTTCATATTAATGAAATGAAATATTATTTCTGTTGCATATATGTATTTTTTTCATTCCTTATTAAATTCAGATCAGTGGTATTAGAGCGACCTGCTATTTCTCTAAATTTTTTTTCTTTGCATGTCCCCAACGAGGTCAGGGTATAAGGAGTTAGGACTCGATTTGGTTGAACACTTGTAAGAATAACATCACAAACCCCAACGACCTCCCATGGTGGGTCAAAAGAAAGATGAGGGAGCAGGATATCCTATTAAAATATTGCTCGAATAAGCCCTTGAGTGGCAGAGGAATGAAATTATGGAAAAAATTTCTCAGATCCTGTCGTGGATGAACAAAGGCGACACATCTTCAACCAACAGTCACTCTGGAGGCGCCACTCCCTACAAGGTACAAGTCAACTTCGAAATTCCTATATTTGAAGTCCAGGAATATGCAAAAGCCATAGATAGATGGTTTAATTTATTGGAAGGGTATTTTTCAGTCCATGATTTATCAGATCGAGAAAATATTACCTTTTCTCTCCTCAAAGTCGCCCCCCATGTCAAATATTGGTGGGAAACCTACTGTGAAGAGAGGGATGACGAAGAACCCTCACTTTTTTCAGTCGCACCCACTTGGAATTTGTTCCAAGACAACATCAAGGAACAATATTACCCCATGGGGAGCTACGAGGAAAATTACATCCAATGGACCACGCTGTGGCAATAAAGGGATCAAGATGTGCACGAGTTGATGAATTTTTTCCATACCCTATGCACAAAGTTGGGTATTAAAGATTTAGAGAAACATTTGGTGCTTAAGTACCGCAACTGTTTGCACATATACATTCAAGAGGAAATTGAGTTCCTTGAAATTACCTCTCTTGGCGCTACATATAGATATGCCACCAAGATCAAGAAAAAAATTAAGCAGAATAAGTGAGAATTTGGATCTGCGAAAGGTGCCCCCAAACTACAGAACAAGGGGCAAAGCCAAAGCAGGGAGACTCAAGACAACCTTCCGAAGAAGAAAGCGAAGAAAAACACTGCAAAGCTAAACAAGGACACAAGAAATTGGTGTGAATTTCATAAAAGCTCCACTCACAACACAAGTGGGTGTTAGGCCAAACAGTCGCTAGTGGTTGAGCTGAAGGCATCTGAATCAGATGCATGTTTTGATTATGAGTCAGAACTAGACAAGGGGAATGGTAAAGAGAAGAATATCATTGATTCAGAACCTAGTGTCACCGTTTCCACCACCAAGCTCCAGAGGGAGTATCCCAAGGATCCAGAGGAGGGCGAGTACCTCTTCCATTCCCATATGTGGGTGAAGGGTTCTCCACTGCAAATCATTGTCAATAGCGGAAGCCAAAAGAACCTCATTTTAGAAAATGTCATGAAGTGGCTTGGCCTACTGACCATAGCACACCCTAGCCATATACCATCGGATGGCTTCACCAAGGAATAGATCTCCATGTCATCCAACGCTTCTGCCTTCCCTACAACATCAAGCCCTTCATGGATGAGGTATTGTGTGATGTTGCTCCTCTTGAAGTTTCTGATGTATTATTAGGCCAACCATAATTGTGGAGGAGACATGTTATTTATGTGTTTAGGTCTCATTTTGTTATTATCACTTTGGGAAATAATTTGTACAGGATACCAGAGGTAGTACCGCCTTTCACCATCTCTTTGGTTACTACAAAGAAATGCAGTAAGCTTATTTCCCAAACCAATTTTTTTTTGCATTATGATTCTCCCACAGGGCAAGAAGAATATTTTGGAAAAAAAATAAAAACAAGGCTCCCATGCACGGAAAAAACAGATGGAAAAAGTCGTGGAGGAATACAAGGATGTTTTCTCCTCACCCACAGGGGTTCCTCTACACTTTCAGGTGAAGCAATCCATGGATCTGACCCCAGGTGCGCCGCTACCTAATGGGTTGATCTATCGACGCTCTATTCTAGAGAATGATGAAATCAAGAGGTAGCTGTAAGAGTTGTTGTAGAAAAATCACATTAGGCCAAGCTCCTCACCCTGTGGGAGCTCGATCATGTTGGTATAGAAGAAGGATGACACCTGGAGACTCTGTATATACTATCAGGTGCTCAACAGGATCACTATCTGGAAGAGGTATCCAATCCCACGGATCAATGAGCTCCTTGACCAGCTAAAGGGGGCAAAATATTTCATCAAGATTGACTTGAAGTCTGGGTATCACCAAGTACCAATCAAACCCTCCGATGTGTGGAAGACTGCCTTCAAAACCAAGGAGGGACTTTTTGAATGGCTAGTCATGCCTTTCGGGTTGACGAATGCTCCCAAAACCTTCGTGCAACTGATGGAAGACATCTTGCTGACATTCAAAAACTCATTTTTAGTGGTGTGATTGGATGAAATCTTGATCTTCAACCATATTTGGGAAGAGCGCCTCCACCAAATCCGACAGGTCCTCCAAACACTGTGGCAATGCAAGTTGTGTGCCAATTTGGAGAAGTGTACTTTTGGCATGACCAAGGTTCAGTATCTAGGATACATCGTTGATGAGCAGGGGGTTCATGTGGATCCACCCAAGATCCAAGTCATTCGGGATTGGCTAGCCCCAACCATTCTAACATAGCTCTGTGTCTTTGTGGGTCTTTCCAATTTCTACCGCAGGATCGTGTTGGTATTATCTCATATCACTTGTCCCTCTAGTCAAGTCACCAAGGGAGGAGTGAAAGAAAAATTATTTTGTTCTGAATATCAACAGAAGGTGTTCGTAGAGTTGAAACATCGCCTTTGCTCTGCAGCAACGCTCACAATACTAGAATTTCAACAACTATTTGAGACCGAGACAGATTCCTCTGACTATGCTATTGGGGCAGTGCTTACTCAACAGGGGCATCCAGTGGCATATCATAGTGAGAAAATTTTTGAAACAGTCTGAAAGTATCCCACTTATGAAAAAAAGATGTATTCCATTATGTAGGCTTTCCAATAATGGAAACATTAAATTTTGGGGAAGGAAATGGTGATCCACATAGACCACCGATCCCTGTAGTTCATACAGACACAAGGGAAGTTTCAGAACGATCACTATCATAAGTGGTCCACATACCTGCAATAGTTTCATTTGAAAATCTTGTACAAGAAGGGCATCACCACTAATGTTGCAGACTACCTCAACTGACCATCGATCATGGCACTAACCACTGTGCTCAACTCTTGTAGGCACGAGACTTCCAATTGGCCACTGCTCTACACAAGCGATCCAAAATTTGGCTATACATACAAGACGCTCTTGGAGGGAAAGAAAGTTCTAAATTTCACCTCGAGGATGCACTTCTATGTCACCTGGGACACCTTTGTGTTCCTTCAAATGAGTGTGCGAAGATGGTTTGGTAAGCATACTACAGTTAGGTCATTGGGCATTTCAAGGTCCAGAAAACAGTGGTAGTACTGTAGAAGTATTTCTATTGGCCAAACCTTCAACAAGATGTCGAGATCAAGTACATTAGATCCTACACTGCCTCCACCATTTCCAAACTGACCATCAAGAATTAAGTCCTCTATACTTCACTTCCTACACCTATTTTACCTTGGAAATTCATCTCCATGGATTACATGTACGAACTTCCTTCTACTAAGCATGGAAACCCCTTTTTTTGTGTTCATCAACAGATTCTTGAAGATGGTTTGCAAGAATAATATCATAGCAGAAGACACTGCTAAAATATTCTTTGAACGAGTGTGGGTACACTTTGGGATCCCATATTATATCATCTCAAATCAGGATAATAGGTTCTAAGTACATTTTGTTCCGGCCTCTGGTCGATGCTGGACATCAAGCTAACCAAGTCCACAACTTTCCATCCCCAAATTGATGGAAAAACAAAGGTCATCAACAGGATTATCGTACACATTTTGCACATGATCAACTCCAAGCATCCATGCACATGGGATGAGAGCCTCCCCTATGTACAACACAAATGTTATCACAAAATTTCACCTCATAGGCTGCTAATCAGACAATCTCATGTAACAGTTTCAAACCAACTTGTGACTGAAGCTTAGCCTCTTCAGTCTAAGAGGGATCTCTAAAAAAGGGTTAATAATATTTGATAATGATAAACTAGATTGCTAAATGTACTTGGAAAAATATTGGTTTATGATAATTATAGGTTGAAAATAATATCAGTATGCAAACATTGGGCTTATGGAGTCAAAATTTTTAGTGATTCAGTAGTTGAGTTCACTTGACATGGAAGCCGAGGTATGTAAGAGTTTTTAGCAGTAGTACACACACACATGAAACATGAAATCACACAATCAATTCATCTATAAAGGAAGTCAGAGCATTACTTGAATGAATTTTGAGTTTTAAAGATGAAAACCACTACAAATGAGACACATAAAAGATATAGATAAGATAAGCACTAAAAAATCAGTCAGAATCTCAGGTTGGTCAAGAAACAAGTCTCTGTATTACTGAAACAGTCAAATTACATAAAGCTGTAGTTTTCCCAAAAAATATCCAACCCCTGAAAAATTTGACTCTATGTCCTTTAATAGACTTTTTACATCATGAGATGATCTGCCTCCTGGCTAGATTCATCAATTTTTTTCCTAATGACACCTTGCATAACCATAAAACATCTATTTAAGGACAAAATGACAGTTATCCTACTTGACAGTCCTTTTCCTAATAGGACTCAAACTATTGATTATTACACTTAACAACCTTATCTTCTAAAGAAATTACATATTTGAAAAATATGCTTTCACATGTTCGAATTGGGGTGTTGGGACTCATCACTACATGACCTCTTAATTGACCTCCTCTAAAACTAGAAACAAAACCCTGTTTTTTAGGCAAACTGGTATTCTTCTTCCATGAATGCTTTGGATGCTAATTTTTATTCATTTTGTGGTCTTTAAGTGCTAAATAACTGTTGTCATGGTCATTTAACATTTAGATAATATCCAGTTGTCCAAATATGCTCCAAAACCTGCTAAAAAATCTCCAACACAGTACGCTACGAAAGTAAAACAGTTTCGTAGTGCTGCAAAAATGCCATTTACCATCAATGTTTTTGATTCTTTCCTTTGGTATGGTCTTCATCATCCTTAGGCACATCTCCCATAAAAATTTCACCTCCTGAAAGCTCCCAAAACTGGTTCAAAAAGAAAAAAATAAAGCCACAGTAGTTTCATAGCATTTTGCTATTCTTCAAGCCCAGACACGCTACGAAACTGCTGAAAAGTGCTTAAATTCCAGATTTTTGTGTAACTTGAAAAATAAACCTTTTAAGTGCCAAAAACTTGTTTCTAACATGCCATTAGCTTTAAAAAACCATAAACCAGCTCACATTATGATTATTGAGGCATTTATTCCTTATTTATGATGGGTTGAGCTATTGGCTCTTCAAGCACTGTCATTTTAAGGCCTTTTTCTTAACTCCTCATGAATTAGTTCAAGCTGCTCCTGGAGGTACTTAACCTGATCTTTCAACCTTATATTGGTGGCTTTCAAATGTGTGTTCATCCTCCTAACATGTTTGGCCTCTTTCCTCACTGGAATGGTCCATTTGATAAGTTGTTGTCTATTATCCAAAGTCTCGGAAACAGTGTCAACCTGCTTTTCCCAAATTTCCTTCATATTTTAAAACTGAATCTTCTCTACATTGTGTTTCCTTGCTTCTCTTTTCATAATAGAAATTTCATGATTGGCCAATTTTAATTGTTCTTCAAGGAGTTGTAACTTTGTTTTTTCCATCACCTTCTCTTTTCCTTTCTTTGATTTGCTAATTGTATCTTTCTCTACAGGTGAGGAAAGGTCAATGATCTCTTATGGTGGCTGAACTGTGTCAGTAGGTGGTTGAACCTCTTTACTACTCTCTAATAGTTTCCTAGCATGCCTTGTCATATGGTTTCTTGCTTGGAACATAAAACCTGCATCTTCTCCTTCAAATTCTAATTTCTTAGCATATTTGGCCTTTTTAAACTTATGTCTACCTTCCTCTATATCCTTAGCCTGGACTATAGGAGTTTCTTCTATGTCAGTGGAATGTAATATATCTTCTAGATTTCCTTTAACTATTGCTCTGTCTTCTACAACCACTATTTTATCTTCTAAGGCCATTGTTTGTCTCCTTGTCATCCTTTTGGTTCCTTGTTTACTAACATCTTTTTTTTGTTTTGCAAGCTTGGCCACTTTTGACTTCTGTTTTGCAGGTAAGACATTTGGTGTATCAAAACTCTGCAATTTCGTTGTTTCCATTATGATTGGTTCAATTGGTTCTACTCTTGCAGGTTCACTTGGTTCTGCTACCAATGGTTCATTCTATTCTTCTACTACTGGTGATGGAATTCTCCTATGTTTAAGAGTTCTTGAAGGAGTAAGAGCATCCAACTCAAAACCACTAACAAACAAAAATGATGACCAGTCTCTGCCTAAGCTTTGGAGTTCATCTAAAACCAGAAGTTTCATTAAACCATGATGAAACAATTAAGTCTCACTCACTTTAGATTTTGCTTGGACCTTATCTGCCATTTTTGACAAGCTTCTATGTAAATAGAAAGGCATATCAAGTAAAATCTTACTAGTAAAGTGCAGAAGTAACTTGAAATGATATGAGCAGACTTTATGGTATCTCCCTTCACAAGTAAATTACTTTTGGATGATAAGCGACAATTTTGAGTAGTTTTCCTTCATACAGCTCCTTGGAATGGCATTGGTGAGATCCATTTCAGTATGTTCAAGCTTGATAAACTCTTTTCGCTGTTCCATATTGAACTTGAAACCTTTGAACCACTTCTCCTGTCCTCTTGGAATTCCTGTAGTTGCAGAAATAACCTCTGGTGTGATGGAAATATTAAGCATTCCCACTTTGGTGGTTGTTACACTAAAATTTAAAGCAAACTCTTTGGAAACCTGTACATGGCAGCCTTGTAATTTCTCACAAAACTGTAAGAAACCTGTCCTTCTGAATACTTCCACTGCTGTTGGGTATTCATTGATCAAATTCATATCTGCTGGTTCATATCTCAGACATTGGCCACCCTTGTTTGTCCTTCCTTTTTCTGCCATGGTTTCTTTAATGTCTTCACAACCTCGCTTGATAGTTTGTATCCTCGTTTGATAGCGCTCAATGTAAACCTTTGAAAACACCAGCCACAAATTTGGCTTAATGAAATAGATCTCCAGAGCTTGATATCATGCAAAGAAGGAATAAGAAATGAGAAATGATTGAATTAGGAAATATTTTGAAGTTTTGATGTCTTCTCATGACACAATGATGAATTATACATGCCTAAACTGGTGATGATAACTTCAGACCTAACCATGTACCTTGATTTTATCCCTCCATGACTCGAATGACATCTAACTTACCCTTTCCAAATTATATTCTAACGCCTAATGGCTAATCTGATAAGACAGACATGAAATCGCGCTTTCGTACCATATCTAGTGTAAATTTGGCTTCTTTCTCTATGAAAATATCAACAGTTTTGTAGCGAAAAGTGACTTTTATCAGTGTATTTCGCTATGAAACTATGGTTTCTTGGCTAAAATGACATTTTCGGTACAAAATTCTTGGGAATTGAAACCAGTCAGAAAATAGTGAGTGATGTGACATGAGGGGATTTGAAAATGAGTGGGTTTAGACCTTAGGGTAAACTTAAATAGGAAACATTTAATATTTCCCTTGACCAAGCATATAAAAAACTGAATCCTACAACCCTAATTTTGACACATTAACCTATTTAACCTTGTCAAATGATGCTTCATTTTTTTTGAGTGATAACAGTGGCTCCACTTGGGGATGGTGTGCCCTAGTGGTACACAAAAGAACCAGTAGTTCCAGTGCTGCTTGTTAGCACCCTGTAATTAGAAATATTGGCAAAGTCCAACTGCAGGGAGAACACTATTTCAACCACTTTGGGATTCTAGGATCTAGCCCTCCTGAATCCGGAGAGGGACCTCTCCAATAAGTGCAAATATTGGATTTATTTTTAAGGCTTTTGAATGATATTAGGCTAGTTATGAAGGCCAAGGGTTTGTTTTGTTTTTGGATTCTTGAGCATGATTATTACTTGGGTTGAAAGTCCTAAATGGAAAGAGTTTCAAAGGTATGAAGTTGCAAGCAATAAGAACAAGCTTTGGCTAAAAGATAGATATAACGCTGGTTTTTAGTCCATTGGGCTATCGAGTCATAATAGGGTTTAATTGAAACAACAAGGTTCAAGCGTGGTCCATGGGGCAAGTCATCTATGTCTAAGGATCTCTTTAAAGTTGATTTTATGGAATGAAATGAAACAATAAGAAGGGGAATTGAACAAATGAAGAACAAAGAGCAGCCTAAGATCAGGTAAGTACTTTGAAACTATCCTGCTTTTGGCATACACTTAAGAAAGACATAAAAGTAATATAAGATCTGGTAAGTACTTTGAAACTATCCAGCTTTTGATGTACCTTCAATAAAAAACATCTTAAAAACAAATGGAAACTTAAAAAGCAACTGTTGGAGAAGATACTAGAGGACAGGGCTCACCATAAACTTCCCTAGCTCTGCTTTACTTAGTAAACTTTCAAGACCAACACATAAGATAACAAAGAATAGTCTAAGATCAGGTAAGGACTTTGAACCTATCCTGCTTTCAACATACTCTAAGGGAAACTTTCATACAAACTTTGGAGATAAAACTAGAGGACAAGGCTCACCATAAATTCTCCCTAGTCTAACTTTTCTTGGCAGAAACTGAAAATAACATTCAAGAATAATGTTTGAAGTAAACAGTAGGATGAGGGAATGCCAGTAGTCCTAACTGCTTGAACTGTATTGAATCATTCTTAAATAAACAATTTAGAGGAAAACATTGAGATAAAGATTATCAGTCAGAGAAGGGTATTGATATACAGTAAATCCTAACTCTATGCTTGCTGTTCTTTATTAGAGAAGATGGAAAAAGCGAAAACAGAATTAAAATAAAAATTTACAATAAGAAATAACATCACCGTTGACATAGACCAGGATCCCATAAATTAGCTTGTATTGATGCTTCAAACCAGTTACAGCTTTAAGTCCAATGTTTCAGTTCAACAATCATCTTCACTTCTCATCCTAACTTATGTGACTACAAACAGAGCTTCAAGAGCCTTTGAACACTATTTACAAGTAGAAGTTTCAAGCACAAGTATATTTCAAAGTTCTGCAACCAACATTTTCTCATCTTCTATAGGAGTTTTTATAGAAGGAATGAGGAGGTGGGATCTGATAAAAGATCTCCTGGGTCAATTAATATAGACTTGATACTTCTCGGCCTTTGAGGGGCTCGATGGAGAAGTTTACAGCTGTTCATCTGTATTAATTGTTTTACATTTAAGAATTAAGCTCGGTGGGATCTTTTGTTGACTTTAAGGCTCTGTTTCATGTTGAAGTAACTCTGCTGATATTTTTGCATTAAGTTCCTTTGGAAGAATTAACTATTAGGCTGCGCTGAGGAAAATATCTTCTTTTCCAGATCATAATTCAGCCTCTTTTGAATGCTTTGAGGCTACAGGTGGCTTTAGGTAGCTGAGAGGAATCAATTTGCCCCTTAGGTGGCGGTGGAGGCCCTTTCTGTCTGAAGATCTTTTGATTTTTCTTTAAGCACTATTAATCCACTTTAAACCTGTGTTTTATTAGTGGATTAGGCTTTAATCTTCCATTCTGCTTTGTTTAAATCTTCAATACTAATACTCTATGTTAATTTCCATTTTGTGTGTCTTGTTGATGTGCAGGTACGACAGGGGCTCTTATGGCATCAGCACCCATGACACGTTGATGAAACGTGGAGTGGAAAACCCCCATATGGACATCATTGTATGAACAAAGGGTCGAGGGATCATCATCTCTGGTCCTCAATTTCTCTTTAAAATAATGGAAACCCATGAAACTTGAAAAACACACGAAAATGTTAAGAAATCTTGCGTCATTTTGGTGAGACTGCTTAGGAGGCTTGGCTTGGAGCGTGGTCATTGGATGGCAGCATCCAACGGTGGAGATCTGTGCATAGTGGTCAAAAGGAGAGCGGTGGGAAGAAATAAGTTAGATCTGTCGATCTACTGAGATCGGAGGTCAAGATTAATTGGGTGGATCATAATGCAAATGGCCACATTATGAAAAATAGAAGAAAAATTCGAGGAAATAAGGTTAAAAACCCTTTAGAGGAGGAAAAGTAATTAAAATTAAAATCGGGGTTCGGATTCAACTTGGGCCGTCGGATGAGACCAGCCCAGGCGATCAACGATGGAGATCGGGTGTTGAAAACCCTTGGTGAGGGCGGAGGGCGATAGTGTAAGGCCTGATTAGATCTAGGCTGTTGATCTGCAAAGATCAACGGTGGGGATCATGCACGATAACACACAATGGAAAATGAGGAAAGTGGTTTCGGGAGGGAAAAATAGTTGTTTTCGCATGAGAAAAAGGCGGGTAGGCAGTATTGCCTTTTCAAATGCGATATCTGTCCCTGCCCGACACGTGGTGTTTCAAAACAGGTTATATCGCGTGATTTATGAAAATTATCCTATGTGCTTAAAGTTGCGCGATATGGGATACTGACCGTTAGATTTGGGGTCCCAGATCTGACGGCTGAGAGCGAGCGCGAATTTGGAAAGATGCGCGAGCAGAAGCGGGAAGGGCGGTTTTATTATGGACTGCCTGATCAGGGGATCGACGGTGGAGATTAGTTCTGGAGGGAGGTAGGACCCACAGGAGGCAGGCTTGTCGGGTTAAATATGATCCGTTGGATGTGAGGATCAATGACGAAGATTGCATCTAGGGTATAAATGAAGTAATACATAGGCAGAGAGAGGGGTTAATACGGGTCGTTGATCTGCAGAGATCAACAACTGCAATTGGCTGAAAAAACATTATGAGCGGGACTGCATAAAATATAACCAAAGTCGGAGGATCGATCTGGACCATCCGATTTGGACACGTGGACAGTCCAGATGCAATCAGAGCTATCGGCATTGGTGGGGCAAAGAACATAGAGGCGCCGAAGGATGGATCGGGGAAACGCCAATCGGGGGTGGCATAGAGTATAACGCACCCAATGAAAAATGCCGATGTGATTTTGCGCAGTCCATTGATTGGTCTGGGATCAACGATGGATATTGTTTTAAATCACGCACTGGCGGAAAACCCTTTAATACATATAAAAACCAAAAAATTGACGAAATACAAAGGTTTTGGTTTTGGGGCGGTTGATATATACGAAGTGGATAGGCGCCCGTCTGCAGGGCCTTTGATTATATAGAATGAGATAGGCCTAGGGCTTATATATATAAGGGCCAATCGCATCGAAAGGTCGGGCTTGGTCTTTCAATCTACCCATTTAGAATTTTTGCGATGCGATTGGTGCTTTGGGATTTTTAACTCTTGGTCCCGGGCACAAGTTATATGGAGTGAAGAGGAGGGGTGAAGTTTATACAATGGGGCTTCAATCACATCAGAAATTTTGATGCGGGCTTTTCAATCTACCCATTTATATTAAAAAACATTGCATGGGTGCATTTAGACCAAACTTAGGAAAAAGTGGGTTTATTGAATGTACAAAGGAAAAAGGCAATCACGAATGTGTTTATACAATGTTTTAGCGCCCAATTGCAGGCATAGGGGTTATATGAATCGGTGATTGGACCAGGGTTTATGTAATAAAGGGCCAATCGCATTGAAGGTCTCAGCGTAACAAAAATACTTGCGCGCTCTGTTTTTTCCGATGCGATTAGCGCCAAATGGACTCAGTGCTTGGTTCTAGCACGCGGGCACATGTGGGGAAGTGGTTTAGGATTTAGCCCAAAGGGGCTTAAACCCTTAGTGAAAAAACTTATTATATTTGTTATTTTTTTATGAAATTTGCAGGGTTTTCTGATGGATTTGGGGGGTTCGACAGAGTTTAAAAAAGGAGTTTCAAACTCTGTAATGTGGTTTTTATGAAGGGGAAATGGGGAAAAATGGAAAATAGAGGAAGTTTATAAGGAAAAGAGGAGGCAGAAAGAAAGTTAGTTTTGAAGTGGAGGGAGGGAAAAATGGATTTTGCAGCAGTCTTATCTTCATGGAAAACAACAAAATTTTTGAGTTTGGAAAGGAAACAACAAATGAATATTGAAACAAGGGCATGATGTCTTCAAGAGTCTTCAAGAGATAACATTTTTTAGCAATAAAACTTATTTCTTGAAGGCTCAAAAATTGTTTTAGCCACCTTTTGATATAACAAATTTTATAGGTGGCTAACACTGCTATCCATCTTTTTGAAAAAAAAAAACTTTGAAACTGCGAAGATTTTTTTTAAACTCTAATGAACTTCACCTCGTGCTCAAGCTTAATGATTTCAAATTGTCATTATTGGCCAAAAAACACATAAAATGGAATATATACAATGGAATTAATGATCAACAGATTTTAAGAAGAGCAGTGCTTCAAAAATCTGCCATTGACAGGCCCTTCAGCACATGGTTTTCCATCCAATTCCTGTAAAATGTAAGTTTTGTTCCCATGGAATGCAGCTACTTTGAATGGACCCTTCCAAATTTTCTCAAACTTACCATGTTTCCCCTTCTCTTCAATCTTGGCCTCCCATTTCAAAACCACATCTTGGATTTGAAAATTGTCTTCCTTGACCTTTTTGTCAAATTTCTTCTTGATTATGTTTTGAGATTTCTAATTACTGTTTTAGAATTCCTCCTTTTTCTCTTGCAAAGTTATCAACTGATTGATCCTTCTCTGAATTGTATTTGGCTCCTCCTCCAATCCTTGTAGCAGCTTCATGACAGGCAGTCCTAAGGATGTAGGAAAGATGGCTTCAACTCCATATACCAGCTCATAAGGTGAAGTTCCAATTGACCTCTTTGTGCACACTCTATCAGCCCACAGAGCATACTTCAGCTTCAAATGCCATGAATTCTTACTTTCTTGCAACACCTTCTTTATAATCCTCACAATGCTAGTTAGAAGATTCAGCAAGACCATTCCCTTGTGGATAATATGTAGTAGAATGCCCAAAAGTAATATGACATTGATGACAAAAAATAATCAACTTCTTAGACTTAAATTCCTGTGCATTATCAATGATGATATTCATAGGGCAACCAAATCTAGATAATATATTATTTTCCAAAAATGAAATGATAACATAATCATTTGCTTGCCTAGTTGGGATTGCTTCAATCCATTTGGCGAAATAGTCAGTTGTTGTCAGAATCCAACGATGCTGACCTAAAGATGATGGATGAATCTCACCAATAAAATCTAGCCCCCTTTGCTGAAATGGAACCTCAACATAGATAGGCATCAAAGGTAAAGGTACAAGCTTCTTCTTACCATCAAAAATCTGACATTCATGGCAGGCAACAATATTTTTGTAGACATCTTTAAACATTGTAGGACAATAATACCCTGCTCTGAGAATCTTGTTTGTTGCAGCCTTCCAATAATTATGACCTCCACAATATCCTTTGTGGAACTCCTCAATCACTTTATCAGCCTCCTCTTCCAAAAAAAAATTCAACAAAATACCACCGGTATCCTTCCAATACAAATTTTTGGCAATAATGCAATACCTCAAAGATTTTAACTTCACAAATCTTGCCTTGGACTTTGTCAACTCATTAGGTGCTCTATGATGATGTAAGACAAAATCTATGTCTTTGTACCAATCTGAAATGATGTACTTTTCTTCAATGGGGATCAACTCTTCCTCTTCATCTGAAATTTCCGAAATTTCTACAATTAAATTCATGTCAAGACAGTCGAAGTTTGAATGTGCCATCAGCTTTGCTAGACCTTGTCCTTTGACCAATTTTTTGGGCTTGATCTCTATATCATATTCCAGCAAGTCAGCAATCCATTTCCCCCTCTTACCATCAGGATTATCTTGAGTTAGGATGTCTTTCATAACAACATTAGGAATAAAAGCTATAATATGAGAATGCAGAATGTAAATTATGAAATATTTGATGGCCTTAACTAAGGCATAAGATTGCTTCTCTAAGATGTTGTACTTCAACTCTGAGTTAGCTAATGTCCTACTAAAAAATGAAATGGGCTGCTCAGTACCTTGATGTCATTTTTGCAACAAAACTCCAACAATTGTATTTTCTGATGCAAAGGTAAAAACTAGAAATTATTTTGAGAAATCCAGGCTGATAAACATTGGGGCTTGGGCGAGTGCCTTTTTGATCTCCTCAAATGAGTGCATTTCTTCTGCTGTCCACTTGATTTTAGCTCCTTTCTTTAGCATCCTTGTTATGTCCTTTACAATTTCAGAAAAATAGGGAATAAACCTCACAAAATTTACCTTTCCAAGGAAAGATTGAATCTCCTTTATGCTTTTAGGAAAATCCACTTTCTGAATTGCATTGAACCTGTTTGGATCAATATTATTCCCATCTTTAGAAATAATGTTTCCAAGTAATTTACCTGAACTTAAGGCAAAAATGCTTTTAGTGGGATTGAGAGAAATGCTAAACCTTCTACACTTCAACAAAGTTATTTCTAGGTGCTTCAAGTGATATTCTTCCCTCCTTGAGAAGACTGTTATGTCATCTAAATAGACAACCACCATCTTGTCCTTCTCCTCATAAAAAGAAATTTCCATTAGTCTCTGAAAGGTAGCTCCTGCATTCATCATACCAAAGGGCATCTCGGCATACATGAATTTGCACCATGGTGTGGTAAAGGCTATTTTTCCTAATCTTGCGGATGCACAAGTATCTGATTGTAACCTGAAAAAACATCAAGAATATACATCCTTTTGGAACCAACAATGTTCTGCAAAATTTGGTCCATCTTTGGGAGAGGGTAGTTGTCCTTCAGAGAAGCTTTATTCAAGTTTCTGAATTAAATTCATATTCTAATTTCTCCACTCTTTTCTTTTACTGGAACCAAGTTTGCAAGCCACTTTGAGAATCTTATTGGAACAATAATTTTGGCATCAAAGGGTTTCTTGATTTCCTTTTCAATTATAGGCATGAGAAGTGGATTAATCCTCCTCAAGTTCTTCTTGAAAGGCTTTTCATTTTCTTTAATGGGAATGGTATGTTGAATGATAGTAGGATCATACTTCTTCAAATCAGCATAACTCCAAGAAAAAAAATCTATGAACCTTTTCATCATCTCAATATATTTGTGCTTCATATCAACTGAAAGAAACTTTGAAAGTTTAATAATTTTTGGCATAGCTACTTTACCAAGGTTACAACTCTCTACCTCTTCATCATCAGCTTGTATCCTAGGATATTTGAACACATCATTCTGATCAAAAATATTCTCAAAGGGTATGAGGCCTTTGGGTATAGAGTTATTCTTCAGTTGTAACACTTCAGAATTTCCCTTAGATTCAACAAGCATGTTTTGTTAATCTACTTATATATTTTCAAACTCTTCTTTCAGCTCAATAAAGTTATTTACTTGTTGGTCATCTTAAAAGACTTTCCAATGGATAATGTTATCAGGGATAGCTGGTCTATGGCGAACCTCAACCTCATATGTTTCAGTGGAATGTATGGGAATAATGAAAAGACTTGCAGAGATATCTAGGGAGTCAGCAATAGAGTTTTGATCCCTATTCTTAACAATGAATGAATGTTCTTGGAAATTTTCCAACATGTCCATGACTAAATTTCTCTATGTCCTCATTCTCACATCCTTTTTTTGATACTCACCTTCAACTTGTTTAATGAATAATTCAGAATCTCCACAAACAAAAAAATTTTGAGCACCCATTATTTTCAAAAATTCTGAGCCCAAAATCAAAGATTCATACTCAGCCATGTTATTTGTGCAATCAAAATTTAGTTTGTAAGAAAACAACTTACTTTCATCATTTGCAATTGTGATCCAAATTCCTACTCCTGCCCCCTCTCTTCTTGCAGATCCATTAAAGTGCAACAACCACCAACTTTCCACCTTCTCCTCACTGATTTGTTGATCTTCTGTTTGCTGAATTACAGATTGATGATTTTCTTCTTTCTTTTCATCCTCTGTTTCATCAGTCAACTCATTGAAAAGAATAGCAGATCCAAGTTCAGTATCAAGATCATAAATTGGAAAGTTCTGAGGTTTATCTTTACTACTCACCATGTAAGTCGTTCTTGTTTCTCTATAAAGTATCCTTTGCTCACCAAAAATAGGAATGGTGGCATAAGTAAGGTCCATTTGCATTGTACCTTTTATTTTTTCTATCCATGACCTTGATAATAGCATGCCAAACTTTGGTGGAATGTATGCTACCACAATTTCCATGACGACTGTCTTGTCAGGGACTTGTGTAAGACCAACAACAACATCTTTAATTAAACCAATGCACTGAATTCTTTTTGAATCAAAGGAAAACAAAACCTTGTATGGTCTAGTAATTTCCAACCCCATCCTCTCCATGATTACTTTGGGCATAAGATTGTGAGAGGCCCCTGAATCCAATATGGCATTATGCAATGTCATGTCATGAATGCTAAGGCTAACATAAAAAGGAGGCACCTCCTCATTCTGCTCATCTTCTAATGTTGGACCCAAGTATATGGTTGGATGATCTTCTTGAATATTTAAGATATCAGCAGCTCCTGGTTGTGAATATAACATTTTAAAAATCTTACTTATGTATTCATTTACCTTAAGAATTTCTCCAAAAGGTACTGGTACTTTGATCTTAGAAATTTCACTCTCCAAACTGAAAACATAAGCATATTTTTTAGTTTCTTTGATAGGAGGAGGAGTTGGTGTATCTTTCTTAACCTCAATAGCTTTAGGGACATATTTCTTAGGCTGTTTTTTATTTGCAGTAATTGGCACATTTCTATTTCTAAGGTTGCATTGTTTCTGCATCTCAAATATTGCATGTTGATATCCCTTAAAATAATCGAATGGTTCCTCGCCCTTGTTTATGTTGTAAAATGTAACTAGGTCAGTCTTCATGTTGACTATTTAATTATGAAAAGAAGGAGACAAATATAATAAAATGTATTTTTGTTGTACTTGCTTCATGGGTTTCATGAGAAATATTTTAATATGTAGATAGACTTCTTCTTGATGTCTATTAGGTTCTTGTCTTCTAGGTATAAATAGGATTAAGTGTCAATATCATGTAGAATCCAAACCTTGTAAAGAAGCTCTCAACAACCCTCCTGAAGTGTTGGAAGACAAGCTCCAAAATAGTGAAAACAGTCTAAAACTATATTGGAATATATGTTGGATAAAATAAACTACAAGTCGGCCTAAATTTGAAGTTATAAAGTCGACATAAGTATCAGCTAAATAGTCGGCCTAATATTTGATCAGTCTCATATATATATATATATCTATAATGCGGCTCATTTGGAGGACAATAATTGTGGATTAGTCTAAGATTTGATAGCATTTAAAGGGAGCAGATATAATGACAGAAAGGAATGCAGATTACCTAGTACAGATTGAAGAAGGTTCAAGAGGGAGAAGATTGCGGAAAGTACAGGAGAAGTACATTCTATGGAAGGGGTAGGAAAGGGCAGTTTGCGGATAGGTGCAGCAAGGTACAAGATTATATAATGGTGCAGAAAAATTACAGATAGGTGCAAGAAGGGCACATTGCATACATTTCTGAGTTTGAATAAAATAACTTCCCAAAGTCAAAGACAGTGATCATAAGAAGAAAGGCTGATTTAAATATGGAAGAAAGTAAGGAAGGTAAATCAAAGATTTACCTTCCTAACCACACTTCAAGAAATTCCGTTACAAGTAAAAAATAATTCTGTCTCCACATTTGAATAATTACTTTGATATTTGACTTGATGAATAATTAACTAAGTTAAAGAAGAGAATTCATAAGTAAGCTCACAAGTAATTATCATGAAGAGAATTGTATTAACCTACAACCCTACAAGATTCTCAACATGGTATCAGAGCTAAGGTAATAGTTAAAGAAAGGGCATACAATCTAAGAGACACTCAAGGAACCTCAGATAAGTCCACCAAGACAATATTAAAAAATCCTTCTCTAAAATTTTCGGTGACACAACTTTGTGATTTTTGGATGGCACAACAGAGATCGAAATTCTCTAAGTTTTTCGAAAGGCATTACAGGATGACTAACATTGTCATAATTTCAGATATCTCCCACTGTAAATATCACATTCTCGGGCCAATAGCAACATGTGATCTCTTCTGTTGAAATCACAATCATGATCTCGGTGGCAGTAGGACAGTACAGTGTCACGAAAGGGTGTTGTGCCTTCTCGGTGCTATCATAGTCAAAGATGAGGGTGCAAAGATCTCGGTGCTGTGCCTTGGTGTCAACTTAATGGTCTTAATGATGGAGCAATGATCTACATTGAAGAAAATCATTTTCATTTGTAAGCATATCATCCAAAAGTATAAAGCACTACCACATCTTCTCTCAACAATCATCGAAGAAGTCAAGTTGAAGACTTTATCTTCACTTATCAAGTAAGTATATTTCATTCTATGATCAAATTTGGTTAAATGAATTTTTTTTTGCAAGGAGATCTATAAGTTGGTTAGGTTACCAAGAATCCTTGCATGAGGAGGATAGTCACAGTCCTCGAAGAATGAAAAGTCATGAAAAGTATATGAAGGATTGGAGACATCAAGAGAATATATGATAAGCTGAAAGAACTATTCTATGCAATAAATAAGGTTATGTCACTTAGACCATATTTACACAAAATTGAGGTATCAAAAGATGAAGGGATATCTTCATAAGATATCAACTGTGAGATCTGGAAAAGACGATAAGATGGACAACGTAAAAAATAGACAAGAAAATTACCTCATTCAACTAGTGGTCTCTATACTAGATGGGAAAAGACAAATTAAGGGAAAAAATGTTGAAGGATAGAAGACTCAAACATTTGCAGAAGGAAAAAGGGAATTTGAGGAAATTACAAGAAATATGGTCTTAAAGGGACAATCTCAATAGGAGAAAGAAAATAAGATTCAAGGAAAATCATGCAAACTTATAAGGAATTTATTTCTGTTGGTTATATGATAAGAAGAAATGCATCATCTTGATTTAAGCATGGAAGGAACTCTTGGTGAATCAACTCCGAAAAATCCTCTTTGACAAAATTTAAGAAAGCAGTCATCAAAGAGCAAGGGTCATCATAGAAACATACTTCTGGGATGTGATGACATATTGATGAAACAAGCCAAGGGAATGAAGCTATTCATTCCTAAAAATTTCTATAGGATGACTCAAGGGAAAAAGGGTAAGAGGTATATATATATATATTTATATGCTAAGATAGGATGTTGTGAAGTCATGTCATATGGTTGTAGGTAATGAACTTCTGTATTTAGAAGTATGATATATAAAAGAGTATCTCTCAGTGCACGGACAAATGAAATCAATATAATATGTCCTCATGGTATATGAGGTGGCTGTTGAAAATTCATGGGAATGGAAAATGTGCAGAAAGGAAAAGATCATGAAATGCAAACATGTATTGAGGAAAGAACCATTCAGAGGCCAAGTATATGTGACTAAAAGATCTCCTGGGAAGATATGTATACACCGACTAAATTCTGGGAATCCTTAGCAAAAACATATCATTATGAGATGTGTCAATATGTGTGAAGGACACCAATGCCTACAGGAAGATTTCATGGTGAAATATCATCACTAAGGAAACTTTCGTTCTAAAAAGTTAATATGAATATGTTTATCTGGATGAATCTGTGCAGGGATGCTAATCATGAGAAAGGATGTATGATCCTTGGAAATGTTTTGAAGAAAAGCAGCATGGCATAAAAATGGACCAGATAAAGGAAGTTTGATGAATCACTCCCTGATAGCTGACATGACTCAAGATGTAAGTGATGGATGATCTGTTCCCTATGAAGCTAAAAGTTGGAGATTCCTCAATATCGAAATCCATGACATCAAGAACAGGAATTCTTCATGAGCAGCTGGGTGTCTCACCATTGCTGCTGGAGGTCCCTGGTTAAGAGGGAGCCTGATGGTAAGTTTCTTACTTGGAAGAAGCTTGGTAATTCCAAATGATGAGCTTAGGTACATTCTTTGTATAAGAATGAGTACATTCCCTTGTGGAATAGGTCCTCCCTAGTTGAGAGGGAGAGATAGACACATCATTATGGTCTTAGGAAGACAGAATGGAGGATTGGGTAATCATCTGGCATTCGATACTCCTTGAGAATGTGATAGTGCATTCAAGATAAGAGTATTCGGGGGCCGAAATTATTTGAGGGCTAGCTATCCAAGAGAAGAATGGTCCAGGAAGGTCATACTTTGGGAACACCCGGGTGGAGTATGTACCTTGGGGAGACAATGATGAAGGTGTCTATAAGTCATGTGTCTCGAAAGAATTGAAGCCCATTTTCTCATTGAAGAGATGGGGCTGTTAGTCAAGGCCTTGCACTAGGACAATGCTGGTTGATATGATGCTATACCGATGTGATTACCAATCCGATTTTTCTTATGAGATTCTTTAAGTTTGAAAGTGATCATGTAACTATATGAATACCTCCCTAGTTAAGAGGCATTGTTGTAAAATGTAACTAGGTCGGTCTTCATGTTGACTATGTAATTATGAAAAGAAGGAGACAAAGATAATAAAATGTATTTTTTTTGTACTTGATTCATGGGTTTCATGAGAAATATTTTATTATGTAGATAGAATTCTTCTTGATGTCTATAGGTTCTTTTATTCTAGGTATAAATAAGATTAAGTGTCAATATCATGTAGAGTCCAGAACTTGTAAAGAAGCTCTCAACAACCCTCGTGAAGTGTTGGAAGACAAGCTCCAAATTAGAGAAAACAACCTACAACTATATTGGAATATATGCTAGAGAAAATAAAATACAAGGCGGCCTAAATTTGAAGTTATAAAGTCATCTTAAGTATTAGCTGAATGGTCGGCCTAATAGCTAATCAGTCTAATATATATATGTCTATACTGCGGCTCATTTGGAGGACAATAATTGCAGATTAGTCTGAGATTTGATAGCGTTTAAAGGGAGAAGATCTAAGGATATAAAGGAATGCGGATTAGCTAGTACAGATTGTGGAAGGTTCACGAGGGAGAAGATTGCGAAAAGTACAGGAGAAGTACAGTCTACGAAAGGGACAGGAAAGGACAATTTGCGGATAGGTGCAAAAAAATTACGGATAGGTGTAGGGAGGGAAAAGTGCATACATTTCTGAGTTTGAAGAAAATAACTTGCCAAAGTCAAAGACATTGATCATAAGAATAAAGGCTGATTTAAAGATGGAAGAAAGTAAGGAAGGTAAATCAGAGATTTACCTTCCTAACCACACTTCAAGAAATTCAGTTACAAGTGAAAAACAATTTTATCTCTACATTTGAATGAGTACTTTGATAATTGACTTGATGAAATATTAACTAAGTTAAAGAATATAATTCATAAGTAAGCTCAGAAGTAATTATCATGAAGAGAATTGTATTAACCTACAACCCTACAATATTCTCAACAATTTACGTCATGGTCTGATTCATCATGTTCCTCCTTAGTCAAGAATATTCCAGACATGTCTTCATCTAGATAATGAATGGACTCTTCTGGAATTTCAGGTTCATCATCTTCATAAACTAAGTTCTGCTGAAAAGGAGGTATCATTGGAGGGTTGGGCTACTAATTTATGTTTTCCCTTGGCCTTTGCTGGTTTTGAGGTCTTCTGAATTGAGGATTTCTAAACTGAGGCTCATGTTGTGCAGGAGGAGCAGAGGTATTCCCAAGGGCAAGCCAATCCATAAATGTTTCCATTGTCTTCATCATTGAATCAAATTTTTCATCAGAGGTGGAAGGCTTATCTTCTTCTTTCAACTTATTCTTACCCATCTTGGAATTTTTTGCTATTATCATATTGACCTCCACCTTCACTGCATCATTCTACATTTCAGCAAGAAAAGGGGATTCTCTCTCTCTCAGCAGTATAGAAAAGTCATAATCAAAAGCTTCAACATATCTCATTTGAGCTAAGGCTTGTGGAGGTTTCAAATGGGCAAGGATAGAATCATAAACTTTGTTAAATATTTTTGAAAATTTTTGAACAGTTTCATCAACAACTCTTCTCAAACTATTGTACTCAGTGAGGGCTTGTAAAAGGTTAGTTCTTTTCCCCATTTCCTCAAAAAGATATCTTCAAATTCATTCCAATTATGTAGGCTTCCAAGAGTAAGGGCTTTGAACCATTTCCTAACTTCACCAATAAAGCTCTGAGAAAACAATCTCATCTTGAAATCCTCATGATCAACCTCCTCCCCGTCTATAAAGTCATTAAACTGGTCTACATGCTCTTCAACTATAATCTCTTCATCACTTCCCCAAGTTTTGATTCTAGCAAAGTGTTTGATAGGAAGTGCATGTAGGACAACTGGAATAACAAGAGGGGCATACCTAACAGGTGCAATAGGTGGAGGAGGTACAGTTCCTGCCATGATGAATGGGAATGTGGTAGTTTTAGGGACAACAATAGTAGAGGAAGAGGAACTATTAGGAGGAGGGTTGTTTGGTCTTTGTTGTCCACTGACAATTGAACTCCAATACGGAAGAGGAAAAACAGTTTTAATTCTTAACAAAATTTCAAAAGGGTCAAGCTCCTTCAACCTATCGAAAGACTCTCTTTCTAATAGCAACTTAGAAGTGACTACTTCCCAAAACTCTTATTTATCTTTTTGTGTCACTAAGGCTGAGGTATCAATGCCTCTTCTATGTAGATATTAGACAATTTCAGTTAATTATTTTTCACTTTCAGACCTAAACAAGACTTCCTGATTTTTATCATTAAATATTTTGTCTTCAGGACTTCTTAAAACTTTAGAGGACAAGGATTTTGTATATAATGGAGTACCTGATATTGCAGAAATGCCTTGACTGACTCTGGAGATAGTGTTTGGATTGTCCACAATGGTAGGTGGATTTGGGTCAGGTTTACTCCTCGTGTATCTCCTTCTCGAAGCCACCTTTGATCATATGAATTTTGAATGGAGTCACCAAGGTAGATGCAGCCTCGAACAACTTCCTGAGCTCCTACTACCTTCAGAAGTTCAGCTTCAAAATTTCGGGAAAGTATAATATTAAAGCTCCCGACAGACGCACCAAAATGTTATCAAAAAATTTCACTTGATAGGCTGCTAATCAGACAATCTCATGTAACGATTTCAAACCAACTTGTGACTGAAACTTAGCCTCTTCAGTCTGAGAGGGCTCTCTCAAAAAGGGTTAATGATATTTGATAATGATAAACTAGATGGCTAACTCTACTTGGAAAATTATTTGTTTATGATAAGTATAGGTTGAAAATAGTATGAGTATGCAAAAATTGGGCTTATGGAGTCAACAATTTCAGTAATTTAGTAGTGAGTTCACTTGACATGGAAGCTGAGGCAGGTAGGAGTTTTTAGCAGTAGTACACACACACATGAAACAGGAAATCACACAGTCAATTCATCTATAAAGGAATTCAGAGCATTACTTGAATGAATTATGATTATTAAAGATGAAAACCACTGCAAATAGGACACATAAAAGATATAGATAAGGTAAGCACTAAAAACTCAGTCAGAATCTCAGGTTGGTCAAGAAACAAGCCTTTGTATTACTGAAACAGTCAAATTACATAAAGCTACAGTTTTTCCAAAAAATATCCAACCCCTGACAAATTCGACTCTATGTCCTTTATAAGACTTGTTACTCATGAGATGATCTAACTCCTGGATAGATTCATCGAATTTTTTCCTAATGACACCTTGCATAACCATAAAACATTTATTTAATGACAAAATGACAGCTATCCTACTTGACAGTCTTTTTCCTAATAGGACTCAAATTGTTCATTATTAAATTTAACAACCTTATCTTCTAAAGCACTTACATATTTGAAAAATATGCTTTCACATGTTGGAATTGAGGTGATGGGACTCATCACTACATGACCTCTTAATTGACCTCCTCTAAAACTGGAATCAAAACCCTGTTTTTTAGGAAAACTGGTCTTCTTCTTCCATGAATGCTTTGGCTGCTAATTTGTCTTCATTTCATGGTCTTTAAGTGTTGAATAACTGCTGTCATGGTCCTTTAACACTTAGATAATATCCAACTGTCCAAATATGCTCCAAAACCTGCTAAAAAATCTCCAACCCATTACACTACGAAAGTAAGACAATTTCGTAGCGTACTTTCGTAGCGCTCAAAAATGCCATTTACTATCAATTTTTTTGATTCTTTCCTTTGGTATGGTCTTCATCATCCTTACACACAACTCCCATAAAAATTTCACCTCCTGAAAGCTCCCAAAACTGGTTCAAAAAGAAAAAAATAAAGCTACAGTAGTTTCGTAGCATTTTTTTGTTCTTCAAGCCCATGCACGCTACGAAACCGCTGAAAAGTGCTAAAATTCCAGATTTTTGTGTAACTTAAAAAATAAACCTTTTAAGTGCCAAAAAATGTTTCTAACATGCCATTAGCTTTAAAAAACCATAAACCAGCTCACATTATGATTCTTGAGGCATTTCTTCCTTATTTATGATGGGTTGAGCTATTGGCTCTTCAAGCACTATCATTTGAAGGCCTTTTTTCTCTAACTCATGAATTAGTTCAAGTTGCTCCTGGAGGTCCTTAACATGATATTTAAACCTTCTATTGGTGGCTTTCAAATGTGTGTTCATCCTCCTGACATGTTTGGCCTCTTTCCTCACTGGAATGGTCCATTTGATAAGCTGTTGTGTATTATCTTGGAAACAGTGTCAACCTGCTCTTCCCAAATTGCCTTCATCTTTTCAAACTGAATCTTCTCTACATTGTGTTTCCTTTCTTCTCTTTTCATAACAAAAATTCATGATTGGCCAATTTTAATTGTTATTGAAGGAGTTGTAACTCTTTTTTTTCCATCACCTTCCCTTTTCCTTTCTTTGATTTGCTAATTGTATCTTTCTCTGCAGGTGATGAAAGGTCAATGATCTCTTGTGGTGGCTGAACTATGTCAATAGGTGGTTGAACCTCTTTACTACTCTGTAATAGTTTCCTAGCATGCCTTGTCATAGGATTTCTCACTTGGAACATAAAACTTGCATATTCTCCTTCAAATTCTAATTTCTTTGCAGATTTGGCCTTTTTTTAACTTCTGTCCACCTTCCTCTATATCCTCAAATTGGACTATAGGAGTTTCTTCTATGTCAATGGCATGTAATATATCTTATAGATTTCCTTTAACTATTGATTTGTCTTATACAACCACTGTTTTCTCTTCTAAGGCCACTGTTTTAGCTCCTTGTCATCCTTTTTGGTTCCTTGTTTACTAACAACTTGTTTTTGTTTTGCAGCCTTGGCCACTTTTGAATTCTATTTTGCAGGTAAGACATTTGGTGTATCAAAACTCTGCAATTTCTTTGTTTCCATTATGATTGGTTCAATTGTTTCTACTCTTGTAGGTTCACTTGGTTCTGCTACCAATGGTTCATTATGTTCTGCTACTACTGGTGATGGAATTCTCCTAGGTTTAGGAGTTCTTTAAGGAGTAAGAGCATCCAACTCAAAACCACTAACAAAAAAAATTGATGATCAGTCTCTGCCTAACCTTTGGAGTTCATCTAAAAATAACAGTTTCATTAAACCAAGATGAAACAATGGAGTCTCACTCCCTTCATATTTTTCTTGGACCTTATCTGCCATTTTTGACAAACTTCTATGTAAATAGAAAGGCAGATCAAGGGAAATCTTACCAGTAAAGTGCAGAAGTAACTTGAAATGATATGAGTAGAATTTATGGTATCTCCCTTCACAAGTAAAGTAATTTCAGATGATGAGCAAAAATTTTGAGTATTTTTCCTTCATATAGCTCCTTGGAATGACATTGTTGAGATCCATTTCAGTATGTTCAGGCTTCATAAACTCTTTCCACTATTCCATATTGAAATTGAAACTTTTGAACCACTTCTCCTGTCCTCTTGGAATTCTTGTAGCTGCAGAAATAACCTCTGGTGTGATGGAAAGATTAAGAATTCCCACTTTGGTGGTTGTTCCACTGAAATTTAAAGAAAAATCTTTGGAAACCTGTACATGGAAGCCTTGTAATTTCTCACAAAATTGTAAGAAACCTGTCCTTCTGAAGACTTCCACTGTTGTTGGGTCTTAATTGATCAAATTCATATTTGCTGGTTCATATCTCAGACATTGGCCACCCTTTTTTGTCCTTATTTTTTCTGCCATGGTTTCTTTAATTTCTTCACAACGTTGCTTGATAGTTTGCAGCCTCGCTTGATAGTGCTCAATGTAAACCTTTGAAAACACTAGCCATAGCTTTGGCTTAATGCAATAACTTTCCATAGCTCAATATCATGCAAAGAAGGAATGAGAAATGAGAAATGACTAAATTAGGAAATATTTTGAAGTTTTTATGTCTTCTCATGACACAATGATGACTTATACATGCCTAAACCAGTGAAGAGAACTTCAGACCTGACCATGTACCTCGATTTTATCCCTCCATGACTCGAATGACATCTAAATTACACTTTCCCAATGATATTCTCACACCTAACAACTAATATGATAATACAGACAAGAAACCACGCTTTCATAGCATAGCTAGTGTAAATTTGGTTGTTTTCACTATGAAACTATCAGCAGTTTCGTAGCGAAAAGTGAATTTTCTCAGTGTATTTCGCTACGAAACTGTGGTTTCTTGGCTAAAATGAAATTTTCGATACAAAAACCTTGGGAATTGAAATCAGTCAGAAAATAATGAGTGATGTGACATGAGGGGATTTGAAAATGAGTGGGTTTAGACCTTAGGGTAAACTTAAACAGGAAAAATTTAATATTTCCCTTGACCAAGGCTATAAAAAAAATGAATCTTACAACTCGACTTTTGACACATGAACCTATTTAACCTTGTCAAGTGATGCCTATTTTTTTTGAGTGATAAAAACAACTATAATCTGGCTCTCCATAGCTCAACCGGCCACAACCCCTTTCAGGTGGGCTTGGGATTCTAGCCACTATGTCTCATTGATGTAGTGATGCCATTTGTGGCTACTCAGGAAGATTCAGCTCATGTCTAGTATAAAGATGACAAGGTGAACGACTTCATTGAGAGCATTCAACACATCCTCCAACAGGTTCATGACATATTTGACAGAGGAAATGCCATGTGAAAGAAATGACATGATCAACATCGAGTGCCACACAACTTCTAGGTGGGTGAAAAAGTGTGGCTACATTTGCAGAAGAATCACCTCGCTGGACTCCACTGCACCGTCAGCTGCTTCGATATGGGTGATACACCATCACCAAGGCTATAAGGGAAAATGCCTTCGAGCTTAGTATTCCACCATTCCTTGGTCTGCACCCAGGTTTCAATGAGGAACACCTTCGACCCTACGTTCCACCTCTATTGGACACATCCGACATGGAAAAACAACTCACACTAATAGAGTTAAACCATAACTGCATGGAAAAAGCCACAAATTATCAGATCATGGACACATAGATCAATAACACCTGCTAATAGAGGATCCAACTATACCAAGTTGTCAAAGCAGACCAAATCCTTCACCAAGGCAAGTGGTTCACCAGGGAGCAGGTTCAACAGAAATTTCCCCACCTCATGGAGGCTCAGCATGCTATGGGGACCATTGCTTCCTAAGGGGAGAGGGATTATCTAGGTGGATATTGGTGTCCACCTGCGTATTCCACCTAGACAGTTTCATCAGTTTTCATATTTACTATTTTTAGAAATTTTCAGGTCCAGAAATTCTGGAGTAATTTTGACCCCCTAAAAGGTGATTTTTGAGGTCCGTGTAGGTTTTAACCCTATACTGAAATTAACTGCAAATGAATCTTAAAAACTGAAAATAAACAATAGCGAGATCATAAAACATAAAACATATATACACAGAGATTTTCCCCTAGATCCCAAATCAGGATGACAAGCTTGATTTTTCATTATATTCCTTTTAGTGTTACAACACACACACACACACACACACACACACATATACATGCTGAAGCATACATAAACCCCAACCCATTAACCCTGGATTAGAACATAACCGTATTTCCCTTGACCGGATCTAAAATATACCAGGGGCCGAAAACCATCATGCCCCAAAACCATGTGCAAACCCATGCACAAAACCATGGGCGGGTCCACCCACCGAAAAATAGGGTCCAATTTTTTTGTCCTGGGATGCTGCCCCAGACCCTAAACAGGGGGGGCTACCGCCCCCCCTGTGACCTCCCCGCACGTGACTAGTCATGGAAAGAATATAACACATACCAAGCATTTTCCCACTTGTTGTTTTCTTTCCGCAGGGGGCCACAAGAGAGCTTAGTCATTAGCCCAATTTTGCAACACCCATTGTTTATCGACACCAAGAGAACTTCAGAGTGCTCACAAACTTCAGCAATGCATCTGCAACATTCTTCAAAGTTTCCACCTTTGCCAGAACACCCTTTTAGCCTCAACCATATCTCTTACAAAGTGATATTGAACATCAATGTGCTTTGTCTTTGAATGATAAGAAGGGTTCTTAGCCAAGAAAATTGCACTTTGGCTTTCACAGTGTATCCTTATATCTTGCTGCACCAACCCCATACTTGAACAACATCTCTGCAACCAAACTGCTTCCTTGCTTGCATGAGTGGCTGCCATGTATTCTGACTCTGTAGTTGAATGAGATACTACAGATTGTATTTTACTCATCCAATTGAATGCACCTCCAAATAGGCTAAATACATACCCACTTGTAGATCTCCTTCGGTCCAGATCTCTAGCCCAGTCTGCATCAAAAAAACCATGGATGTCCAAAACTTTGTCCAATCTTGGTCTTCCCTAGTAGCACAAGCCATAATCACTAGTGCCACACAAAAATATGAAAACCCGCTTCACTGTTGTCCAATGCTCCTTCCCTAGGTTTGACATAACCTGCTCAATACTCCCACTGCATGTGCAATGTCTAGTCTAGTACAGACCATTGCATACATTAGGCTACCCACTTCACTTACATATGGAACACGAGACATATCCTCCTCTTCTTCTTGTGTCTTGGGACACTGTTCAACAGACAACTTTACACCTACAGGAATAGGAACATCCACCGGTTTACTATCCTGCATATTGAACCTCTGCAATATAGTCTCGACATACTTTCTCTGGTTTAACCAGAGCTTCCTCTTTGCCCGATCTCTCTTAATTTCAATGCCCAAAATATAGTTTGTAGCACCAAGATCCTTCATGTCGAATTTGGAGAACAGTTGGGTCTTCAAATCTTGGATAATTTCTTTGTCATTTCCAATCAACAACATATCATCCACATACAAGACCAAATAAATAACATGGCCACCAATTAATTTAAAATAAACACAGTGATCCTCCTTGCTTCTGGTGAAGCCAAGTCCCCGTATATAGGTATCAAATTTCTGATACCACATCCTTGGTGACTGTTTTAACCCATAGAGAGACTTCTTCAACCTGCATACTAGTTCTTTCTTACCCTTCACCATAAAGCCTTCATGTTGCTTCATGTAGATCTCCTCTTCTAGATCCCCGTGAAGAAATGTTGTCTTCACATCCATCTGTTCTATCTCAAAATCAAATGCAGCAGCAACAGATAAAAGTAATCTAATATAAGTAACTTTGGCAACAGGAGAAAAAATATCACCAAAATCAATTCCCGGCACCTGGGAATAACCTTTTGCTACCAACCGAGCTTTGTATTTCTCCACCTTGCCTTCTACATTCATCTTCTTTTTAAACACCCATTTTCTCCCGATGGGCTTCCTTCCAGCCAACAACTCCACCAGATCCCATGCCTCATTTTTGTGCAAGGATGCCATTTCATTAACCATGGCCTCCTTCCAGAGTTTTCCATCCTCTGAATCTACTGCCTCCCTGACAGTTCTGGGTTCATCATCAGTTATAGTTAAGGCAAAACCTGAACAGAAAGCAGATGGACTATACCTTTCTGGTTGCCTTCTTTCCCGAACTAATCTTCTCAAAGCTGGAGTTTGTGGCTCTTCATCTTCTGAGTCTTCTTCTGTTGTAGAGTCTGATTCATCCTCCTTTAGCTCAAACTCTATCTTCTCAGGTTCCTTTGGTAGGACTTCATGCTTAACAACATCTTTCACTTCTCTAAACACCACATCTCGGCTGTACACAACCTTCCTTGTTTCTGGGTTCCAAAGCTTGTAACCCTTTAAACCATCCTTATACCTAATAAAGATGCACCTTTCAGATTTATTATCCAACTTGGTCCTTACTTGGTCCTTTTCTCCTTTGGAACATGTACATATGCATCACATCCAAATACCCTCAGATGTGAAAGAGAGGGTTTCTTACCAGTCCATACCTCATGTGGAGTCTTATCCTCCAACGCTGATGAAGGTGATATGTTAACCAAGTAACATGTAGTCTCCACTGCCTTTGCCCAGAATTCTTGTCCTAACCCGGTACCACTGAGCATGCTTCTTGCCTTTTCCATATTCTATTCATTCTTCTGCAACTCATTTCTTTGGTGTATGGAGTAGTCTTCTGCCGTGCTATACCACACTTCTTACGAAACTCTTCAAATTCCTTATTGTAGAACTACCCACCATTATACGTCCTCGACACCTTTGTCTTATTCTCTGTTTGGTTTTCACGAGCAGCAAATTCTTTAAATACGTAAGACTTCAGTTATTCTCAATAAAATATATCCATGTATTCTGAAGTAGGGATGTTTGAATGAAACCTCAATTGCACAAACTTGATTGATGGAAACGACTAGAACATTACACACATCCACGTGCACAAGATCTAATATCTTGTTTGCCCTCTGCTTTGAGACCAAAAACTCACTTTCGATTAACCCCGCATATACGCAATGTTCACATAAATCAAAATAAAGAGAGCTATTAGACATACCTTCTACCATACCATTTCCATGCAGTATCCGAAGGCCCTTATCTCCAATATTTCCAAGCCTTTGATGCCATAGCATGGTATTTTCTTCAACTAGGCTTGGCTCCACTTTCAGGAACCACTGAACTTTTGCACCCATCAATAATAGTGCTACCCTGAATCTTGTACATAGTTCCAATGTGAACTCCCTGCATTAATACCAGTGCTCCCTGAACCATATTTCAGGTATCTTTCTCAGAGCCATGTTTACACGTATCCATCTTGCTTACAGAAATCAGATTTCTGGCCAATGCAGGAATGTGCAGAACACCAGGAAGTGTTCTAATCCTTCCACCTTGCAGCTTCAGCTTGAATTTTCCATGTCCGATGATTCTGGCCTTCCTATCATCACCTAAGAAGACATCACCACCATCATATTTCTCATACTCGCAGAACCACTCCCTATGGGGAGTGAAGTGAAAGGATGCACCCGAGTCAATCAACCATGACTCATGATCTACATGTGTATTTGAAGAAGCCAAATACACATCCCCACCTTCATCTGAGGTGGTTTTTTCCTCTGCAGAAGGAGCATCATCAGATCCCTTTCCTTTCTTAGGAGCTTTAGATATAAGGAGCTTTAGATATGCAGTCCTTTTTGTAGTGCCCTTCCTTTCCGCATTTCCAGCACACCTTTACAAACTTTCCAGGAGATTTAGATCTCCCTCTAGATTTAGATCTCCCACTCAAAACCTTATTCTTGTTTCTGTTCTGGGACCTTCCTCGTACAGATAAGGCATCTCCATTCCGACCCTCCATATTTCTCCGTTTCTTTTCCTCCGATAACAAGGTTGAGACAATGTCATCAAAATTCAAGATAGTTTTATTGCTACCTATTGCAATAACTAGATTGTCCCACGAGTTTGGTAGAGAACACAACAAAATGATGCACTTATATTCATTTGAGATTTTAATATCAACATATGATAGCTGACTTACCACAGTATTGAAGGTGTTCAGATGCTCTGTCACCGAGTCTCCATCCTTCATCCTTAGGTTATACAGTTTTTTCCGAAGGAACAATTTATTCACCAGAGACTTAGATTGGTATAAAGTCCCAAGTTTGTCCCACAAATTCTTCGTCGTAGCTTCCCTAGATACATTCAACAATATCGAATCTGAGTCACACAACCGTATTCTTCTCTTCGCCTTTTGATCCAAATTTTTCCAGTCTTCATATGACATTGCCATTGGTTTAGTACCTGGATCTACCATGATCAACTGGTATTTATCCACCAGCAAATCCTCCATCTTGAGCTTCCAAAACTCAAAACTCTGACCATTAAATTTCTCAATCTCTATCTTTCCACTACTAGCCATCTTCTTTGACTGCAAGAATCAATCCCGCAGATCTCCCACTGAACATGGTCTACCACAGGCCCAAGCAAAAAACCCTCAGTAGCAAAGGCGTACCCTTGAAGCCAAAACAACTTTGATACCAAATGTAGGTTTTAACCCTGTACATTAATTATCTGCAAACGAATATTAAAAACAGAAAAATAAACAATAGCAAGAGCATAAAACATAAAACAGATATACACAGAGATTTTCCCATGGATCCCAAATCGGGACGACCAGCTTGATTTTTCATTATATTCCTTTTAGTGTTACAACACATATATATATACATGCCGAAGCATACATAAACCCCAATCCATTAACCCTCGATTATAGCATAACCATAGTTCCGTTGACTGGATCTACAAAATACCAGGGGTCAAAAACCATCATGCCCCAAAACCATGTGCAAACCCATGCACAAAACCATGGGTGGGTCCACCCACTGAAAAATAGGGTCCAAATTCTTTTTCCCGGGGCATTGTCCCTGACCCCGAATAGGGGGGGCTACCGCCCCCCCTTTGATCCCCCTGCTGCACTCGACACAACGTACAGGGGGGCCTATCACCCCCCTTGTGACCCCCCTGCGCGTGACTAGTCGTGGAAAGAATATGAAACATACCCAACAGTCTACTGTAGTGATGTAGTTGAAGGCATGGGACTGTAGTAAAAATTGTAGTCCTTAGAGATATATTTCCAACGAGGTATCATACGCGCCAAACAGAGATAATATGACCAAGTTACGACCCTGGGAAGTTGACTACCCAACTAACCCCAACGAGGCCCATAAAATCTTGGTGTTACATCTCCTCGGGTTATGGTTTTGGTTGTTTAGGGTTTTATCTTACTTTTCAATAATAAAAATTCCCTTGAGCCTAATTGTAACACAGTTTAGAGCCATGTAGTTGCCACATCTCTTCTCAGAGATAAGATACCATTGCCATAGATAGTTTCTTTCAAGTTTGTCTGTAAGCATTTTCAATATTTGATATTAATGAAATGAAATATTATTTCTGTTGCATCTCTATATTTGTGATTATATCTGTATTTTTTTCGTTCCTTATTAAATTCAGATCAAAATTTTTATTTTTTTATCGACATATTCAAATAATAAAGGCCACGGAGCCTCATGTCTTTGGATGACATTTTTTTAACAATTTCTACAAACAATTTTACCTAATTATAGCTACTACTTTTATTCTTAGTGTATCTTGTTCAACATGGATGAATATTGTTTTTATTTACAAATGTTTTAAATGTCTATTTAGCACTTGATTGGCCAATGCATTAAATAATGTGTTTAAATTTCTTGAAATGTGTTGATATTCAATATAATCAAACTTCCTTTTCAAGAGACGAACCCGTAAAAACATTCTTAACATTGATGAAATTCTAATTGTATAAAGACCATTTAAGTGTAATACAATGAGTTGTGAATCTAACCTAAAAATAAAACGTTGAATGCCAAATGCGATGGCGTCAGATAATAGTTCAATGGCTTCCATCGCATAATATCTTATGGGCAATGGAAAACCCTGACATATGAACACCACACACTCTAAAGTGGCAGTCATTTAATGATTTCTTAGCTTCCTCGTGTGTTAAACAACGTCGAAAGATAGAATCAACACCAAGACGATAGAGAGTATCACCAACAACAGTATATTGTTGGGATTGATAACGGATTCTACATCGATCAATTCGTGACAACACAGTTGTTGAGTTTGAAGATATATAATGATATCTCCATGTTGAAAAGTGTAACTAGGTCGGTATTCATATTGACTATGTAATTATGTATTTTATGTAAAGAAGAAGACAAAGATAATAAAATGTATATTGGTTATACTTGCTTCATGGGTTTTATGAGCAAGATTTTATCTTAGGTTTAATGGAATTCTTCTTAACATCCATTCAGGGTTTGTATTATGTTTATAAGTATAATTAGAGTCATGTATGTAAATAATATTGTCACCAATACCTTTTCATGAACTTTGTTGAAGAAAGGCTCCAATATTCCTCTAGATGTTCCCTTTCAAATGCTGGAAAAATATATGATGAAGGTGGTTAATAGTTAGCAATGAAGTCAGCCTTCATTTTGGCCTAAATTTTTTCTATGTGGTCGACTTAAAAGAAGTAACATGTGCTCTATGAATACACTTGATCTGCAAATCATTCAAGCAGGACTTTTTCGGTGGTATTAGAAATATTTAGTGCGAGCTTTATCAACAATACTGTGTGGAATATACCAGTAATAAGAAGTGAGATTAAACACCAAGTAAAATTGCGGATCTCTCAAGGGACACAACAAAGTATGATACAGTCAACTCTGAAACATAATGCGGTAAAATGTAATTCAGTCAACTCTGAAACAAATGTTCAATGGTGATCTCTGAAATATAAAGTGCGGGTTATATATAATATACAGTGCGGATAAAATATGTCATATAGTGCAGACAATAGATGACGTAAATTGTGGGTTATATATAATATACAGTGTGGATAAGATATGTCATATAGTGCGGACACTAGATGACATAAAGCATGGACAATCAATGATATACAGTGCAGTCAGCACAGCGACAAATGCGAATTATTTAAGGAAGCTTTAGTGCAGATTTTTGGAGAGATTGTTCAACATGAAATTTGAAGAATTTCAGGACTACCTACTAGACATATGGAGGTGATGTTGTGCGGATCATCCTAAACAAGAAGTGATGTTTCATGTTAAACAAAGATCCTAAAGTATATAAAGTTTAAAGAATTTTTTTTTGAAGGATACAATTTAGTATAGTGAAGACGGTGACTATAAGGAGAAAGCATTCTTAAAGGAGAATAAGAGTAAGTAAGGTAAATCTATGATTTACCTTCCTAAATACAATTCAGTAAGAGAACCCTGGTGATCGAGCAGATCATTGAAGAAGAGAAGAAAGGGCAGTGACAATATCTTGGAGACATTTCTAAGTCTAGGGTTTGAGTCTGGGTCATGGTACTTGACATTTGAAGATCTATAAGAAGAATTCTTTTTTGGTTTTCCTCTCCAAGGGTGAGAGGTTTTTCCTTGGCTCTAGGAGCCTCATTTTGTGTCTCATGCATTTCTGATAATTGACTTGATGAAATACTAACTAAGCTAAAGAAAGAAAGACATAAGTAACTCAAGCAATTTTACAAGTAATTATCAAGAAGAGAATTTGTATTAATCTCTATCCCTCCAAATTTTCAACATCATATTAGAGCTAATGTGCTAAATGCAATGGTTGCTTGACAAAGGAGACACTACAAGAAGCAAAGATCGAAGTTTGGGTTGAAGGATAACATCAGTTTGCAAGGAAGACTCTCTATCTATATCAACTCATTAAAGTAAGTAATATTTGCCATCAAATATTGACATTCAAGACAGTGGTAGAAGAAGACATCCTTTACTATCAAGGATCCAATATAATCTAGATTAAAATTTTCTATCTAAGAAGAAGCTCCTAACTTCTTCATCAAGAAAGCTACTAAAGGAGAAAGTCACCTACTCAAGTAAGTATCTATGACTTTATCTAAATCTATCAAAATGTATTTTTTGCAAAGAAATCATCAAAATAGTTAGGGTTTCAAAATTTCCTTCATGGAAGATAAGGACAATGAATTCATGCCAAATATATGAAGGGAGATATAAGAGTCCAAAGGATTCTGACAGAATCCATAAAAGGGTCTCTCATCTCCTATGTATAAAATCATCAAAAAGGGAATATATGAAAAATTAGTGGAGCTACTTTGTGTGAGTACTGCAGGAGACACAATCTCTTTGTTCAACTGCAGGAACTAGGAGAAGTAATATTTGAATCTAAGATCACTACAGTGGTGCTGAATGCTCTGCTAGGAGAATAGGGAGAATTCACTTCAGGATTATACGGGAAGATATAAGCCACACCATTCCAGGATTTAGGGTCTCTATGTAAAATAGAGGAAACAAGATTGAAAGCCAAAGGTGTTACAACATAAAGTGAAGGTAATCAAGCCTTTGCAACCACATCAAGGAAGAAAGGAAGATTCGGTAAGTTTGGTCCTCATAATAGTATGGACAAAGAACAATGATTTGTATGTGATGAACTTGGGCATTATAAAATAGATTGTACTAAATTTGAAAGGGACAAGAGAAATAGGGAAGAAGCCCATGTCTCAAAAATGAGAGAAGAACCTGATGCAAAGAAATCTAAGAAATAAGAAGTGAGAGATCTCCATTATGACTAAGATCATCTTCTCCTCTAAGTGATTTCTATTGGCCATATGATAGGAAGCAATGTAGCATCCTGATCAAAGCATGGTAGGACTTATTTGTAAAACAACTCCTGGAAAACCTCCTCGATAACTATACTAATGGAAGGAAGTAATCAAGATCAAGGGTCATCATGAAAAGCAAAATTCTGAGATGTGATGACATATTGATTGAGCAAGCCAAGGGAATGAAGCTCTTAGTTCTAGAAAAACTGTTGAAGGATGACTTAAATGAAAAAGTTGTTAGGTATGTATATATTTATATACTGACATTGGATGCTATGAATTCATGTCATATGTTTGTAGGTAATATAATTTAATCTATCGAGGAGGATCTGTCGGTGCACTGTCAGATGAAATTAATATAATATATCCTCATGCAGAATATGAGATGGTTAATGAACAAGGAACTATATATTAGAAGTTCCTACGAATAAATAATATGAAGAAAGGTAAGGATCACGAAATGCAACCATGTCATGAGGCGGTTATCATCCGAAAGCCAAGAAGATGTGACTAGGAGATCTCCTCGGAGGATATGTAGACTCTAACAAAAGTCTGGTAAAGAAGAAGACCCTTGAAAAAACATATCATTAGGAGACGTGTCAATCTGAATAAAGGATGTTGATGCCTACAGAAGAATGTCATGGTGAAATATCATCCTTGAGGTAACTTTTGATTTAAAAAGTTCATATGTATATGCTTATTTGGATGAATTTGTGTAGGGCTACTAATCATGATAAAGAAGGTATGATCCTTGCAGATGATTCGAAGGAAAGAATCATGGCATAACGGTGAACCAGATGAGAAAGGCTGAAAAATCACTTTCTGGTAGATGACATGACTCATGAATGATCTGTGCCCTATGAAGCTAAAGTTGAAGATTCCTAAATATCGAAATCCATGACATCGAGAGGAGGAATTCTTCATGAGCAGCTGGGGGTCTCACCATTGCTGCTGCAGGTCCCTGATTGAGAGGGAGCCTGGTGATCAGTTTCTTACTTGGAAGAAACTGGGTAATTCCTAAGAATGTTCTTAGTCACATTCCTTATACAGGAATGAGTACATTCCCTTATGGAATAGGTCCTCCTTGGCTGAGAGGGAGAGATAGACGCATCATTTTGGTCTTCACTTGGAAAGACAGAATGGAGGATTCGGTAATCATCTAACATTCGATACTCTTTGAGAATGTGTTAGGGAATTCAAGCTAAGAGTGGTCGGGGATCGATATTCTTTGAGGGCTAGCTACCCAAGAGAAGAATAGTCAAAGAAGGTCATACTTTGGGAACACCCGAGTGGAGTATGTACCTTGGATAGACAATGACGATGGTGTATATAAGTCATGTGTCTCACCAACATTGTAGCCCATTGTTGAGGAGGTAAATCCCCTCTGCGGACAGAGGCGATCCCTACTAGCCCAGCAGGGGTCTAGCAACAATAAAAAATGTTACGACGCAAGTTCCTAGTTACGAATGAAAAGACTAAAGATGGAAGCCTACCTGGAATCCAATGCTACGATCTGAAGAAGAAAGCGTTCCCGTTCCTCAGCCTCGACAGATCACGATCCTCCACGATCTATACGGATGGACACCTGCACATGCAAGAAACAAACAGACGCAAGCATAAAATCCGGCATACGTAACTCAATATCAGTCAGAAAGGATATTACTCATATTAACATCATTGAAAACAGAGTGGAACCATAATCGTAATCATTCATTAAATATCAATCGAAAGAGATTACAACCAAAGTTCTGACGTCGTGGTCTCCTTCGGATGGGTCTCCAGTCATTCACGTCTCGCAAAGCTCGCCAGGGAAAGGGAAAACCTCTCCAGAGTCTCTCGACGATAGTCTCCTTACTTGAGTCGGCCTTAAGGGAAGAAAGAGGGCTCTTACGGCACAAAGGCTCTTGGGAATTTGGAGATTCAAAGCTTAGGCACTTCAAGACTAGCTTGCCATGGAATTGAGCAGGCTTTTATAGATGGGGAAGGAGGGAGTTGGGATCCCTATTATTGTGGGATTGGCCCTATCAACAAGGAAGGTTCCATGGGAGGTGACAAAACCACTTCCCTTCCATAGAACTCCCGCAGCCAAACCTCCCAACTCAAGATAGGCAATGGTTTCTGAGTTTGTTGAAACTCAACTTCCACCATCTTTATTTAAAAAACACTCCTTAAATTGGCTGGCGCGACTACTGCTCTGGGACAGAGCGCCAGTTGGCGCGGCCTCTTTGCAGGATTTTCCCCATTGGCGCGAGTGCTGAACTGTCTGCCCGCGCCAATGCAAAAAGGGATGTTTTTCATGATTTTTGCAAGGATATGTCTTTAGGGCAAATGAAGCTCATGCTTAGAGGAATGCATTGATGATGTTTTCAAGGCATGACAATGTTCATAGGTCACAAAATGGGTCCTCCATTGTGCGGGACAGGGAATGGTAGGGACGGTGACAAATTACTGTGTAACACCCATTATCTCGTTGAGAGATGGGGTTGTTAGTCAAGGCCTTGCACTAGGATAATGCTGGTTGATATGATGCTATACATGTGCGATTACCAATCCGATTTTTCTTATGAGATTCTTCAGTTTGAAAGTAAGCATGTACCTATATGAATACCTCCCTAGTTAAGAGGGAGTGTTTAAAAGCGTAACCAGGTTGGTCTTCGTATTGACTATGTAATTATGTATTTTATGTAAATAAGAAGACAAGGATAATAAAATGTATATTGGTTATACTCGCTTCATGGGTTTCATGAGAAAGATTTTATCTTAGGTTTAATGGACTTATTCTTGATGCCCACTTAGGGTTTTGTCTTCTGTTTATAAGTATAATTAGATTCATGTATGTAAATAATATTTTCACCAAGTCCTTGTCATGAACTTCGTTGAAGAAAGGCTCCAATAGCCCTCTAGACACTCCATTTCAAATGCTGGAAAAATATATGATGAAGGTGGTTAATAGTTAGCAATGAAGTTGGCCATCATGTCGGCCTAAATGTTTTCTGTGTGGTCAGCTTAAAATAAGTAACATGTGCTATATGAATACACTCGATCTGCGGCTCATTCATTCATGCAGAAGTTTTTCGATGGTCTTAGAAATATAAAGTGCAAGCTTTCTCAACAATACAGTGCGGAATATACCAGTAATAAGAAGTATGATTAAACACCAAGTAACATTGCAGATCTCTCAAGGGACACAAAAAAATTTGATACAGTCAACTCTGAAACATAATGCAGTCAAATTTAATTCAATCAACTCTGAAGCAAACGTTCAACGGTGATCTATGAAATATAAAGTGTGGGTTATATATAATATATAGTGTGGACAAAATATGTCATACAGTGCGAATAATAGATGACATAAAGTGTGGGTTATATATAATATATAATGCATATAAGATATGTCATACATTGTGAACAATAGATTACATAAAGTGTAGAAAACAATGATATATAGTGCGGTCAACATAGTGATAGTTGCAGAATATTTAGGGAAGCTTCAGTGCAGATTTTTGGAGAGATTGTTCAACGTGAAATTTGAAGAATTTGAGGACTACCTATTAGACATATGACGGTGATGCTGTGCAGATCATCCTAAACAAGAAGTGTTGTTTCATGTTAAACAAATATCCTGAAGTATATGAAGTTTAAAGATAGTTTAAATCTGGCCCCTCTGGAAATGGGCTCAGTTCATGGTTCCGCCCCCCTCCTGCAAAGTATTCAAGGTTTCACTCTGTCTTGTACTCTGTGCCGCTCCTGGCCTTCATGGGCGCACGTCTTCTGAAATGTAGGTTTATATATTTGAAGGTGGGCAGACTTCACGAAGTCCGTCGTTGGCCGAGTTGGTTTGAGATCCGAGTGTGAGGGAGGGGGTCGGTTGGTCAAACCCCACCCGTTCCATAAAAAGGCATATTAGTTTTAACACCAACAAAAATTCATTTTAAATACATCACGACAAGTTTTAAATAGAGGGTCGCATATTTTTAATGCAAGATATCGGATGGGAGGGGGGGACCCACATCGGGCGACCAGCCCCAAATCCTCCATCTGCGCCATCAGAATCAGAAAGACGATATCTTCAACTTGACACTATGTTTTCCACATTTCTGACACTTTGAATTTTGAGCCTTTGTACTTAATCCACTTGTACTTGTACTTGTACGATCCTCTTGGATCAATAATTATCCTTTTGAAAAACTTTATATATATCCATATAATCGACACATACTCAAATATTCCCTTGTTATTTGTTCGCTAGAACAATATTGAATACCCAATCAGTCAAGGTAACAGGGTAAATGAATCCCGCTCTTAGTAATTTCTCAACTTCAGCCTTGATAGTAGCAACTTTCCATGGATGAACTAAATGTAATCTATGTATGACCATTTCAGCATCCGGGTATGTATTAGTTTCATGAATTACAATTCTGGGACAAATTCCTGGCATTTCCTCATAGGACAAGATAAAATTTCATGAAATTCCTGAAATAGGGCTTTATATGTCTTGATTTCGTCAAGGGAGCATGAAGCACCTATATGAATGTTTTCGATAATTCCCGTTTTAACTGAGATGTCAATCGGTACTATTGTAGATATGTTTCCTAGATTCATTTATGACTCTAAATGAAGGATTGAACTAGAACATTGAGGACTATTAACAATCTCATCCGAAAATATGAATGAAAAATAATTCTTGATTCTATTAAGTTCAGGAAGAAAGGATGAGCGACAATGATAATCGTTCCATGGAAATTCATCCAAATTCATGAATTACATAATACTCTCATTAGTTGGAAACGTGTTATCGAAAGGATCAGGAAATGGTATTGATACTAAATGTGAAAAATGAGAATATTCATCGCTGATCACATTCACATGATAAATTTCAGTTGATGATGGGTTGGAAAGTGATTGAACTGTCTCGTAAGCCAATTCAAATGGGCTCAAAGGAATCTAATTGTCGTACAAGTCCAATTTAGACTCTGAAGGCACCATCCAAGGATCAGATGATAGAATTTTTTTTTATGTAATTATGTTGACCTGGCCAACATTAAGAATAAAATTTGGTGAGGCATCGCAAAAGTTCCCATCAAAGATGAATCCTTAAGAAAACCTACTCCAACATATTCATACAGAGTAATCTACTTTCCAACAAAGGGTATACTACTTGTAGATGTAGGGTCCGAAGTATAGTAAGATAGCTAGTCTAATTTTACAATTATCCCTTTGTGGGGAAACATTATCATTCAAAAATATGATGAGACCACAATTGACATAACATAAGACCAACTCCATCCCAGTAAAAGGTTATAGTCAAGTTGAGCATCAACAACCTCAACTTCAACCACAACCGTTTTACCTTCTATATCTATATGTAGATAATTGATTATCCCATATGGGCGAAAACCTCTTCCACTGAAGGATTTCAAAGTCGTGGGGGAATGATTGATTGTTGGAGAACCAAGGTATTTCCAACAAGAAATATACATGATACACGTAGACGCTCCTTCATTAATTACCATGCAATTTGTTTTTTTAGTTTTAACAAAAACTGGTATTTGGAATACCAATTGATGCAGAAGTCTAGGTACATAATTTTCTAGATCGAAGATAATGAGATTAGAATCCTGAAGGTAAATAGCTAATATAGCTGAAAAAATAAATTTCCTTTGTGCTGGGAAAGTTTGTGGCACTTCAAGGGACGACATTGCTGAAGGTGACATAGCCATATCTTCAACAATGTTGTAATTTTTAGCAGCTTGTGCATGTGGGTTGAAAGTTGACTTTCAAAGAAAACCTTTAGGAGGCGGTCAAATCACCATGTTAGAACTAGGTTTCTCGATCTATAGTGGTTCAAAAGGAGGAATAATTTACATGGAAGCTTAACTAGGTGAACCGACATTGTTTCCATTAACATAACCCTTAGATATATAATCTCGAGATCTCGTTGCAACCATAAATTGAGAGGACATCATCATGATATCCACCGATGAGATGGAAGAAGAAGGATTGTGATGAACCATATTATTGTCTTGAGAAGGAAATTAATCCTTCAAAACAACAGGGGTGGGTGAACCTTTGACGAATTTAGTTACCTCAGTGCGATGAGGACAATCCTTGGTGTAATGATATTCATCACAGATTAAACGAGGATATCAAGGCTTATTATTTTCATCATATGTTTTAGTTTGATCATATTTCTCTTTAGAGGAAGTGTTTTGTTTCACCTTACCCTTCCCCTTATTTTTACCTCTGGTTGATTTATTTCTATTGGTAGACGAATCTACAATGTTAATCTCAGAAGTATTTTCGAGATAAGTATTTCCTTTCTGTGAATTTGGTAAAGTTATAATTAGAGTATTAGATTTGGAATGTTTCTTCTTACTCTTAAATGGACTAACAAAACCGACTATGCTGTCAGTGGCGTGAGAGCGAGAAGGAGTTGTGGTTATTCTACAAGGGTGAGGAAAATCTAGAATTTTTTCATATAAAGTGCCAAACTGTGTTTAAACTAGGTATAGATATTGGGCACGATCTATAACTTGTTCTTGTGCTATAACAACACCCTTGGAAACATCTTCAGTGATGAGTAGAAGTAAATACTTGGTAAACCACTCAGCCCAAATCTGACCTAGAATGAAAAATTTAACCAAACGACATCTATGTCTCCATTTGTGGATATGATCAGAAATATAGGTAAACAATTTTTTTTTTACTAAGGTCAAAAGTTTGATACTAGTATTGTAACATATGGGTAACTAAAAATGGGTCAAGAAAGAAGTAGTTAGCGCTTTGAAATTGTGAAAAGAAGCTCGTGGTAACCCAATGTACCATTTCATGGCTGAAACGATTAAGGTTCGTTGAAAAATTCATAATCAAATGGAATCATCAATTAATGAATTGGATGGGCACCAAAGATGATACATCAAGACATGGTTTGAAGGGCCCTCTCCTGATTTACCTTCTAATTTCATAATATCACTGGGAAACTTGGTGGAAATTTTCGGCCAAAAAGGAAAATAGTAAATCAAATCATATGTTAGCCGAGACAAATCCAGTAAATCCAAGGTTGCAATAAACCGTAACTTTTGGTTAGGATCTTGCTGTGAAAAATAACAACCCTGTAGGATAAGTCCAATAAATGGAGGAGGACATCCATGATATCCTAGAATATCTTTAGCGGTTGGGATTTGCATTCCTCTAGGATAACCAGGGTTAGCCATACCAAACAGAGGTTGAGCCAAAATTTGAAACATATGACTAGGGTATGGTTGACTCTGGAAAGGGGGATTTGGTCCCATCTATCCTAATTGATACTTCCCCTAAAAGTGTTGACCTTGTAAAGGATTTCCTTCAAATAACTGACTATGATAAGGTTGACCTTGAAAATGTTGGCCTTGAAAGAATTAGCCTTGAAAAGGCTGGATTTGAAATTCTATTTGCAAAGTTCCTATACCAGGTTGTCCCAAAGGAATTTGAGGTATAAAATAGATTATAGGTCGAACTTGATAAAAAAATGTATGAGGGATAACTTGTGTGATAGGCTGCACCTATACTTGAAGGGTAATTGGAGAATAATTTTGAGATACTCCTGGGATGGGTGTTTGAGGTGTACTAGGTTGTTGAACAGATTTTTGGGCAAAAAATTGGATAAGAGTATGTGGACTACTCAGACTAGATTGTTGAATTTGTTGTTGAACATATACATGTGGATTAACTTGAGTAATCCCCTAATAAAGTTGCTGGAATTGAGTTAGAACAAGTTGTCTAGTTGATTGAGCAGGTTGCTAAATTGGTATCTGTGGAGTAACTTGCAAAGGTTGTTGAGAAAATGAAGGATTCCAGATAGTATTCATCCATGGATAAGGAGCTCCTGCTAAGGGTTGTGAAACAAATGGTTGACCTAAACTAGATTGAGGCATCTGAACATAACTTTTATAGTTTCTGGTTAAAGGTTGTCCCGCAACCATAGGATATGAACCAACAAAGGGATTCCCTCTAGGTAGAGGTTGTTGCCCCCAAGAAAATTATAACCACTTGTTGGGTAAAATTGTGGATTACCTACACCGCCGAAAATCATATGAATGTATTGGTTTGAGGTCAAAGTTTGGGCAGTAGAAGTTGATAAACCAAATGACGTAGTATAAATTTGAGGAGAAGGATACGCTCCTGCAAAAGTTCCAGAAAGTGACAGATATCCAGGAGGAAATGACAAAACGCCATATAACAATGCTTTTGGATAAGTTGAAAACATAGATGTATCGATAGAAATACTTCCATAAGCCATTTCTGACATATTATTTCTTGGAAAAGAGAAAAAAGGAATGTGATGACGTGGGTGTTTGTAGCTAGATGAATGTAAAAATTCATAAGGTGTAAGGTACAAAGTTTCCGGTCGAAAAGGAGAAATAGGAAGGTCTAGAGGAGAGGTCTGTTCACCAGGAAAAAATGGACTACTGGAAGTTTCTTATTCGTTGTATACAGTAATATCTTCGATAATAATGAGACTAGGAGGAATATTCTCGGTAATAATAAGTTTTAATTTGGGTGAAGGTGGAGCAGGAGTAGGGGCTCTAATGTTTGAAGGAGACTCAAGTTTTGAAACATTAGACTCAGGTTCATAAATTTCTGGCTCAGTTAACTGAGTCTGAGACCTCACCAGTATCAGATCCTACTGTAACAGTTTCAGTAACTACTTGTACAGTTTTTTCTAAGTCAATTTCAAATCCTTGAGGTTGATTCACTTCAGTTTCAGATTTTACCATGGTAGACATTTCAGGTTGATCCGAAGATCGAAATCCTATTTATTTTTCCCTTTCAGCCTTAATTTTCTCTAATTGACTTAGTGTGTACTCAAGGAGTTTACCCTGCATTCTCCGTGAATGTATTAGTATATCATCCATGATGAATTTTTTATTAAGAACTCACAAAATATCAAGAAATCACAGCTAAAGCCTTTAAAATGTAGAAAAAAACAATTTAACACGTGGTATCAAATCTAGGAGTCAAATCACACAAACAATATTTTCATAGTGAAATCACTAGTCGCTGATGAAATTGAACGTCGTAGAAATCAATGTGAAAATATATAGATAAAGCGGATGCAACCAGTTACCCTGACTTGGTGATGAGCTCCATCATTAGATATATTTGGAGGGGTTAATAGTCACCTTTTTGCCTTCTTAGATCTCTTTTTCTTGCATTTTTATTATTATTTGGGTTTATGATGCTAGTATAGGTGGTGATTAATGATAACATACTTTGAGTGCCTAATATAAGGTTGAGTGCAGAGAATCATGATTTATTAAGATTTTTTATAAATATTTTATCACAAACACTTGGAGGAGATAGCAAGGAGAAATTATAGGAGGATTATCCACCCTCAAAGGCCGCCGAAGGATCCAAAATATTCTCTCCAACAATTCGAATTCCAGAGGCAACCAAGCAACTCAAAGAGGAGAGCACTCAGTCTTGGTTTACTTGGAGTCTAGTGGACTCAATCACCATTTTCTAGGGAGATGTTGGTAGCTTCCCTGTAGAATAAATAGAGTAGAGCTAGAGCTAGGAAGAGTTAGTCTATCCTAGTCTCGCTTCCATTTAGAATTATTGTTGTGAACTATTGAAGCTTTTTGTTTTATTCAGGGATCGAAACATTCAGAGTATGTAGTTATTATTTTATGAAATGAGCAGAGTGATTTCATTTGATTGATTTAAGTTCAAAGGGCTAGGCTCATGATTTAGGGACCAATCCATGTGCCTCAGCTTATCTGTTGTTATTATATTTTCCTTTCTGTTATTTAGCTAGTTTTTCCTCTATCATTTAAGTTAGATCTGCTTATGATAAGTTTAATTTCTATTTAGTTTTTGTGTTGCTGTATTTTTAATTGCTTATGCATAGTGAAATAGAGGAAAAAAATCCAAAATTATGGTCAAGTTTCCCCCCTCTCATCTCTTTCAATAGAGTTCGAGTAGGGCAGACCTTCCCACAGGCCAAAATTGCTTTCTGTTCGAGTTCGGGGAAGAATTTGTATTACCAATTCCAAGCCTTTCCTTCACTATTTAATCCCGCATTTTTGTATGTTTCTTGTACATGAATCTGTAGGTGTGTTTCACTTATGAGCACTGATCTTATGCTTCCATTTCCCTCCTTTACTTCTCACGTTAGTGCTGCACTTAACTTATTTCGAACACTGTTAAGCTCTTCAGCCTTACTTCTTTGTTTTTCTTCGTTCATGGTCGCCTTACCCTTTTTACGAAAAACGCGTGAAAAACAATATAGAACCAGTGAAAAACAAACCTCCGCCCTTGCTCCTCGAGAGTCCTGCCACCGTACATTGCACTTCGCAATCACAACATTTAACGATTACCTTAACACTTATTGTCCATTCCTTGCAATTGCGATATTGCAAAATCGCAAATCGCACTTCGCACCAGTTACCTTCTACCATTAACACTCACTGCTCATTCTTTGCCATTGTGAAATCTCAAATCAAAAATCTTAGATTTTTCAATGGCCACGTCATCCCCAACGCACATCACATCCCGCAGAACTTACCACATCGCAAATCGCATCCCGCAAAACTTACCACATCACAAATCACATCCCGCAAAACTTACCACATCGCAAATCGCATCCCGCAGAACTTATTACATCGCAAATCACAGCCCATAACTTTTACCACAATGCAAATTGCACTTCGCACATTTTATTATATTCCCATTAATCCTTACCTATATCCTTGTAAACTTGTGATATTGTGATTCACGACCTGCCATGTCACTCTTCGTACTTCGCACTACGCACCATTTAGTTTATTCCCATTAATCGTTACCGCTATCCTTCCAAACTTGTGATATTGCGATTCACGACCTGCCACGTCACTCTTCACACTTCACACTATGCATGATTTAGTTAATTTTGTTAAGTCCTTAATTCCATCCATTTAAATTTGTGAAGTTGCGATTGTGACATCGCACATCGCAAATTTTGCTATTGATCTCATTCTACTATCGCAGTTCTGAGTTCTTCTCGCTCCAAAGTCATTTGTTGCGTTATAATAAGGTTTCCTAAGGGTTTAACCCCCTCTGTCTGCTCCAAAGCCATTTCTCATGCTATCATAAATTTTTCTAAGGGTTTAACCCCCTCTTTTCGCTTCCAAACCCCATTTCATGTGTTAAACCCCCAATTAGCCCTCTTAGCCCTTTTTCTTCCCTCTAAGCTGCAAATTAATTATTTTTAATTAAAATTAAGGCATGGATAGTTTAGTTGCATGGATAGAAGTATGGTAGATAGATCATAGGATAGGTAGAGTGCATTTAGCCCTTTGGCCAAGTTAAGTGTGGTTTAGAGTTAATTTCCTTTCTGCTATCTTCTTTCTGTAAATTAAATTAGTTTCATTCTTGGAATTCCTTCCTAGAAATTTAGTTCAGTTTCCTTTCTGTCATTTCCTTCCAGCAATTTACTTTCCATTTTTTCTCAGATTCAAGAAATAGCACCCTTTCTTGAAGGAGAAGAGGATGACATGAACAAAATGCATCTGCTGTGTATATAGCACTGTCACCTCAAAGTTTGTACGAACCCTGGGCTGATAAAGTAAAGTAGGGTAGCCCCTGGGAGTTGCAACATTCTTGGTGCAATACCAGGGCTCACCACTTTTTGGCGTCGTTGTCGGGAAGATGTCTAATAGATATTTTGATTTTTTTTTAGCATTCTCTTATGCTTTCATTTATTTTCATGTCACTTCAGAAATATTGAAAAGTACAAAAAAGATCTGATTTTCATGCCTTGTAGGACTAGGAATACTCAAAGACAAACCTTACCTAAAACCCCCACATCACCTCCTAGCCACCTTGCACTCTTTGTGAGTGGCAGTGAGATTGAACCCCCTATAGGAGAGCCTCCTAAATATTTTGAGGATCCTATTGGGGAAGAAGAAGAAGACCTTGTTTCAACTGAGGGACCTGCTTCACCTATCTTAACCATGGCTGGGACATAGAGAGCCTTTCCCATAAGAGAGGCATATGGGGACACTAAGATGAAAAACATTAGTCCCTCAGCTCTTCCACACTTCTATGGAATTACCTCTGAGGACCCTGACACATTCATGTTTGAAGTTGCTATTGTCTGTAGGACTTATGACTACATCTTTGATGATCAGAAGTTGAAGCTATTCCCATCCACCCTTAAGGATGCAACCTTGCGCTGGTTCATGGGTCTGCCTGGGGATATCATCACTACCTAGGCACACATGGAAGAGACCTTTGGCAGCAAGTACAAAGACTACTGTAGGTCCAAGGAAACTAAGGATGAGATATTTAGGATGACTCTAGGGCCTGATGAATCCCTAGAGGATTATGAAGAGAGGTTTAAATTGAACTATAAGAGAGCCAACTATATTCTTGATCCTGACTCACTCAAACTTGTACTTCTTTGAGGGATCAGTGAAGAGATGATAGAAACCTTGAATATGTTATCAGGAGGAGATATCTACCAACAACCCTATGAAACAATCAAAACTGTCTTCTGAAACCATTCTAGGGAATTTAGGAAGAAGGGAAGAGCTAGCCAAAGTACATCCAATCCCCCTTCCTCTTCCACCTTCATAAAACATGAGATTGGAAACATGCTAGAGGACTTTAAGAGTGACATGCTACACACCTTTGCTTTGCAAATGGACACAATACAGGTCAAAAGGAAGCAAGAGGAAGCAGAGAGAGCCATGGCCATATTTTTTCCTAGATGTACCGAGAAACACCCAAGAAATGAATTTCCACTGAATTTCATAGAGGTTTTCTTAGTCTGTGAAGAGAATCATGCCACAGAAAAGTGTCCCTCCTTACCTAGACTTAAGGTTGTATATCAAGGTGGGGAAACAATGCCAGAGCTACTCTGTTTCATCAATCAGAGAAGGCCTTAGGGCCTTCGACCATATCAACAATGTATGCAAGGTGAACCTCACTCTTACTATTATAACAATCAGAGTGAACCCATGAAACCTTGGTACACCCACACTCCTCCATCCTGGTCTACACCTCCTACTTGGCCTTCCAACCCTTCATATCATCCTCAGCCAGTAAACCAACCATTTCAGTAGTATGTTCCACAACAACCTTAGTGGAAAAATCCATCCCAAGGGTGGAGACCTAAACAAAATCAACTACCTTCTCTAATGCCTCCACCCCAACCTCAACCTCAGTTTACTCATGCTGCTCCACCTAGGCTACCTATACCTACACAACCCAATCCGAACCTAAAAAATAGACAGGAACAACAGGCTCCCAGTGGAGAAACATCGCATACAACTTACGTAATGGAGATACAGGAGGTTAATCTCAGGTCGGGAAGAGTACTCCCAGACAACCATCCCCCATCTCCACCTGTAGAGGTTGAAGAGGAAAAGGAAGAAGATAACAATAAGATCCAACAACCTCCTTTTCCTGAGCTCTTGATCCACCCTAATTAGCACACCCAAGAGGAGACTGAACTCCTGAGAGAATTGGAAAATTTGTGTGTAAAGATACTAGTTCTCTAGGCCATTAAGGATGTCCCTATCTACAATAGGCTCATCAAAGAAAAGTGCTTCAAGAAACCTAGAAGGAGGAAGAGAGATACCCCCACCATCAATGTGGTAGGACAACTATCTAACCTGATGCTGGGGAAGGTGATGTTTCCAAAATACCTGGACCTTGGTATTCCAGTTGTTGATGTACATATAGATGGTGTCATAGTCCCCAAAAATCTAATTGATTTAGGGGCTACCATCAATATCATGACCAAGGAAACTATGTTGAAACTCAATCTCCAAGGTAATTTGAGGAAAACCGCAATAGTTCTGCAACTTGCATATCGGTCCACAATAACTCTGAAAGGAATTGTTGAGGATGTTATGGTTACCATTTACTCTTGGGAGTATCCTAAAGATTTCCTAGTCCTGCATCCAAAAACCAAATTTAATGTTTATCCTATCATCTTAGGGAGACCTTGGCTAGCCACTACAGACCCTTATATTAGATGTCGGGCCGGAAACATGACTATAAAAAATGGGCCATTGTCTAAACAGTTAGTGTTATATCCTCCAACCCAACCTTCCATTGATCATGATCTCCCTATATGGTAGGAGGATTAAGAAGATGAGTTATATAATACTGCTCCTATGTGTACCATAGATGTTATCCTTAGAGGGGGGCAGCTTGATGAAGATGAACTCATCGACCATGCCATTCCAAACTAGTCCTCCTAGTCAAAGAGTATGAAAGCCAACCTTGGATGGAAGTGCAATCAGTTGAGACAACATCTAAAACCACCAAGGCTGTCGAGTTTGGCCCATCCAGATCTCTGAAAATCAACCCAAACCTCTCAAATGAAGAAGAGAAGCAACTATGCCAACGTTTGAAAGAAAATATTGAAGCATTTTCTTGGGATTACAAGGACATAAAAGGGGTGCATCCTTCAGTATGAAGACATCACATTTACATCAAAGAAGGATGCAAGCCTATGAGACAACCCCAAAGAAGAATGAACCAAAATCTAAAGGACATAGTCAAAGAAGAGCTGCAAAAACTATTGGATGTGGGGTTCACATATCCTATATCCGACAGTGAGTGGGTATCTCCTCTTTTCCTAGCCCCAAAGAAGAATGGGAAGTGGAAAATTTGTGTTGATTATCAAGAACTTAACAAAGCCACCAAGAAATACCATTTCCCTTTACCCTTTATAGAACAAGTGTTGGATGGCCTTGCAGGGAAGAAGTTATTTTTCTTCTTAGATGGGTTCAATGGGTACAATTAGATTCAAATCAGCCCTGAAGACCAGGATGCGACTACTTTCACCTGCCCTTGGGGTACCTTTGCTTATAGAGTCCTACCCGTTGGGTTATGCAATGCCCCAGCCACCTTCTAGAGAGCTGTCCTGAGCATCTTTTCTGAGTTAGTCCATGACTGTGTCAAAATTTACATGGATGATTTCACACCATATGGGGATGAATTCCAGGAAGCTCTCTCCAATATGGGTAAAGTAATAAGAAGGTGCATTGAGATGCATCTCTCCTTGAGCCCAGAAAAGTGTGAATTCCTGAAGAAATAAGGGGTGGTATTAGGACACTCCATATCCCAAGTAGGAATACAGGTAGACCTGAAAAAAATCACTAGCATCAAAAGGGTACCTCCTACTCAAAAGTAGAAAGATGTTAGGAGTTTCTTAGGCTTAGTTGGTTACTATAGAAGGTTCGTCAAAGATTTCAGTAAGGTGGCTTTGCCATTATTTGGTTCATTGGCCAAAGATTATGAGTTTCTTTGGTTTGGTCCATGTCAAGAGGCTTTTGAGCTCATTAAGAAGCAGTTGACTGCCGTCCCCATCCTTCGAGGTCCGAATTGGACTCTTCCTTTCCACATCCACTCTGATGCATCCGAAAAAGCTGTAGGGGCATCATTAGGACAATTAGAGGACAAAATCCCTTATGCCATTTATTTCATCAGCAATAATTTCTCCAAAGCCGAGCTGAATTATACTATTACTGAGAAGGAGATGTTGGCCATTTTCCATGCATTGAACAAATTCAGGCATTATGTCACTGGATATTAGACCTTTGTTCACACTAACCATGCAGCCATCAAGTATTTAATGAACAAACCAGATGTTAATGCTAGAATAATTACATGTTTGTTACTTTTGTAGCAATTTGATTTGACTATTGTTGATAAACCTGGAAAGGAAAATGTTGTTGCAGATTTTTTGTCCAGGTTATTTCTCCCTGCAGGTGAAGAAGAAATGGTGGATGAACAACTGCCAGATGAACACCTCTTTTCCATATCATCATTGTTACCATGGTTTGCTGATATAGCCAACTACTTGGTTGCTGGAAGACTCCCTCCTAATATTTCATTAAGGGAGAGGAGTAGAATCATCAGAAAAAGTGCCCATTTCACATGGATTGGGGGGAATCTCTTCAAGCTAGGTCCTGATCAAATCCCAAGAAGATGTGTGAGGGAGGAAGAATTTTTTGATATCCTCTCTGAATGTCATGACAACCCATGTGGAGGTCACTTTGTTTCAAAGATAACTACTTACAAAGTTTTGCAGGTGGGTTACTATTGGCCTACCCTTCACCAAGATTCCAAAAGATACACCAACAGGTGTGACCAGTGCCAAAGGATGGAGAAACCCACACAAAGGGATGAAATTCCTTTACACCCTCAGGTGGCTCTTGAGCCATTTGAAAAGTGGGGCATGTACTTTGTTGTACACATTGATCCACCATTCAGACAAAAGAAGCATATCATAGTCTGCATTGATTACCTGACAAAGTGGGTTGAAGAAAAAGTAGTGAAGGTAGAAACTGAAGAAAAAGTAGTAGAATTTTTGAGGGATAATGTGTTTTACAAATTTGGATATCCCAGAGAAATAGTCACTGATCAGGGATCACAGTTCACCTCTCACCTCATTGAGAATGTTTTGAGGAATCAAAAGATTAAGCATATAACTTCTACTGCCTATCAGCCTCAGGCGAATGGCCAAGTAGAAGTAACTAACAAATATTTAGAGAGCATCCTCACTAAGGTTGTGAGCAACATAAAAAAATATTGGGCAGATAGATTGGTAGAAGCTACTTGGGCCTACAATACCACTTGGAAGATGTAATATTCCCATATGGGAAAAGCAGGAATATAGACAAAAACCATGGGAATAGCAGTGTAAACATTAGATCAAAACATGAGGCCAATATGGAGACCTTTAATTAATCATAACAACAACAAAATATGTATAAAAAATGGGCCACAAAGTATACAACAAGATATAACAAGCCTACAATATACAAAACTCTCAAAAGAGGTGTTGCTACTATATATCAAAATGTCGGAAGACTGCTACAACGCAATCATAGAAGCACTACTACAGAAAATGAACATACAAAATATGAGGGGCTGATATATGCCTCAAAAGTTACAACAAATGTAGATCTAGGCACTATACAACCTCCAATGAAGAACCCCAAAAGGGTTTTTAGCAATACACCAATACAGAATATTTGAATCAAAGCCCTAGGGCTGAAGATTCACTGCAACATATAAAATGGAAGGATGGGGCTGATATTATATAAAAAATAATGCAACCTCCTCCAATATATCCTCTATATGAAAGGTTGATCCCTTCACTAGAAAACCTCCTCCCCAAATGGTGTACTGAAACCACCCTGCAACTCCTCCCTCAAAATAATGTAGTCCAAGACAAAAACTGCATTGTAGGGGCAAATAAATAAGTGTCCTAATGCCAGATGATGAAAACAAGCTCAAGAGCCTTCCTTACTATCCTCCCAATGGAAAGGAACCCTTCTCCACTGAAAATAAGCACTTAAGTGACCCAAATATGTTCTCCACTGTTGCAACCTACAACACAACCCAACCCTCAACAGGATCTGTGTTGTAGATGAAAGATGAAGCTTGGCCTAATTCTTGAATGTGGAATGTAGTGAAAACTCTTCCAAGAGGCCTCTGAAGGAAAGAGGTGGGATTCCCGATCAGGAACACCCTGTGCTAAACAACATTTCAATCTTAGCCAAACAACCAAAGAAAGCTATATGTCTAAACATACCATATATCAAAACATAAACATATCATAAGCTCCATAATATGGCTGCCATCCTCTTCCTTATATAATTAATGAGCTTCCTAACCCTAAGCCCGATTCATTTATGACACTACTTCCATGCAATGAGTCTCCATCTAAAACTGCATTGTCCCTCATTGAATGCCACTACTCCATGACATCGTTGTTGATTTGGTCAAATTTGACCCATTCAAGGTGTTCCAACCCCTTTTCACACACAAGGGTGCTCAATTAAGCTGCCAATATGTCATCCTTTCACATTGGCATTGGTTTTATTCTTATTTAAGGAGGTTTATGGATCTCCATATCCTATTATTCATTAAACAACAAAGTAAAAAAAAAAAAATTAATATTCCAACTAGCTCATGGCTAATTGGGAATATTACAGTCCTCCCCTTTGAAATGTTGCTTGTCCTCAAGCAACTGACATGGCGAGTGCTGCAACTCTTCTCCTTCACCATTGGTGACACCTCCATGTGATAATATTCCCTCATAAGCTAAGTGTCTCCCAATCCACCCCTCCATGAAATTCTCCTCCCAAGTTCTCATGAGATGCAAATGATTCATCCCACAAGGAAGCAATAGATCGAATGAAATAATCATGGTTTTCCCAATGCTCTCCCTGAAACATGTAGCATAATGAACATGGATAATCTCTCTCCTAAAGGGCACTTCCAATTCTCCCATTCTTACTCCATTCATTCCCATAAAAATAATAAGTACATCATCAATGTATGGGATCAAAACCAAGTACATATAAATAACAATATGCAAAAATGGAGGTGGATCATAGTCCCACATGTAGAACCAGTGCAATATATCTCCTGACTGCATCGAATAATGATATGGTAAGTGGTTTCACCACCACTTACTTGCTGCCATAACTTTCTCACATGTTCTGAAAATGTGAGAAATGTTTGGTGCCTTTGGAGTGCACCCAAAGTGGTAAATAATCTCCCTATATCCTCCTAGGGAGTGGCCATGTTCAGAAATGTTTAAAGCCCAAAGTTGGCCATGAAGTTTATATGGAATAATGCTCCTCCTTAGAGAAATGGCTTGCATATACATGGTAAAGGAATGCAAATAATCATCAAGTGAAACATCATGCACATAAACATGTTCCTTACCATAATTTATGCTCATACAAATGGAGTGGTTCGTAGATAGATCCCCTCTCATCCCAAAAGAGGAAAGAGGTGGTTCTGATAACTCCTCCATAGAGTTATGTATCTCTCCCATCTCCACATGATCCATGCATCTCCTCAAATGCTGATATGTCTCCTCTTCAAAGCCTTCCCAAGTGTATCCCTCCATGATAGTGTTGTAGTCTCTCATGGAATAAGTATGGCTGAAGAGAAAATATTCATGTGCTCTTTGTAGTAACTTCTCCTTGAACTTGGAAGCTCTAGATACGAATATCCTACCATGATAGTAGATGAATTCATCTTGGACTGAATAGCCCTCCTCTTGAAACTAGTCATCAAGTATCATACATGTAAAAAGATCCTTGGAATAATCCACCAACAGCTGGGATTTCCAATAGGGATCTATCCTCCATAGTGATAGCACTGATGATATATCACAAAGAACATCTGGCATATGGTTGTCCTTCTCTTTGAAATCTCCCATGCCAAAGGTACATACCAAGATGATTCTATCCTCCCTCTACTGCTCCTCTTGTAACTGCTCATGCTCAAGTAAAGGTTGAAGCTTTTGGAGGTTAGTCTTCCACGGGGAGCTATCACCTATCCAAAAATTCCTGAGTTTGACCAAAGCATGCATGAGTGGCCACCATCTTCTATATGTGGAAGACTTCTCCCCAAGTGAGAACATCTTCTGAGCCACCAAAGTTAAGGAATAATCTCCTTGCACCATGATGGTGTCATCCTCCAATCCCTCAACATCTTCTCTCAGCGCAAGATGAGATATGAGAGTGGGTAATGATGATAGTGGGAGAATATATCCCTCCTCCTTGAGTCTACCCAAGACTCTCTATGTTGTGTCATAACCCTCCAATGTTCCCATTCCTCCTGGATATATGAATGGTGCATCATGATGTCAGACATGCCTCACCAAAACTAGATCAGGTGGCCTCCCAGGTGGTTTGCCACAAAATAGTTATGTCTCATGGGCCATTCTCGTATGCATAATAGATGGAACTACCATGCCCTTGCTTCCATTGCACAAATATTACTCTGTTTTCTGTGTGGAAGTTTCCTGATAATGGGGTACCACTCTCATTGATGCAAGAGTCCCTCTAATTGGAGCAGTTGTTCCATCCTCGCCTCCTGATTGTGGTGGATCATCTCTTGCTATTCTAGCGCTGTGACCCCTTTTTTTTTCTTCTGATTTTTCCTCCTCATCATCTGAGAAGACCTCTATGTAGTGTGCCTTTCCTACTGCACATATATGTTCGGGTGCCCAAGATTCTTGGCATGTGAAACAAAGATTCCTTCTCCTCAAATCTCTCCGGACATCATCACTAAGAGGCACTTTGTTTTGGCCCTCCTTTGAAAGAGGAGCCTTCTCTTCTTTTAATTTAGATGTAAAATAGGGCTTTGATTGAAATGTTTCCTTTGATTTTGGCAAGAAATATTGTAGATCTCTAGACCTTTCAATGACATCTTGAAGGGTAGTGGGCTTGGTAGACTTAAACAACTCATGAAGAGGTTCTGCTAACCCATCAATGAACATATAAACCCTTCTTGTTGTAGATAAATAAGGAACCATAAGAGAAAGTTTTAAAAACTTAAAAATATAAGTTTGTGGATTACCTGAATTTTTGAGCTTTTCTAGCCCCATGAATGGTGCCTCAATATCTCTTTGATCAAAACTCTCCACCAACCTCCTTGTGAACTCTGAATATGCAGTCACATTGGCATGACCCAATGTAGGCAAGCCATGGAACCACCAATCATGTGCCTCACCCTCAAGGTGCAGCGTTGCTATCTTAATGGCCTCCATCTCTAGTACTTTGTTCAGCTAGAAGTAGATGTCAAGCTTCTCTACCCATGATTTGGCAGTGAATTTTTATGACCCATCAAAGTTCGGTAAGAAAAATCTACCCATAGTTCGGTGTAGATCATGATTCTGAATGAATCCTCCACCTCTATTATGATGCCTGGGTCTCCTATTGTCCTTGATATAACAAAATTCTTGAAAACTCAAGTGATCCTTGAATCTCTGAGATTGAGAGTCATACTCCATGAAATAGTCTTCAAGAGTTTCATGTTCTTCAAACCCTTCATTTCCCACTCCTAAGAATATAGGCATCGTAGAGCGTTGGGAAACTTGTTGCTGCTTCACTGGTTGATCACTCCAGTGATGAGAAATGTCGGAGCCTTCACCATGCATAAATCCTTTAGGGGATTCCTTGTATCTATCCATCCTCATCTCCTTTATTTCCCTAGCAATGTCTTGCATAGTTCGAAGAAGTAGCTTTGGATACTCCTTCTCTTCATCTTCTCCTGATAAGGGGGTTTTACCCTTGTCTTCTTTATCATCTGTATAATCGAACTTCCGATTTCTTCTTCTAAGATAACTCTTCTCTCTATCTATGAGAGGATATCCTTCTTCTAATGACATATTGGCTTTCAATATGCACAGGCTGAGCCAATATTATGCTCTAATACCACTGTAATATTCCCAAATGGGAAAAGTAGTAATATAGACCAAAAACATGGAAATAGTAGTGTAAACATTAGATAAAAACATGAGGCAAATATGGAGACCTTTCATTCATCATAACAGAAGAAAAATATGTATGATAAATGGGTCACAAGATATACAACAAGATATAACAAGCCTCCAATGGAAAAAACCCTCAAAAGAGTGCTGCTACTATATATTAAAATGCAGGAAGGCTGCTACAGAAAATGAACATACAAAAGACAAGGGGCTGATATATGCCTCAAAAGTTACAACAAATATAGATCTAGGCACTATACAACCTCCAATGAAGAACCCCAAAAGGGTTTTTAGCAATAAACCAATACACAAGATCTGAATCAAAGCCCTAGGGCTGAAGATTCACTGCAACATATCAAATGGAAGGATGGGGCTAATCTGATATAACAAATAATGAAACCTCCTCCAATAGATCCTCTAGATGAAAGGTTGATGCCTTCACTAGAAAAAATTCTCCTCAAATGGTGTACTGAAACCACGCTGCAAATCCTCCCTCAAAATAACGCAGTATAAGACATAAACTACGCTGTAGGGGCAAATAAATAAGTGGCTTGATGCCAGATGCTACAAATAAGCTTAAGGTCCTTCATTACTATCCTCCCAATGGAAAGGAACCCTTCTCCACTGAAAATAAGCACTAAAGTGACCCAAATATGTTCTCCACTGCTGCAACCTGCAACACAACCCAACCCTCAACATGATCTATGCTGTAGATGAAAGATGAATCTTGGCCTAATGCCTGCATGTGGAATGTAGTGCAAAATCTTCCAAGAGGCCTCTCAAGGAAAAAGGTGGGATTCCTGATCAAGAACACCCTGTGCTAAACAACACTGCAATCTTAGCTAAATAGCCAAATAAATCTATATGTCTAAACAGACCATATATCAAAACATAAACATATAATAAGCTCCATAATATGGCTGCCATCCTCTTCCTTATATAAGAAATGAGCTTCCTAACCCTAAGCCCCATTCATTTATGACACTACTTCCATGCAATGAGTCTCCATCTAAAACTGTGCTATCCCTCATTGAATACCACTACTCCATGACAACGTTGTTGATTTGGTCAAAGTTGACCCAGTCAAGGTGTTCCAACCCCTTTTCACACACAAGGGTGCTCAATTAAGCTGCCAAGATTTCCTCCTTTCACATTGGCATTGGTTTTATTATTATTTAAGGAGATTTATGGATCTCCATATCCTCTTATTCATTAAACAATAAAGTAAAAACACAAATTAATATTCCAACTAGCTCATGGCTAATTGGGAATATTACATAAGACAACAACAAGATTCACTCCTTATGAACTAGTCTATGGTAAGAAAGCTCTACTTTTAGTTGAGTTTGAATTCAATACTTTAAGAATGGCAGCTAAATTAATTCTAGATCTAACAAATTTCCAAAAAGAGATGTTACTACAACTAAATGGATTGGATTAGTTCAGAATGCAAGCACTTCTTCACACAAAGGTAGTTCAACTGCAAAGGAAGGTATGGCATGACAAGAACATCAAAGAAAAGACCTTCCAAGAAGGAGATTGGGCACTATTGTATGATTCAAGGTTTAAAGACTTCAAAGGAAAGCTGATGAAAATATGTTCGGGACCTTACATAGTGGAGAAATGCTTTGATAATGGCGTGGTTCAAATTAGGACCATAGATGAGGAAGGAATCCCCTTGCTTGCCAATGGTCATAGACTTAAAATTTACAATAAGCCTTTGTCAAGGGTAGAATTCATCAATTCAATAAGCAGAGAGGTGTATGTGCTGGGAAACTCTATAGTTTCCCACACCTCCTGAAAGCAAAAAAAAAAAAAAAAATCTTGTGGGTTGAACCTAGATGGAGGCAGCTCACTTGCTCCAAAAAAAAAAAAAAGGGAAAAAAAGAATAAATATCCATGGGTGAAAAACTCTCTGAGGTGCCCAAGGAAAGTTTGTGGGTTGAAAACCTATATGGAGGGTGTTATCACCAAATTGAGTCCTGTTGGGCTGCTTCAATGGTCAACTTGGAGTAACTCTTTCAAACCAGTCTTGTGACTGAAGCTTAGCTTCTTTAGTCTGAGAGGGCTTTCTCAAAGGGGTTTATGATATTGATTAATGATATAAGATAGATGGCTAACTCTATTATTTATGTCTTGGTTTCATATGTTTTTAGGTTGAGAAGAAAAATGTTTGCTACCATTGGGCTATGGAGTCAGTGACAGGGATCTCAATAAAAAAGGCTTTCCTTGTGGAAGCTGAGGCATGTAAATATTTAAATGAAGGAGCAACACATGCAGGAAATTTTCAATAACTTGAGGTTCAAAGGAAGTCGGAGCATGAAATACATGAATTCTGAGTAATGAGAAATCAAGACATTGAAGGTAAAATATTAAGAGAGATATACCATAGCTTAATACTTAAAGGAAGTCAGAGCATGAACAATCATGAGTTCTGAGTAATAAGAATTAAGACATGGTATATCTCTCTTAATAGTTTACCTTCAATGTCTTGATGTCTCATTACTCATAATTCGTGTATTACATGCTCTGACTTCCTTTGTGTTAGTCATCAGTAATTTTTGCCTTCATAGATGACGAAATGATTTCCCTAGATTTATAGAAACAAAGTTCATGAACATTGTGAGTTCTATAAATCTCACTGCCTTCATCACCCTTAAAGATAAATTTTCACTATTTGATCATTTCATCAGGTCAAGCTCTGCTTACCAGTCCCAGAAAACCCATCAGGGGCTTATGTCACTCCTTTGTCCATATTTTGTCACCTTTGGCCCAAATCCTCTATTTTGTTTTGCTTAAACTCCCCACTGCTACCTAAGGCCACCAATCAAACAACTCTTTTATGTCTCCCAAAAATACCCCAAGCATTGATAGTCTCAAAACTATCTCTGCAGGCTCTTTAGATAAATCAAATACATTGGATTTTGGACCTTCAATACATCAATTTATCAGAAAACTCTGTTTTACACTTGATGACCCCAAAATCTAAGTTTTTTAGTCCAAATCCAAGTCCAAGGAACCTTCCAATAGGTCACCTAGGGTTTCACAAGTCATCGGGTGGATTTGGTACCCTAAAAAGCTATGTTTTTCCTGTATAAAGATACTATTTTCAAAGAAGAAAAGGGACAAGTGACTTTGTCCAAAACTGATCAAAAGTGTCATTCAAAGAAAGGGCTCTTTCGCCTAGTGCACAAATTCTGCAAGGGACAGGTGCCCTTGCTCACATTACTAAAAAAAGATCAAGATGGCCATCGATCTAGAAAAGAGGTAAGGTAAATGGGAAAATCATCACAAGAAGACCATCAACAGCAAAGAGAAAGCAACAGACATATGTTTTGGAGAATCAGGGTTTTTTTTTACTGATTTGGCCAAACAAGTGAATCAGTACAAGAACTACAAAGACAGAAGGTCACCTTCAACTTCATCTAGTGCACATTTAATATTCTTTAGAAATTATAAATGAGTTTTGAAAGGTTTTAGAGAACTTAGAAGACAACACTATTTACTTTTTTCTAAGAGCCCTAAAACCTAGGAGTTTGGGAAGGATGAAAAACAGGTCAAATGATGATGATAAAGCCTCCTTCATAACAATAGATGGCATTCAAAGGGTTTCAAGTTGCCCTCTAGGTTTTGACAAAGAGGCACTAATTCCACCTCACCCAAAAGGATCAAAGGAAGCAGACATCAGCATTAATTCACTGCACCAAGGGAAGAAAGTGTTAAAGGGTATTAGTACAAACACCCCTCAAAATGATCAAAAGGAAGGCAAGCATGAGGTAAAATTTCCCTAGGAGGTAATTATGATAAGCATAGGTTCACTGTTGAAGAAAAGCAGGTCTCAAACTCCAAAAAGGACAGTGATCAAAGGCAAAAGTTGTGTACGCACCTGCAAAAACAGAAGTGGCCAAGGGGAGACACAAAATGTTTTAAACTGCTAAATTTTCCCACCAGAGATATACCACTATCAAAATGATCAAAGGAACAAATGTGTAATTTTTCTAAAAGAAGAGAAGCCTCCAAACAAGGATTTCCTTATCAAAATTATATTCTGCAAAAGATAACTAGCCATGAATGACACTTCTGTAGGACTGTCAAAGATGGCTACTTACAGGAAGATTGAGAAGGTCAAACAAACCCAATGTTTATCACAATGGTGGCACATGTGGAAACTAAAGAAGTTGTTGATGCTTTCTGCTAGGGTTTTCACACCGAAAGGTTTTTCACTGTCTCAAAGAGAAAACATGACAGAATATCAGTTTAAAGAAGGTCAAAATTCTTCTTTTCAGTTTATTCACCAAGTAATCAAAGGCATAAAGATGCGGGGCTGAAGACTCCAAGGAAAAAGTGCCAAAAATGATCACAAGCTTACTGTTTACAAGTGTTGAAGTTAATGAGAGGGATAAAGTGAAGAAAACCTTCAAAAAGAGCACTAATGTCACTGTTTACCTTTTTCCCTCAAAACTGTCAAAATGACCTTTGCCTTTCAAGAAAAGACTCACGTTTTCAAGTATGGGTAAGAGGCACATGTTTGAGATTTTTTAAGAGTTTGTCAATTTAAAGAGAGCATCAAGATGATGTAGCAAAGAAAAAATCATTTTTCCTCAAGGTCCTGCCACCTACAGGACAAAAAGAACAAAAAAGATAGTGAAAAAGTGAGAAGGGAAATAAACATTAGAAAGTGGGTTTTAATCATGAAATATTTTTCAAAAGGAGTATAAGAGTCTTATTTACCTCCTCCCCAAACTCATTTGTGTCTTTGAAGAAGAAGCAGAGCCGTTGAAAGCAATTTTTAAAAGGTTTTCTGCGAAAAATTGTGGAATTTTTTAGGCGCTACGCACCGATGGAGGCGCTACACATAGAGCCGTCGGCACTGCACACAGGGGAGGCAGAGATAGTGTTAAAACACACTACGCTACACAAAAAATAGGAGGCTCTACACACTGGCAGAGGCACTGCGCTCAAGCCCAGGTTCAGCCTGACTCACCCCCAAACCCTTCGGCAGTACACACAGGCCTGCCAACAGCTCGACCCGACCCAATGCTACGCACAGGGAAGACTCGACAGGAACGGCTTGTCGGGTGGCTCTACGCACAAAGGGGATTTGGCTGAATTTGCCCGAAATTTTTCCAAAATCAGTTTTTTTTCTCCTCAAGGTTGGCCCCAGGCTCCTGCATGAGTTAAGCAAGGTTGGTGGTCACTTTCTTTACCCTCCAAGTAATCTTTTTCATTCGTAATAAAAGAGAGTAACCCTAACCTAAGTTGGCTAAAAACCCTAATCTTCATGGCCAACTATCATTTAACCCTCTAGGGCAAGGAATTACAAATCGGAGAGTTGTCATTAGCATAAAGACACTCAATACAAGCTAAGCCTCCTCCTAAACTCTGAAAGCATTCCTAGACCTACTTCATTTTGCCCTCCATTTGCTAAAAGTTTTCCCTCACCATCCCTCATTCTTCCTCCCTAGACCTAAAGCTCTCTTCAAGCAAAAAACCACTTTGTTCAGGGATATAATCTACCACCATGTCTGGAGAAGATATCAGTACCAGTAGTGATGAAGGCCAAAGGCCTATCAAGCCAAAACACAAGGGAGGAAGAACTAATAGGTTTGAGCCCTTGGATACAATTAAAATCACCTCTTCTCCCATGATCCTTGCATTTTTTCAAGATTTTTGATGCTATCAATTATGTGAGAAGGTTAAACAAGTCCAAAACCACTCATTTTTGACTAGGTTGTTCATTCTCAGCCTACAAAACCATCAAGTCAACCTAGCAGGAGTAAATTTTGAACTCTCATCTGAATCCATTGCTAAAGCCACAAGAATACCAGATATTGGTGAGAGATGTTTCAAGCATAAAAAATTGGCCTTAAGCTACTATGAGCCCTTCCTAAAACCTAGTTACAAACAGGGCTGCAAGGATGTTTTCCCCTTCTCCCACCTGCTAGAGAGATATGCCCTACTGATGAGGCAGATTATCAATTACTTCACTTGTGAGGGAAGGTACTCCAGGATTTATTCATATCACATAAGGTTGCTAATGCACTTCACCAGGGTTAAATTGATAAACCTACAATACTATCTCTACCAGAGCATTGACAAGATGGCTTCAGTGGTCAAGAAAAGGAGTTATGCCCACCAAATGCAAGGCCTTTTTCACCACTCCTTGATTAAGATGATTTTTTTTCACCAGCTAGAGCAGCAGGGAATTCCTTGGGAATTTTTTATCTCACATGATGTATTTACAAATCCCCAAGCCTTCATTCAGAAAAATTTTCCTTCCACTTCACATTCACTTACCTCCACTCCTCCATCACCTCCACCTATGCCTTCTCCACAAAGAAACTTACCTCTTTCTTCTTCCCCTAATGCATCTAATGAAGATGATGATAGTGATAATGAGGAACAAGCAGATGGCAGTGGAGATGAAGAAGACAGTAGGTCAGAGACATAGTTTAATGAGGAACAAGGGGGTGATAGCAGCAATGAGGAAACAAAATATGATGATGGAAATGATGAAGATAGTGGGGCAGACACTAAGTTTAATAAAGAAGATCATGAGGATGATGATGACATGGAGGAGAGAGATGAACATGGCAGTCATGAAGACAAAGACAATGAGCACTTGGAGCAAGACAGTGATGGTGATGATACAAATGAATCACTCCCAAGTACAGAAAAAGGTATTGTTGATGAGCAAGATGAAGACACAGAGGATAATGAAGGAAATGATGAGGATGATAGTCAACAAGAATATGAATAGGACAACCAAGAGAAAAATGTACATGAGCATGATAGTGAGCACATTCATAGTGCAAACAGTGACCATATTAATGAAGATGATGAAGTTGAAGAAACAGAAGGAGACGATGAGGAAATAGAAGATCAAAAACAGGGAAATGATGAAGTTGAAACAGAGTTTGAAGAGGCACGCAGTGACCAAGGCAATGACATTGATAAAACAATCAGTGATGAGCAAGACAACCAAAGAGATAGTCATGATAGTCATGACACAAATCAGCCTCCTAATGATAATGAAAGTGAAGATAGCCCAGAAGATGATGAAGAAAAAGACCTTCATGAGGAACAAGGTCAAAGTGAGGCAAGTGAGGAAGGTGATGATCAATTTGAAGGCCAATATGGAAGTATGGAAAAAAGTGAAGACAATGAAGATGAGGATGCTAAAACTTAAGAAAGAAGTGAACCAATGAGGCATAAGGTGACTCATAGAAGCCATGGAAAAAATGAAAAATCTGGTGACAATAATAACAAGGGTCAAATTAATGATGAAAACACATTCAAAACTACCATTGTCACTCCTCTCACATGCACATATCATAGAGGGAAGAGAGATGTGTTTGCTGCCTCAAAAAGGCAAAGGGCCATCTCTTCTCAAGCTATCAAGCCATTGGAAAAGGGCAAGGAAAAGATGGAAATAAGTGAGTAGCAAGTAAAGGTGAGGAGAAGTAAGAGAATCAAGAAAAATTCTCAAGAGCCTCAATTCATTGATCTAGACAGTGACAATGAGGACAAAGAGATGGCCACTAGATTGCTACTCTTAACCAAAGATGCACAACTTAGGGAGTGGGAAAGAGATTTTGAGATGGCACAAGCTGTCATTCAGTATTACAAATATGAGCACAGGCATTTCAAGAAGGTGAAAAGGGACCTTGCCCTTCAGAAGAAAATGACCAAGTACTATGCAAAGAAAAACATGCTTGCTTGTTCCAAACTGAAGGAGGCCCTCATGGAGCTAGAAAACCTAAAAAGGGAAAAAGAGCACGATAGACTTGGATTTTTGGCTGAGGCTTCTCAACAGGTGTCCAATACCTCTTGAGGGACCTCTCCACAAATTTTGGGCCAAATTGAGCAAAATTTTGTGTTTTTGAAATTTTAAGGCCACTGTGCGTAGCACCCTAGGCGCTACACACAAATTTGGTGCATCATCAGCTTGAAAACTTTATATTTTTGGATTCCTCTCATCACCAGTAGTCTGATCACAAAATTTTAGATCATTTGGAGCAGTTTTGACCCCCCAAAAGGTAAACAAACATCAAAATTTTGACCTTTCTGCCTCATTTTCAGGCAAGGTGCTGCGCACAGAGAAGTGTTGGGAGAAATTGTTTTTGGATAGGAAAATGGAACTCATTCAGGAAAAAGAAAGAATTTCTGGAAATTAGACTCATCAGGCTTTCCAACGAGCCATCACAGAGCCAAATCCGGCATCGGGAAGGGGTCCAAAACTAAACCACAAAAGACCCTATTTTCTATTGAAGTGGTGCTGCGCACAAAAATTGTCTACTGTGTTTTGGACCAAAAGTCAACAAAACACACTCATTTATTGAAAATAGATATTTTTGAGTTTTTTGAGGCAAAACACTCTAGAATTAAGTGCAAATAGTTATTTTGGCATTTATTTCTTGGGATATTATGTGCCTTGGGCCTTGCATGGTCTCTTGGTCATAAATGACATTTATGGTTAAATTTGACATTTTCCTACCATATATAGGGTTTTAGTCCTCCTTTGCTCCATATATGGAGCATGAGGCCCCTATGTATTTTTTTTGGCATTTGATGAGCTTGAAGAGCAATATACATGGTTTTATGAGCTTGGAGAAGAAATTTGTTTTATGAAGTTGATGAATGGCTTGTTTGGCTTGATGATGGAGAAGCTTGTTTGCAGGATTCCTTAGCTTGGTGAATGGTGATGTCTTCTTAACTTGTTTATGTTTTCTTGTTCTCATTATGTTTCATCCTTCTTGGTTGCTATAAATCAGAAAAGTATAGGCTGAGACATGCTCTTTGAGGCACCTCAGTCCTCCTGTTTGTTATAGCTTTGATGTTTTTCTCTGTTTGGTCATCTTAAGGAATTCTTGTTTGCTCCTTAGGTCCACCAAAACTTGCTTTTGTTTCATGTATGGTTATCATGCTAGTTTAGAGGTATGATTCACGGTATGCCCTGCTTATTTAAAGCTTTCAAAACTCTATCTTGAAAACTTTCCTTGGAATATTGTTTGCTAGGTTAAGTCAAAGAGGTCTCGTTCGATCTTGCCCTTTGTCCATGCCTACCAACTTGTTTCAAAGTTCTCAATAGTTTGATAAATGATGTTTAGGAGTTCCCTCTTCATAGATTGAGTTATTTGTGTTATCTTATATGTTTTTTCCCAAATTCTGAAGGTGAATTTACTAAATTTAGAAGCTCTTATGCTTTCTATGTTTCACTAGAATGTTTATCTTGGATATTTATCAGTTTAAGTATTGTTCATTGAGATTAATGGTTTTCCCTACCTCATGAGTTGTAACTTTTAACTATACGTATTTAAGACCTCCTAGTATTTCCCAAATTTGATGTTCACTCCACCTCATACATCACCTTAAGGATCCATTAACCTTGCTAAATTGGCCCTGCAACACACTCTGTTTCATCATTTAGACACCCATGACTTTCATTGACTCCATAGCCCAATGGCTTTGACAAACTCTCACTCCTGCTATTCCACTTGACCATCTTACCCAACCAAAACAATAAAAAAACCCTACACTTAATAACTAGCCTAAAATCAAAACCCTAGAGCAAAAAGAACACATCCTTTGCACCCAACAGAGAGATCTCTCTCTAATTCGAGGAAGGCTAGGTCCTAAGACTCCAAAGACTGGTTCCATGTTACCCTGTCATTTGGTCTACCAATCTGCCAAATCATGGGACACTAACACTTTTAACCTCAAGTTATTGAAAATTTCCTACATGTGTTGCTCCTTTATTGAAATATTTACAAACCTCATCTACCACAAGGAAAGCCTTTGTTATTGAGATCCCTGTCATTGAATCCATAGCCCAATGGCAGCACACATTCATCTTTTCAACCTGCAAGCATATGAAACCAAGACACAAATAATAGAGTTAGCCATCTATCTTATATCATTAATCAATATCATAAACCCCTTTGAGAGAGCCCTCTTAGACTGAAGAGGGTAAGCTTCAGTCACAAGATTGGTTTGAAAGAGTTAATCCAAGTTGACCATTGAAGTAGCCCAAAAGGACTCAATTTGGTGATAACATTTTGGCGCCGTTGCCGGGGACCGAAGGTGTAAATTTTCCCTGGGAAGAACGACAAAGTTTCAGTTCTAAAGGTCTGAGAGCAGTAGACACTTAGACACATATTGGCTGTATTTCTACTCTGGTGACTCCACACATCATATAATCATTTGGAAGGTAAATCCTTTGCTTGAAGATCAGTAGCTTGATGAAGTTTGAAGATGAGTTCCATTGCAAGAATAAATGCCAGGTATGCTCCTATGAATCGGTCTCACATCCCTGGTTTTCCAAATCCTATGCCAAAGGTAAAATGGTTAATTGATCTTCCTATATTTAAAGATGAAAAGAAAGACAATGATGCTCTTCATTTGGTTAGATTCCATATGCATGTACACAGACTTAAGGTCCAGTTCCCTGAGGATTGTCTCATGAAGATGTTTATGGCCACTTTAGAAGGAAAAACATGGTCATGGTACGAAAGCTTGCCAAATGGTTCATTATATTCTTTTGTTGATTTCCATGTTGCATTTTATGAGATGTATGAAGAGTGTCATCCCTCCTTATTTCTGGTCAAAGACGGCTGTAAACATTGTGTGAGTTTTAATGAATATTTGGATAATTGTTATGAAGATAATGAGTTCATGGATGAGGAAATTTTATAGGCCCTTCATGATAATCCATTTCATCACTAAGAAGAAAGGATAGCCTCTCTCTTGGATGAAAATGAAACCCAACAAGAGTTTATTTATGAAAATCATGTTACATCCTCTGAGTTTGATGAAAAGTTGCAGCATCTTTGTCAGCCTTTTGATCATTAGGAGTATGAGAATCATTTCAAACAACAAGAGGAAATACTGGAAGATAATTTCTATAACTCTCAGGTAGAGGAAAAATTTGATTCTTCATGTTATTCCTTGCATCGCCTACATCAAATAATGATCACACTAATGAGGAAGTGGGTGAAATTTTTTCTTTATCCTTGTCTTCTAATCTGAAATCATTTGAGTGCAAGTCAGAAGATAAGATTCAATTTGTGGATGAAGTTGCTAAGAATGTTGAAAAATACATTGAAGTGTTAGAAGATCAAATTCAATCTTATAGTCTTCATGATCAAGATCAGTCTTTTCAAAAAAATTTAATGCCAAAACACAAAGAGAGGGTGTTGCTACCTTTCTCTTTTGAGATTGAGGAAGAATACCTTGTTTTTGAAAATCAGTTTGATAGCACACAACTGAAATCTTGTGTGGCTGAGAAAAGCATATATGAGTTGTCCAAAGCTGTAGAATGTCTTTAGAATCATCAAACAGATTATGTCATCTATGATCCTATAGCTGACTACATGGAAGAGTTCTACAGTCTGGATTTCCAGTTATATTTTCATTACGAGGATCAGATACATTTTATGTTGCCTTGGTCATTTCAGTATCATGCTTACTTTTGGTTCAAGTGTAGTCAAGAGGTTCAAATGTAAAATCAGATCAATGATTGGCTTCATTGGAAGTTTCATGTTGCTTGAATTAAAAATGGATATTGCAGCTGTTAGGGTAGGTAGGAGAGTGTGAATAAGCTCAAAGTTGTCTGAGCATCTTTTCAGTAGGTACAGATTTTTTTCTTCAGTAGTAATCATCAATATTGAGCCCGAGGTGAAGGCCTGAAGATCTTGGTGAAGTTTTCATAAATTTCAATGTTTTTATTTCCAAGAAGATGGATAGCACTGGAACTACAGGTTCTTTGATGTACCACAGGGGCACACCATCCCAAGTGGAGCCACTATTATCACTCATAAAAATGAAGCATCATTTTGACAAGGTTAAAATAGGTTTATGTGTAAAAAATTAGGCTGTAGGATTCATTTTTATGCTTGGTCAAGGGAAATATTAAATTTTTAAGGTTACCCGGCTAAGGTCTAAACCCACTCATTTTAAATTCACTCATGTCACATCATTCATCATTTTCTGACTTATTTCAATTTCCAAGTTTTTTTGTAGTGAAAGTGTCAAATTAGCCAAGAAACCACACTTTCATAGTGAAATACACTGCAAAAAGTCACTTTTTGCTACGAAACTAATGATAGTTTCGTAGCGAAAATAGTCAAATTAACACTAAAAACGCTACGAAAGCACGATTTTCTATCTGTCTTGTCAGTCAAGCTATTAGGTGTCTGAATTTTTTTGGAAATGAGTAGGTTAGATGCCATTCGAGTCATGGAGGGATAAATCCAAGGTACATGCTCATGTTTGTAGTCATCATGATTCGTCTAGGTAATGTACGAGTCATCATTGAGTCATGAGAAGACATTAAAACTTCCAATCCTTTCCAAATTTAGTCATTCTCATTTCTCATTCCTCCTTGCATAATATTTGAGCTTTGGAGAGCTATTATACTAAGCCAAAGCTATGGCTACTTCTTTTCAAAGGTTTACTTTGAAAATCATCAAGCGAGGTTGCAAATTCATCAAGCAAGGCTAAACATCATCAAGCAAGGCTGTGCAAATCTTATAGAAACCATGGCAGAGAAAAGAAGGACTAACAAGGGTGGCCAGTTCCTGAGATATAAACCTGCAGACATGAATTTGATCAATGAACACCCAATAATAGTATAAGCCTTTAGAAGAGTAGGTTGCCTACAGTTTTGTGAGAATTTACAGCGCTGTCATACACAGGTGTCCAAGGATTTTGCTATGAATTTTAGTGGGACAACCACTAAAATTGGAATGATCAATTTTTCCATCACACCAGAGGTTATTGCTGCTACTACAAAGATTCCAAGAGGTTAGGAGAACTGGTTTAAAGGTTTCAAGTTTAACATGGAGCAGTGGAAAGAGTTCATGAAGCCTGAGCATACTGAAATGGATCTCACCAATGCCATTCCAAGAAGTTACATAAAAGAAAATTATTCAAAATTGTTGATCATCATCCAAAAGTACTTTACCTGTGAAGGGGGATATCAAAAAGTGTACTCATATCATTTCAAATTACTTTTGCACTTTACTGGTAAGATTTCCCTTGATCTTCCTTTTTATTTGCATAGAGGTTTGTAAAAAATGGAAGATAAGGTCCAAGCAAAGTTTTAGGGGAGTGAGCCTTCTTTATTTCATCATGGTTTAATGAAATTATTCGTCTTATATGAACTTCAAAGGTTAGGGAGATACTGGTACTCATTCTAGTTTGTTAGTGGTTTTGAGCTAGATGCTCTTACTCCTTCAAGAACTCCTAAGCCAAGGAGAATTCCATCACCAATAGCAACAAAACAGAGGGAATCATTAGTAGCAAAGCCAAGTGAACCTGTAAGAGCAGAAAAAAGTGAAAAAATTATGAAGGAGCTAGAGAAAATGCAGAGTCTTGATACACCAAGTGTCCCACCTGCAAAATAGAAGTCAAATGTGGTCAAACTTGCAAAACAAAAACAAGCTGTTAGTAAACAAGGAACCAAAAGGATGACTAGGAGCCAAACAATGGTTTTAGAAGAGAAGAAAGTGGCTGTAGAAGAAAAAGTAGAAGCTAAGGGAAATATAGAGGATATTTTACATGCCATTGACATAGAGTAAACTCCTATTTTCCAAGTTGAGTTTATAGAGGAAGGTGGACAGAAGTTAAAGAAGGCTAAATATAAAAAGAAATTAGATTTTGAGGGAGAAGATGCATGTTTCATGTTCCAAGCAAGAAAGCCTATGACAAGGCATGCTAGGAAGCTATTAGAGAGTAGTAAAGAAGTTCAACCACTCACTAACACATCTCAGCCACCTCAAGAGGTTATTGACCTTTCATCACCTCTAGAGAAGGATATAGTCAGCAAATCAAAGAAGGGAAAAGAGAAGGTGATGGAAAAAACGGAGTTGCAGCTCCTTGAAGAAAAAGTTAAAGTCGCTAATCATGAAATTGCTGTTATGAAAAAGGAAGAAAAGAAACACAGTGTAGAGAAGACTCAATTTGAAAAATTGAAGGCAATTTGGGAAGAATAGGTTGACACTGTCTCTAAGACTTTGGATAACACACAACACCTCATCAAATGTACTATTCCTGATCAGGAGATCAAGTCTCTTGTAGAAAAATGCTCAAAAATGAAGTTGCTTAGAATTGGTCCAAACTAGATCGACTGGAAAGAGCTCGGAAAAAATATCCTGTAGACGTGAACGGCACTGAAAACCAACACCGTATGAGAAAGATATTCAGCTTTGAAGTTTGCCAATTTCAATTAAAAAAATGGCCAAATTTGACTTTATAAAAAAATATTTTTATTAAAAAAAGAATATTCCACAGAATATTTTGGGAATATTCTGTAGAATATTCCACAGAATATTCTGCGAAATATTTTGAAGGCAGCCAATGAAAGGGCGCCACGTGGCCAGCCCGGAGGCTGCCACGTGGCCCCAAGATTCAATTGAAATGGGCATATAAAAATTGTTTTGCATGCGGCAGGGTTCGACCCCGGGTCGGGGCGGACACAAACGAATGGCCCAACCAACGGGCTACGACGGTGATGCTTGTTTATCTATGGCACGAAATTTTATTTAAATTTGAATGCAATCAACGCGCATTTTTGGTGGGACGTGGTCCCATGGACATGCGCCTGGGGCGGACTACAATTAATACACAGTTTTAAAACCTTATATAATGCCGCGTATAACTCAAATTTTGTTTAATGAAGTCCAGAGGTTGCGGTCCTATGGGCCTTATCTCTTTAGCCCTCACATCTTGGCAGAATTTTTGCGGACTCCACCTATTTAGGCGCCGACCCCTAATTTATCGGAGCTATCTGGAGTTCCACCAGATTTGGTGGAGCTTTTCTAGCCCTAACTGGGCAAAACTTCATTTAGCCATAACTTTGGCTAGGGAAGTCCATTTGGGATGAATTTTTATTTTTATTTTGGGGTATTGAAGCATTATGGAGCTGTTGGGACAGGTTTTAGAGCCATAAGGGCACTCTATTAGTGATTTTACCAGCGATTTTGGTTTTGGAGCCATTAGGGCCTAATGAAAGATCAGCTGTGTTGGACTATACTCATCCATTGGAGGTGAATGAATAGTCAATTTATACTGATTTAAGTCTTCTGTTTCTGAATATGCAGCTAATTTTTCCTTTTGAGGCTTTCTACACAGTGTAATTCTTAATTTGAGCATTAATGAAAGAGGGAAAAGCCTAATTAGAGGCTTTTGGACCCAGCAGAGGTAGCCCAAGAGAGGGGTGAACTGCTTAAACAAATGCTTACTGTTATGCTGTGCATTTTTGCTGTTATATTTCAGATTTTGCTTCATTAAACAGTAACTTTTCATAAGTACACTTTTCCCAATCAGACTTATACAATGAACAAAACTCCTTAGTTTCACTTCAAACCACATTACTTCCTTTGCAGAATACTTGAACTTGCTTATTCACACATAAAATTTTGATTAATGAATACTTTGCACATAAACAAATACTTTCATTGATCGGATCTATTTCAGTTTTTACATTATATTTCTTTAGGCAGATCCAGTTTGTGGGCCAGAAGCTTCTGGTTTCATCCTTTCTAGTAAAGGTGAAATAACCAGTAAAAGTCCCCTACTGTCAATCTCTGTATAAGAAATAATTTGTTCTCACAATTTCAGATCAGATTGGTATCAGAGCTCTAGGTTTTGCTTAAGATTTTGTTAAATTTGTGCAAGAAGATTGTGTTATTCTCCAAAATTTGATGCTTACTAGGCTGAAATTGAAAAGAGGGGAAGGTCAATTGGTTAGAGCACAAGTTAATCCTCAACCAAGGAGGGCTAGGGTGCCATTATCTCCACCTTCCATTTCATCCTCATTAGCCTTATAATCAGCCATAAACATGTCTTCCAGAGAAGGAGAAGTACATGAGGAAATGGATCCCAAGGAAGAAGAAAAAGTCTTTAGAAAAGATTTCTTGGACATGACTGAGATGGTTAGGATCCTCTATCAGGAGAGAAATGATAGGATTGCTGGAGAAGGGTCTAGAAACCAAAAAGAAGAAGGATATTCTTTAGGAGGGAAGAAAGACAAAGATGAGTCTAAGAAAGGGAATGGAGGAAATGGTGATCCACCATCTCCATTGTCATCCTCTTCCTCCACATCATCATCTTCAACTTCTGTTAATCAGTCGCACAAAACAAAAACATCTCTTAAAAATCCTTTGTTAAAGCTTGATGTGAAGTTTGAGTTGCCGATGTTTAATGGTGATGTGAATGTAGAAAAATTGGATAACTGGATTAGACAGCTAAAAGTCTATCTAAGGATTCAGAATTTGCATGATGATGACACAAAAATCCAATTAGCCTCTTTTAGAATGGATGGAGCAACTTTGGTTTGGTGGGAAGCCAAGACTAGGGAGGAAATTAAAAAGCATGGTAAGATAACTCTAACTTGGAATGAGTTTATTACAGCTATTAAGAAACAATTTTATCCTCTTGCTCATATTTAGAAAGAAATCATGAATTGGTAAAATTTTAGGCAACTTAAGGGTCAAAATGTGCAAGATTATACCCAAGAGTTTAGAAGGAGAGCACTTCTACTTGGGGTAGACTTACAAAGTCAATACACCTTGTTAAAATACATAGGAGGTTTGCACAATTATCTGCAACATACTATTCTAATGTTTAATCCTACCAGCTTAGATGAAGTCTGTGTCTAGGCTACACATTTAGAAGCTAGAGGAAAGAATACTTTTGATGAGGATAGTAATTTCAAAAACAAAGGAAAGAAGAGAGTTGCAAATTCAAGAAAAGAAAAAGGAAAGTTCTTTTGCAAGAACTGTTCAAAGACAAGTCATGATGAAGATCATTGTTGGAAGCTTCATCCTGAACTGAAACCAGAAAAATACAAGAGCAAAAACAAGACCAAAGAAAAGGAGAAAACTGTAGCAACAGTTGAGCAAGACTTAGGGTCAGACTCAGGAGATGAGACAAAAAGCATAGGCATGGTTTTAAAAAACATTAAGGGGAAAGAAGTGGTGCAAGACACAATTCCTAGTTCTAGCTCTTTGAATTGTCACAAAGATACTCATGATGAAAAGAGGAGGATAGAGCTCTTCCATGTGAGGTTAATTTCAAAACATACCAAAATTGACACACTATTTGACAGTGGGTCACAAGCGAATCTTATATCTGAAGACTTGGTCAAGCAGCTTAAACTTGAGACCATTCCACATCCGAAGCCTTATCCACTTGGATGGATATGCAAGGATGCCAATTTTCAAGTATCAAGGAAGTGCATATTGCGCTTTGCAATAAATGCACACTTTATTGACACAGTTGAACTTGATGTGGTGCCGCTTGATATCTCAGGTATTGTTTTGGGAAGTTCTTACTTATTTGACAGGAAGGCTATCTTTCATTGCCATGAAAACAAGTATCACTTGTTTAAATATGGTAAAGAGTAAATTTTGAGAGCTCACAAGAAGAAACTGGAATCTTCTTTACTTCATGCAAGTTAATTGAAAAGACTGGTTAATGCAAGTCAAAGTCTAACTTTGTTGATGTTGAAACAATCAGATTTTGAGCATTCGCCTTTTTATTATGTTTCTAATGATATGTCTTAGTTTGATAACAGTTTGTATTTGAAAGAAGATGATGTTATGTTGTGCAAATTACCTTTTGGGTCAGCCAATGCAGTGAATGAAGTGTCAAAGCAAAGAAGTGCAAGCAAGAAGGACACACAATTCAGCATGGGAAAAACTTGGTTTCAGAATGGTCGAATTCGCCATGGGAACAGTTTGCAAGGTGAAAGTTATTTTAAGTCTTCTGGGAAGTTTGATCAGTGTAGAAATTTTTTTTTTTCTGCAGATTACAATTTCTTTTCTGCAAATTTTAATAATTTGCATCATGACTCCATCAATCTTAGCAATGGTCGATTAGTTGATTCCAGAGACATATTATCATTTTCTCAAAAGCTTCATTTGATGAAATCGGGTAGATTTCAGTAATTCAAGGGTGGAAGAGTGGAGAATCAGTCTCCACATCATCAGTTTCAGTAATCAGAAAGCTTTTGAGGGTCCAAAAGCTTCCCATTTGGGAGGTGTGATCAGGAGATCAAGTCTCTTGTAGAAAAATGCTCAAAAATGAAGTTGCTCAGAATTGGTCAAAACTAGATCGACTGGAAAGAGCTCGGAAAAACGATCCTGTAGACAAAAATGGTACTGAAAACCGACGTCGTATGAGAAAGATATTCAGCTTTGAAGTTTTCCAATTTCAATTAAAAAAATGGCCAAATTTGACTTTATAAAAAATTATTTTTATTAAAAAAATAATATTCCACAAAATATTCTGGGAATATTTCGTGGAATATTCCATAGAATATTCTATGGAATATTCCATAGGCAGCCAATGAAAGGGCGCCACGTGGCCAGCCCAGAGGCCGCCACGTGGCCCCAAGATTCAATCGAAATGGGCATATCAAAATTGTTTTGCACGCAGCAGAGTTTGACCCCGGGTCGGGGCGGACACAAACGAATGGCCCAACCAACGGGCTACAGCAGTGGTGCTTGTTTATCTATGGCACAAAATTTTATTTAAAGTTGAATGCAATCGGAGCGCATTTTTGGTGGGACGTGGTCCCGTGGACACGGGCTCGGGGCGGACTACAATTAATACACGGTTTTAGAACCTTATATAATGCCACGTATAACTCAAAGTTTGTTTAATGAAGTCCAGAGGTTGCGGTCCTATGGGCCTTATCTCTTTAGCCCTCACATCTTGGCAGAATTTTGGCGTACTTCGCCTATTTAGGCGCCGACCCCTAATTTATCAGAGCTATCTCGAGTTCCACCAGATTTGGTGGAGCTTTTCTAGCCCTAACTGGGCAAAACTTCAGTTAGCCATAACTTTGGCTAGGTAAGTCCATTTGGGACGATTTTTTATTTTTATTTTGGGGTATTGAAGCATTCTGGAGCTATTGGGATAGGTTTTAGAGCCATTAGGGCACTCTATCAGTGATTTTACCAGAGATTGTGGTTGTGGAGCCATTAGGGCCTAATGAAAGATCAGCTGTGTTGGACAATACTCATCCATTGGAGGTGAATGAATAGTCGATTTATACTAATTTCAGTCTTCTGTTTCTGAATATGCAGCTAATTTTTCCTTTTGAGGCTTTCTACACAGTGTAATTCTTAATTTGAGCATTAATGAAAGAGGGAAAAGCCTAATTAGAGGCTTTTGGACCCAGCAGAGGTAGCCCAAGAGAGGGGTGAACTGCTTAAACAAATGCTTACTGTTATGCTGTGAATTTTTTCTGTTATATTTCAGATTTTTCTTCATTAAACAGTAAATTTTCATAAGTACACTTTTCCCTATCAGACTTATACAGTGAACAAAACTCCTTAGTTTCACTTCAAACCACATTTCTTCCTTTGCAGAATACTTGAAATTGCTTATTCACACATAAAATTTTGATTAATGAATACTTTGCACATAAACAAATACTTTCATTGATCGGATCTATTTTAGTGTTTAAATTATATTTCTTTAGGCAGATCCAGTTTGTGGGCCAGAAGCTTCTGGTTTCATCCTTTCTAGTAAAGGTGAAATAACCAGTAAAAGCCCCCTACTGTCAATCTCTATATAAGAAATACTTTGTTCTCACAATTTCAGATCAATTCCAGCAAGGAAGGAGGCCAAACATGTCAGGAGGATGAACACACATTTGAAAGCCACCAATAGAAGATTGAAAGACCAGGTTAAAGACCTTCAAGAGCAACTTGAACTAATTCAAGAAGAGTTAGAGAAAAAAGGTCTCAAAATGACAGTGATTGAAGAGCCATTAGCTCAACAAATTGTAAATGAGGAGGAAATGCCTCAAGGAGCATAAGGTGAGTTGGTTTATGGTTTTTTAAGGCTAATGACATGTTAGAGATAAGATTTTGGCACTTCTAGGGTTAATTTTTCAAAATTACAAAAAAAATCTGCATTTTCAGCACTTTTCAGTAGTTTCGTAGCGTGCTTGGGCTTGAAGGGAAACAAAACGCTACAAAACAACTGTAGCTGCTCTTTTTACTTTTTGAACCAGTTCTAGATGCTATAAAGAGTTGAAATTGGTGTGGGAGATGTGTTTAATGGTGATGAACACTATGACAAAGGAAAGAATCAGGAATTTTGAGGTTTAAGGGCAAGTTTTGCGGTGCTACGAAAGTACGCTACGAAATTGCCTTACTTTCGTAGCGTATTGTTTTTCAACCTTTTTAGCAAGTTTTGGAGCATCTTTGGACATATGGAGATTATTGAAGGGTTAAAGACCGTGAATAGAAATTATTTAGCACTCAAGGACCACGAATTGAAGATAAACTAACAGCCAAAGTATTTGTGGAAGAAGAAGATTATTTGCCTAAAAAACATGGTTTTGTTTCCTAGTTTTGAGGAGGTCAGTTAAGTGGTCATAAAGTGATGAATCTCATCATCTCAATTTGAACATGTAAAAGTATAATTTTCAAAGAATGTAATTGATTTAGTATATAAGTTTGTTAAAGGCAATAATGAATAGTTTGAGTCTTATTAGGAAAAGGACTCTTAAGTAGGATAGGTGTCTGTTTGTCATTAATTTGATGTTTTATGGTTATGCAAGGTGTCATTAGGCAAAAATTCGATGAATCTAGCCAGGAGTCAGATCATCACATGATGTAATAAGTCTATTAAAGGCCATTGGGTCGAATTTGTCAAGGGTTGGAAATTTTTCACAAAATTGCAGCTTATTGTAAATTGATTGTTTCATCTTCCATGTCAATTGAACTCATTGAATCACTAAAATGTTGACTCCATAAACCCAATGTTTACTTTCTGATATTATTTTCAACCTATACTCATCATAAGCAAGTTTTTTTCTAAATAGAGTTAGCCATCTACATCTTTATTCAATATCATTAACCCTTGAGAGAGCCCTCTCAGACTGAGGAGGCTAAGCCTCAGTTACAAGATTGGTTTGAAATAGTTACATGAGATTTTCTGATTAGAATCCTATTAGGTGCAATTTTTTGATAACAAGGGGAATTTCACTTTCTTTCGAAAAAAAATAAAAAAAATAAAAAGAACATTTGCATCACTGTGTTTTTCTATGTTTGTTGTTTTGCAAGTTGTTACTGGTTTCTGGAAAACACAGGGAAGCATTCATCTTCTTTTCCCTTCTTCTATCTTGTCATCCATCCCATAATTCACTCCATTCATCTTCATAAATTCCTCCAGCACCTCCATACACCACACTCCATTCCTGAGCACAATGTACCAAGAGAAGCAGCACAGAAACTGACTGCTACAAACATCATGAAGTTCCTTCAAAAACAAAGTTGTTCATGGACTGCCAAGAAGGAAAACAAGGGAAGCTGCATAACAGGCTACAGGAGAACGTGAATTCTACCCATGGCATCTCAAGCACCCCACACAACATCCACAACAGAGAGAAACAACAGACAAAGATTAGCTGCTCCTTCAGGAAGTTGCTCCTTCAATAAGTTGCTCACTCAGAGAATAGGAATATCGTGAAGAACACAACATCTAAAAAGGATTGTCTCAAACCTTCAGCACCTGCAACTACCTTGGAAACAACAGATAAAATCAGGTATAAGCTCTCACCCCTTACTACGCATTCATAATAGCTAGAAATAATTAATTTTTAGACTTAGAGTTTGAGGGGCAGAAATGTGGCTAGTTAACTTGGCCACCACCGCGAGGTATGGATGGAATAAAACTGGGAGTACACACCGCCTGGGAATGCAAAAGAAAAATTTTAAATCAGTGGAGTAGAGGAGAATGAGTGGAGGAAAACGCGCAGTCCATCCTAAATTAACAGGGAGGAGGAACCAATTGTCTACGACAGAACTGGATCTGAGAAAAGTTATATTAGCACTCCAAATTTAGCTGCGTCATCTAATAAAAGGAGATGTCATCTCATCCAAACCAGTGAATTGAAAATTTTTAGAGGGAGAGGATAGACAGAACACACAATGCTTGAAGAATAAGAAGAATAACCAGAAATAAAAAAAAGAAAGAAGAAACCCAGGGTAGAGCCAGAAGAAACAAGAAGAACTAGAAGAAGAGGAGGAAGAACCAACAAAAACAAGAAGAACCAGAAGAAGAAGAGAGAGAGATAAAAGGCCAAAGAAAAATAGAAGAGATGGCCATATAAGTCATAGAGATAGGAGAAAGTGGGCTAGACACAGACTCACAACCCAACGTTACATCCCCTTACTACAAAAATATAACTGCCACCATGGATCCTCTGAGCAAAAAAAGAAAAAGGCAGACCTCTAGGTATTTCAGAGTTAACAAGAATTAGAGAAAGCCATAAAATTCTACCCTAAGCCCGATCATCATTGAAGAATCAGCAAGGTGGGAGGAAAGTATCGAAGAAATATCTCTGAAGGAGCAGCTACAGAAGGCACATGTAGAGAATGTAGCACTAAATGAGAAATTGCAGCAAAAAGAAGAGAAAGTAGCCACCATGGCAAACTTATGCATAGAAGCCTTTCTGCACAGATTCCCCTCTGACTCATATGCTGTGTACCTCAAAGAACAATGGCTTCTATTTCAAATCAACACTCTGGCCTCCCATGGATCACTCCCTTTCCAATATTGTAGGCAATTCATGAAGTTCCACAAGTAAGCCAACATAGTTGATCAGGCAAAGATGGTAGAGTTTTATATGCATAAATTTGTGCTGAAAAATATGGATATTTGGGACCCCAATCCTACAATGGGGGATATGCAGTTAATGGCTCTAGCATCTTGGATGGTGAATGAGGACAACAGAGTGAAAGAGATATGGAAGGTCATTGGAAGAAGAAATAGAGAACCCTTATATCTCAGACTAGAAGTGTTCAGCCCAAGAGGAGTCATCCTTAACCATCAAGAGATTGAAAAGGACCGTACACTAGTTGAAAGCTACCTTCAAAATCAAAACCAGGTGATAGGCCACTTTGATGATGTTTCTAGGCAGATAGAAGAGGAGTGAATTATGCCCAGCCAGAGGAGATGGAACAACCTCCGACATAACCTCAAGATCATGGAGTATCATACTCTAGAAAGATTGAAGGGTGCATTGGAAAGGGAACCATTATACAAGAGTGCCATGCAGGCCAAAAAGATCCGATGGTTGGGAATAAGGCTCAGCCCACCTTTGCTATTGGGGCTGACTAATGAAGAGGAAACATATGCATAAGATAGAGAATGGGAGAATGCAGAAAATAATGATGGATTTTACCCCCTTGGGGAAACTCCCACACTTCTTCCTCAGGAAATTAGGGGGGGTGTCAAAGCTTTGAAGGAAATGGAGGGGGAGGATCAGTTTCTCAGAGGATGAGCAACCATTCAGTAGGGGGGTGATGATGATCTCCATCATTAGACATATTTGGAGGGGCAAATAATCACCTTTTGGCCTTCTTAGATATCTTTTTCTTGCATTTTTGTTATTATTTGGGTTTATGATGCTAGTATAGGTGGTGATTAAGGCTAACATACTCTGAGTGTCTAATATAAGGTTGAGTGTAGAGAATTATGATTTATTAAGAATTTTTATAAATATTTTATCACAAAGACTTGGAGGAGACAACAAGGAGAAATTATAGGAGGGTTTTCCACCCTCAAAGGCAGCTGGAGGATCCCCAAGATTCTCTCCAACAATTTGAATTCCAGAGGCAACCGAGCAACTCAAAGAGGAGAGCACTCAGTCTTGGTTTACTTGGAGTCCAGTGGACTCAATCACCAGTTTCTAGGGAGTTGTTGCTAGCTGCCCTGTAGAATAAATAGAGTAGAGCTAGATCTAGGAAGAGTTAGTCTATCCTAGTCTCGTTTCCATTCAAAATTATTGTTGTGAACTATTGAAGCTTTTATTTATTTATTTATGGATCGAAACTTTCAGAGATGTATGCCATTATTCTTTTATGAAATGAGCAGAGTGATTTCATTTGATTGATTTAAGTTCAGAGGGCTAGGCTCGTGGGTTAGGGCCCAATCCATGTGCCTCATCTTCTCTGTTGTTATTATCTTTTCCTTTTTGTCATTTAGCTAGTTTTGCCTCTGTAATTTAAGTTAGATCTACTTCTGATAAGTTTCATTTCTATTTAGTTTTTGTGCTACTGTAGTTTTAATTTCTTATGCATAGTGCAATAGAGGAACAACTCCAAAAATATTTCCCCTCTCATCTTTGTCAATAGAGTTCAAGTAGGGGCAGACCTTCCCACAGGCTAAAATTTCTTTCTGTTTGAGTTCGGGGCAAAATTTGTATTACCAAGTACAAGCCTTTCCTTCACTATTTAATCCTGCATTTCTGTCTATTTCCCGTACATGAATCCGTAGGCGTGCTTCAATTTTGAGCACTGCTCTTATGATTTCATTTCCCTCCTTTATGTCTCACCTTAGCACTGCACTTACCTTATTTCGAACACCCTTAAGCTCTTCAGCATTACTTCTCTATTTTTCTCCATTCACGTCTACCTTCCCCATTTTATGAAAAACACGTGAAAAACCATACAAAACCATCGAAAACCCAATCTCCACCCTTGCTCCTAGAGACTCCCACCATCGTACGTCGCACTTCGCAATCACAACGTTTACCAATTACATTACTACTTATTTCCCATTCCTTGCGATTGCGATATTGCAAAATCACAAATCACACTTTGCACTGGTTACCTTCTACCGTTAACACTCATCGCTCATTCTTTGCGATTGCGAAATCACAAATCACAACTCTTAGCTTTTTCCACCGCCACATCATCCCCATTGCACATCGCATCCTATAGAACTTACCACATCACAAATCACATCCTGCAAAACTTACCACATCGCAAATCGCATCCCGCAGAACTTACCACATTGCAAATCGCATCTCGCAGAACTTATCATATCGCAAATCACCGCCCGCAACCTTTACAACAACACAAATTTTATTTTATTCCCATTAATCCGTACCACTATGCTTGTAAACTTGTGATATTGCAATTCGCGACCCACCACGTCACTCTTCGCACTTCGCACTTCACACCATTTAGTTTATTCTCATTAATCCTTACCGCTATCCTTGTAAACTTGCAATATTGCGATTCGCGACCTGCCATGTCACTCTTCGCACTTCACACTGCGCACCATTTAGTTCATTCTGTTAAGTCATTAATTCCATCCATTTAAACTTGTGAATTTGCGATTGCAACATCTCACATCACAACTTTTTCTATCCATCGCATTTCGCCATTGCATTTCTGAGTTCTTCTCACTTCGAAGTCATTTCTTGCATTATAATAAGGTTTCCTAAGGGTTTAACCCCCTCTGTTCACTCCAAATCCATTTCTCACGCTATCATAAATTTTTCTAAGGGTTTAACCCCCTCTTTCTGCTTCCAAACCTCATTTCATGTGTTAAACCCCCCATTAGCCCTCTTAGCCCCTTTTATTCCCTCTAAGTTGCAAATTAATTATATTTAATTAAAATTAAGGCATGGATAGTTTAGTTGCATGAATAGGAGTATGGTAGATAGATCATAGGATCGGTAGAGTGCATTTGGCCGTTTGGTGAAGTTAAGTGTGGTTTAGAGTTAATTTCCTTTTTTCTATCTATTTTCTGCAAATTAAATTAGTTTCATTCTTGGCATTCATTCCTAGAAATTTAGTTCAGTTTACTTTCTGTCATTTCCTTCCAACAATTTAATTTCCAGTTTTTCTCATAATTTAAGAAATAGCACCCTTTCGTGAAGCAGAAGAGGATGACATGAACAAAATGCATCTGCTGTGTATATAGCATTGTCACCTAAATTTTTGTATGAACCCCAGGTTGATAAATTAAAGTAGGGCAGCCCCTAGGAGTTGCAACATTCTTGGTGCAATACTAGGGCTTACCACTCCACTTCGATTCCATTCCATTGGATTCGAAGTTTTGCTGTAAAGCCATGAGGCTCTGTTAAAACTTTGATGGATGTAACAGATTGTTCCTTTTATGAATGAGTAGAGAGATGATTATTGTTCTAGTTCCAGAGAGCTAGGCTTGTGGGTTAGGGCCCAACCCATGTACCTCAGCTTCTCTACTATTTCCATTCTTTTCTTTCATGTCATTTAGCTAGTTTTTCTTCTGAACATTTAGCTAGTTTGCTGGTATTTTTATTGATGTTTTAGTTCACTTCCTATTTTCTTTTGATATAGATTTAATATTCTTACAGAGTGGTAGAATAGTGATAAACTCCATAAAGTTGTGAGGTCAACCTTCCCCTCTCAACTCTGTCAATAGAGATCGAGGAGGGTAGACCTTTTCCCACATACCAAAAATTATTTCTCGCTTATGATTTCCTGGAAATAGATTATATTAGTTCTTGCATCTTCATGAACATATTGTTTGTCTTTCTTACATAAATAGGCAGGTTGATAATAGGTACGAGTAGCATAGCCCAGAGGGAAGTTCTCCAACACCTCCTTCTTCATCTTCCATCTCTATTGTTACGCTCTGCGCACTGCTGTTACACCCTCCATCTTCGATTTTTCCCACTTATTCTCATTTCCTTACCCTTTTTATGCAAAACACATGGAAAACCATTCAAACCCATTCGAACGTAACCTCCAAATTTTCTCCTCGAGTCTCCCGCCATTTTACATCGCACTGCGCAAATCACAACTCTTAGATTTTACATTTAGACACTTACCATTGTGATATTGTGCATCGCATATCGCAAGTTGCAAGTTTCCCATTTTTATTTCAGACTCACCACCACATCATCCCTATCATAAATTGCATCCCGCAATTTTTATCCTATCACAAATCACATCCCAGAATTCTTGTCTTATCGCATCCCGAAATTCTTATCCTATCGCAAATCGCATCCCGCAACTTTTCCCTTTCTCCCTTAACACTTACCGTCGGTTCTTGCGATTACGATATTGCGAAATAACACCCCACTGTTGTTACACCATTTTTTGGTCATCTAAACTATTGTTATTAGATGGACCCAAGTACACCATGTAAGACCAATTTTACCCTAAGTAAAATTGCATTCACTATGAAAAATAACTTGGTAAACCACCTTTATTAAGTTGTTTATGGTCTAAACAGGAAACCCCATGAGGAAATCTTAAATAAATCTACATTTGTTTGATTTTCCTCAAGGAATAATTAGTTAAACAAAAGTTAATTAATATTCCTGGTTATATTTAACCCAAAACAGGGAGATTAACTAGATAAATCATTATTTATCTTATTATTTCCTAAGAACAATTATTTAAACCTTATTTAAATAATATTCTTTGTTGAATATGACTAAATCACCGTTAAATAATTAAATAAATCATTATTTATTTGATTATTACTCAAGCACATCCTTAAAATGATAAATAAACCATTTATTTATTTATTATTTACAAATAAAGGGATTTGACCCAAGTCAAATTCCTTTTCCCTCCAACAAATATAATAAAATATTCCATAAAAGTTGGATCTTGATTTGGTTAATAATATTTTAATTATGCACCAATATCTAGACTAACTCAATATTTTGTTATAAATAGAAGGGTTTTACCATTCATTTACCACCTTTTGTTGCCTAAAGATCACTCTGGATCTATACTTTTGGTCTGACTTTGATCCACCATCATAGTCATATTTTGCTACCATTTTTTGTCTGGGTTTTCTACACCATCAAGAGAGAGGAATTTTAGATATGAAGTGTTGAGGACTTACAAGAACCCATCCCATTGAGGAGAACTGGTAACACCCTTCTGTGTTTTCCTCCCAGGTGCCATTAATACAAAATTCATTCAACATATTCTTGTCTTGTCTATTGGATGCATGGAGTAAGTCTCATTTTTTCTACTGCTTAATATCCTCTAATGCATAGATCTAGATTTTTGCAGCATTTATCTTGATCACTTAACTGCATATCTGAGGATATTGGTAGCCATATTTATTGTTAGGGTTGTTTTTTATGCACAAATAAAGTGGTATTTTTTCGTACGCTTGGAATTAAGATTCATACTAATAGCCGTCAGTCCCACCGCCACGTCGCCCATCGCAAATCGCACTTCGCATCATTTAGATTTTACCTTTAAACACTTAACATTGGTTCTTGCTATTGCGGTATTTCAAAATCACACCTCGCCATCGGTCCCATCACCACGTTTCCCATCGCAAATCACACTTTGCATCATTTAACTTTTACCTTTAAACACCTACCGCTCATTCTTGCGATTGCGATATTGCGAAATCGCAAATCGCACTTCGCACCGTTTAAAATTTTCACATAACACTTACTGCTCATTCCGCCGATGCAATAACTCCGCCACATCACTTGTCACACTTCGCAAAACTTAGTTCATTCTTGTCAATCCTTACCGATATCCCTTTAAACTTGCGAAGTTGCGATTACGACATCGCACATCACAAATTTTGTCCTCCATCGCACTCCGTCGTCGCACTTTTGAATTATTTCCACTCCAAAGTCATTTCTCGCACTATAATAAGTTTTATAAGGGTTTAACCCCCTCTTTATACTTCCAAACTTCATTTCATGTGTTAAAATCCCCATTAAATTCATTTAACCATTTTTCTTCCCTCCAAGCTGCAAATTAACTCTTTTTAATTAGAATTAAGTCATGGATAACCTAGTTGCATGGATAGGAGCATGGTAGATAGATCACATGGTAAGTAGAGTGCATTTAGCCATTTGGCCAAGTTAAGTGTGGGTTAGAATTAGTTTCCTTTCTACTATCTGTTTTTTTCAAATTAAATTAGTTTCATTCTTAGCATTCCTTTCCAGCAATTTAGTTCAGTTTCCTTTCTGTCATTTCCTTCCAGAAATTTCCTTTCCATTTTCTCTCATAATTTAGGAAATAGCACCCTTTCGTGAAGCAGAAGAGGATGACATGAACATAATGCATATTCTGTGTATATAGTAGTGTAGCACTGTCACCTCAAAGTTTGTACGAACCCCAGGTTGATAAGTAAAGTAGGGCAGCCCCTCGGAGTTGCAGCATTATTGGTGCAATACCAAGGCTCACCAGTTGGCTAGATGAATCCTGACTTAGGTTCAAAGTTTATCACATAACCAACCAACCCTCCAACTACTGGACCTTTCGGAAATAACCTTCTTGCGTAGATAAAAGTCTCACTCGAAGTTGTATGGGGGAGTGTTGGAACCAGGTTTCTACACCCTAAGGAAAAATAATAATGTGGTGGCCCTAAACAATTTTTATTGCAGAACTTATACAAATCAGAAATAGATGCACACAATTACAAAACAATACTTATCAGACCAATATAGATAATGCAATTAACAGATAGATTGCAGATCACTTCATCGCAGATGCACAATAACTTAACTAGATCTAGATCTATATAATGTGTTGTAACTTATGTAGAATTATCCATGTATTCAACCATCAATATAGATTAAAGCATAAATAAAAGGTGTACTCGAGCAGATACAATTAAGCACAACAGAATTAAAGCGATTTCAAAACAGAACCAATAAACAAATAACACAACACATAAAGCAGTTTCTTCACCAAAATAGTCTTTGTATTATATTCCAGCAATTCAGTACACCAAACTCTTCCTTACACTTTATCCTTCCGTGCACGCAGCCAGCGGAGTCCGCACACAACCAGGACTAGTTCTCTGCGCACACAGCCAGTAGGAGCCTTTCTACCCGAACCCAAAATTATACCCTTAAAAGTATTAGAGACACATAAAAACTTAGATCCAAAACATGAATTAATTTTTTTCTTAGTTAGAATCAACCTATCTATTTATATATATCTTAGCATGCAGATACTATGGTCTCAAACCATGGTTTGAGGCCCATAGTTTACCCTTAAAACCATTTTACATAAAAGAGGTACTTTGACCCGCCCCAAAGCCCCTTGACCTATCTGCATAGCATGCATATGCACAAATTATATAAAAAAATATCCAAAAATGTACCCCAGGGGACCCCACTCCAATAGACCCCCAACACAAACATGTGACTCGTCCCGAGTCACTGTGGGGTCTGCTCCTTCATCTTGGCTCGGAGCGCAATGACATAATATTTCAACGACAACACCATCTCTAGATTCTATGTAGCGATACCATGCACTTACGAATTAGGGTAATTTTTAGGTCTAAAATGGGCCTTCTAAGGAAATTATAAAATGATAGTGGAAATAATAAAATAAGATTTGATTACATCATCAAATTTTAGAGGGAAAAAAAAACTATTTTTCAATTCGTATTTTGAACTTTTCTCCATAAGGATTTACTCAAATTTAGAGTGGGAATACTCGTTGGATGCAAAATTTATTTCCTCATCCAAGGAGTACCCATGTTGCATGCTTTCGATGTACTTTTCTACACGAAAAATGGGAAATACATAAAAAATTTGATTGCAATCACTTTTTTTTATGTATTTATCATTTTTCGTGTAGCAGGGTTCATCAAAAGTATGAAACATAGGTAAATTATGCATCCAATGTGTATTCTTGCTTGAAATTTGAGTAAACCCTTATAGAGCTAAGTAGAAAATACAAGTTGAAAAAGTAGTTTTATTATTTTATTATTTTTTAATCTTTTTACTTTTTTACTCCAAAAATGGTGAATCATCCCCCATGGTTGACATCATCATCTTGAATCCTATTGGTTCTTATAAGCTTATTTTAGTTGTACATTTTTCTTAGGAGGCCCATTTTAGACCTCAAAATTCCCCTAATGAATGACCAACTTCTCCGTAGTGGGCCCTTCGATGGCTAGCTCGATACTTCTCTGTGTTTGCTAAATGGACTTCAACGTACTATCCAAAGTCTATGATAGCTATAGAGCCTCCTCAACCCATGACTTCATTCAGGCCTCAAGCAACCGCTCTTTCCGACATAGGTCCTCTATTTCAGTTTGAATTATCCGGCCCTCCTGTAGGTGGGCGAGGCACTGTGTAAGAATGAGAGAAGTCACTGCCATCCTAATATCCATGAATTGTTGCTTCTTTACGTGCAACTCATTGCGCAGCTGCTATACCAAAGGGTCATTCTAAACTGAAGTCCAGACACCCATGGCCTCATCCAAAATCTTATCCCACTGTGTTACTGCGGCAACAATGCTATCAATGGTCTGCTTCACTTCGGCAGCCCGATTTTTTATGACTTCGAGTGGAGTTTCTGGCTGCAATTTTATCTGTAAATACAAAATTTGATGCTCAATCTCGGCCCGGACGGTCTGAACTTCTACGTGCGAGGCCTTCAATATGATAACTAGTCCTTATAACTTTTCTTTAGGGGAAGATGTGGCAAGGACTACTGGTACTTCACGACATACTTGGTTGATTTTGTCTTTGAGCGCAACGTGCTGAGATTCAGCTGCACGACAATATTCCTCTGCTGTTTTTTGTTTTTGCTGTGCTTCTTCAGCCTGCTGCTTTGATTCTACGACAACAGTGTGAGCATGGAATTTTTTGTGAAACTAGCCCCAAAAATAGAAGAAAAGAGATATCAACGCCTTAGAAATAAGCCACTTCGAGGGGGCAACCTCCAAGACATTACATGAATGAACAATTCTTGGATGATACAAATTACAAAACCTCCTTTCTATATATAGGAGTCCATGGGGCCACAATGAATCCTTGTGGGGCCCAATGTAATCCTAGCTAACCTAACAATAATAATTTAAGGGCACAATAATAACAATACGGGGGTTATAGGGGTACAATAATAACAATAAGGGGGTTACAATAACAACAATAAGGGACTATACTAGTAATAGAGGGATCTTACATGCCCATCTACTTCAAAAAAGTGTTGTCCTCAACACTTGAGTAGCTCTGGGTGCTTATGTATAAAATTGTCATCCTCCCATGTAGAATCTTCAGTGGGTAAGTTCTTCCACTTGATGAGATACTCTGAAATTGATCGATTCTGTAGCTGTCGAGTTCTTGTTTCCGTGACCGCTTCAGGTTCCAATATGATTTTTCCTTCCTCATCAAGTTCTGGCAATATTGTTTGAACTGGAATATTTTCACCTATAGCCTTCTTTAAGCATAAAACATGGAAAACTAGATGCACTCATGAAGAAGCAGGAAGCTCCAATTTGTATGCCATAGTACCAATCTTTTGCAACACCTTGTAAGGACCATAGTACTTTGGCGATAATTTATTATCCTTCTTAGCTTGCTCGAGGGACATTTGTTTGTATGGTTGCAGCCGTAAAAATACCCAGTCTCCTACATAAAATATTCTCTCGGTGCAATGTTGATATGCTCGTTGTTTCATTTGATTTTGTGCCAAATTCAGGTTATCCTTTAAGAGTTGGAGAACTTCTTGTTGATTCTTGATGTGATCTTCCACTGCTTGAACCTTCGAATTTTCTCTTAAAGATGATGTGATGGATGGTGGATGATATCCATAAAATGCCATAAATGGGGTCATTTTTTTTGCAGTATGGAAGGAAGTGTTATACACCATTCAGCGAGAGGTAACCACTTGACCCATTGTGTTTGTTTATCAAACACAAAACAACAAAGATATCCTTCCAAAAAAAATTTCACTATCTCAGTTTGACCATCGGATTGAGGATGATAAGATGAGCTATGAGCTAATTGAGTACCCAAACAAGAAAATAACTTTGTCCAAAAATTTCCAGTAAAAATGGGATCTCTGACGCTCACAATAACCCTTGGGTTTCCATGTAGCTTTTGAATTGTGTCCATAAATGTAGTAGCAATTGTACTTGCTTTAAATGGATGAGATAATGCACAAAAGTGTGCATACTTGCTAAGTCTATCAACTACCACCATGATGACACTCTTTCCTTCGGACTTAGGTAAACCTGTGATAAAATCCATTGAAATCTCCTCCCAACGTTGACTTGGAATGGATAAAGGTTGTAGAAGTCCTGGGGTCTTAATTGTTTCCACTTTATTCTGCTGGCAACCCAAACATTCCGCCACAAACTTTCGAATATCAGATTTAAGGCCATCCCAAAAAAATTCTTTCTTCACCCTGTGGTAAGTTTTTAAAAATCCTGAGTGTTCTCCTAAAGGAGAAGTGTGCAATTCCAGAAGAATCTTTTGTTTTAGTTGGGAATTCTTACAAAGATATAAGCGATCTTTGTACCATAAGGAATCATTTTTCCAACTAAATGTATCAGATGTACTAGGATCTTGCCGCAACTTTTGAATGAGTGTCCATACATCTTTGTCCTTCTTCCATTCATCTCTTGCTTTGGTTATCCAATCTGGCTGGATAATAGAAATGGCACAAAGCAATGCTTCCACCTCTTCATTCTTTCTTGAGAGTGCATCTGCAACAACATTAAGCTTTCCTTTTTTGTAGATTATTTCAAAGTCATAACCCAACATCTTTGTGACCCATTTTTGCTGCTCTTCTGAAGATAGTCTTTGTTCCAAAAAGTGTTTAATACTATCATGATTAGTTTTTACCTTGAAGTGTCTTCCCATTAGGTAAGTTCGCCATTTCTTTAGTGCATGTAGTATTGCTAACATTTCCTTCTCATAAATAGGTTTTTGTAAATAATTTCTTTTGATTGGACGACTTTCAAAAGTAATGGGTCTTCCTTCTTGCATTAAAACAACACCAATTCCATTTCCTGAGGCATCACATTCCACAATAAAGGTTTTTTTGAAGTCTAGCATAGCTAAGACCGGTGCTAGGAACATTGCCTCTTTAAGATGTTCAAAGGCCTTAGTTGCTTCAGGAGTCCATGAAAATGCATCTTTGTTCAATAATGTTGTTATAGGTACTGCTATTCTCCCATAATTCCTATCAAACTTGCGATAATACCCTGTTAACTCTAGAAATCCTCGCAACTACTTTATGGTTGCGGGGACTTTCCATTCCTTAATGGCTTTAATTTTGTTAGGGTCTACCTTAACACCCTTGTGAGATACAATATGACCCAGATATTCCACCTCTTGTACTCCAAAGAAAAATTTGGATGTTTTTGCATATAATTGTTTCTCCTGCAATTGTTTGAGCACCTTGTCAACATGTTGAACATGATCCTTCCAAGACTTGTTGTAGATTAGTATACCATCGAAAAATACTAGCACAAATTTTCTAAGGAAGGGTTTGAAAATGGAATTCATCAATCGTTGAAATGTAGAAGGTGCATTGGTAAGGCCAAAAGGCATGAAAAAAAATTCATAATGACCCTCATGAGTTCAAAATGTTGTTTTTGAAATATCTTCAGTCTTCATTCTAATTTGATGATATCCTGAACGAAGATCCAACTTGGTAAAATAAATTGCTCCATGTAATTCATCCAATAATTCATCAATCACAGGAATGGGAAATTTGTCTTTAATGGTGAGCTTATTGAGCTCCCTATAATCTGGACACATTCGCTATGATCCATCCTTCTTGTGTACCAATACTACAGGAGCAGAGAAAGAACTTTGACTAGGTTGAATTATACCCGCCTCTAACATTTCTGCAATCATATGTTCAATTTTTTCTTTTGGACATAAGGATATCTATAAGGCCTGATGTTTGGAGGAACACTTCCTGGAATCAAATGAATAGCATGATCATGATCACGAATAGGTGGGAGTCCTTTGGGAGTTTCAAACACCTTGGAATGATTGTCCAAGACTTGTTGGAGATCTGTAGAAATAGATGATTTTGATGTTGGAACTTCTAGTGAGCATAATTGTGAAATTACACCTCATTGTTATTTATTTAGAAGCTTTGTCATGACATTAGAGCTTATTATCTTTCCCGGCTTCCCTAAAATACCCTGTAATTCGACTTCCTTTCCTTCTGAAAAAAATTTCAAGAAAAGTTCTTGAAAATTAAAAGCTACCATCCCCAAAGATTGTAACCATTGTACTCCTAGTACAACATCAACACCTCCCATAGGAATGGAAAGCATTGGACTAGTCAATACATATTCCCCCATGATTAGCTTGATATTATGGCATTTTCTAGAGCAATTTATAGTTCCTCCATTTGCAACCATCACTTGACATTATGGTGCTGGGTATAGGAAACAATTTAATTCCTTGGCTACCTTACAATGAATAAAATTATGGGTGCTACCTGAATCAATCAACACTATTACCTTTTTCTTCTTGATATGTATTTCTATCTTGAGAGTTTGAGGAGTGGTAATTCCTGCCAATGCATTACACGATATGGTCAGACTCATTTCTTTGTCTTATAGGGCTGGTTCCTGGTGTATATCCTTTTCTTGTTCATTTTCTTTTTCCTCTTCACAATCTATTTAAAATAATTTCTTCTCGGCACACTTATGACCTTTAGTGTATTTTCTATCACAACTGTAGCAAAGCCCTTTTTCTCTTTTTTCTTCCAATTTTTGTGGTGTCAACCTTGTGGGTTGTGGAAATCTAGTAGTAGCAACACTTCCATCTTTATAGAAGTGAGTGGTAGGCTTCCTTGTCGCCATAATTTTACATTCAATTTTTCTTGCCACCCTGAATGCCTTCTCCAATGAATCAGGTTCCAAAACGCAAACTTCATGTTGGATGTTATCCTTTAAAGTACCTACGAAGAGATCAATCATGTTTTCCTATGAAATATCAGTTAACCTTATATTCAATTTTTGGAAGTCCTCAATGTGCTCCCCCACTGAACACTTTTGTTTGAGATTTATCAATTGGCTAAAGAAAGTGTTGCTCTTTGTATCCTCATAATGTGCTATCATTTCCTCCATAAAAATTAACCAAGTGAAATTTTTTTTACGGGAGCAAAGCCATCGATACCATAAAAATGTATTTTGTTCTAAATGTAAAGTTGCAATGCGTATATTTTGTGTGTTTTGCACATTATTGAGATCAAAATATTGCTCCATCTGTAGTATCCATGTTACAGGATCCTTTCCATCAAACTTCCTCATATCCATTTTTGGAATATGGTGGTTCTTTCCTCCAACATTAGAGTTTATGAAATCATGATTAACATTTATTTTTTTCTCATCATGAGTTTCCTCTACTATCTTTTCACCATTAGGAAACATTTCTAGTATCATCTTTGTCAAACCTTCCATGTCTGATGTTAGATCATTCTTCATGTTTTCCATCTTATATTCCATGCCAGCTTCCATGTCATTCTTCAAACCATCCATCTTAGATTCCACACCTTTCTTCAAACCATCCATCTTAGTTTCCACGCCTTTCTTCAAAACTTCCATGTCATTTTTTGTTGCTCTTTGCGAGAGCGAAATTTGTTGCACTTGCTCTTGTAATTTTGATATGTCATGTTTCCATTCTTCATCTTCATGAGTCATAGTAGAGCCTTCTAAAGGCTTAATGGGTGTTGAATTATTTTTAGGGGCCATTTGAGAATCCAATACTGATATCTATTCTATAATATGCCCTTGGAATCAATTCAACTTGATTCTTCAAACAAGACTTATGCAATTTGGAAAAAAAAATACACACCTTTTACTTGCTTTTGAGGAGCTCGATATTGAAATTGACTTATCTATATAGTTGCAGATCCTCAATATCTAAAATTTGGCCCTGTAGTAGTCCTCTGAAGCTTCTTTCAAATTCCACAGGTTTGACTTGATTTGGATTCTTCAAGACAAATGTATGTCCAATCTCCCACAATGACCTAATTATGGACTGGTTCAGTAAAGCGAACTTGTACGACTTGCCACGTGTCACTGTTTTCTCCTTTGGCTCTGAAATTTATAGATAGGAAACTACAATCCGTGTACTTCCAGTCACATTTTACATAATTCCAATCTGATGCTCAGAGAGAGAGTTATGAAGCTTTTCCCACAATCATCTCTTTGAGATGAAATTCGGGAGCTTGAAAAAGACCTAACTTCCATAGATCATATCTCAAAAAATATTGTGAACCAAGCTCTGAAATTTTGCAAAGATTTTCCTCCAGATTTTCGCTTCGCACTCTAAAATTTTTAGCTTCAGAACCTTCTTAGAAAAAAAGTTATAGCGCAAATTTCGCGATGGGATTTTTAAGTGAAATTCAGGAGCCTGCAAAAAGACCTAACTTCCACAGATCATATCTCCGAAAATATTGCGAACCAAGCTCTGAAAATTTGTGAAAATGTTACTCAGGATTTCAGCTTAGCACTCGAAATATTTCAGCTTCTAAACCTTCATAGAAAAAAATTTATAGCGAAAATGCCACGATGACCTATTTGGAGCAGTGAAACCCTAGAATCCAAAGCTTTGATACCAAATGTTGTGAAACCAGCTCCAAAAATAGAAGAAAAGAGATATCAATGCCTTAGAAATAAGCCACTTCAAGGGGGGAACCTCTAATACATTACATGAATGAACAATTCTTGGATGATACAAATTACAAAACCTCCTTTTTATATATAGTAGTCCATGGGGCCACAATGTAATCCTAGTGGGGCCCAATGTAATCCTAGCCGACCTAACAATAATAATTTAAGGGCATAATAATAACAATATGGGGGTTATAGGGGTACAATAATAACAATAATGGGGTTACAATAACAACAATAAGGGACTATACTAGTAATATATGGACCTAACAGAATTCGCATAATTGAAGCTCATCCACGATCATATTATGCATCAGATGTAACTTCCCTAAAGGTAAAACAGACAAATTTATGTTGATATCACCACAACCTCTAATTTGGGCACACCAGATGGGGTCTACATGGATGACCAGTGCAAGGATTTGAACAAGACGAACATCCTCGGTTGCTGATAGGGCTATGTTGAGTGGCTGCACGCTGGTTTCATGCACGCCCGTCTACATCTGGCTCGCTTGAGTAACGCTTGCATGAATTAGGATCACTTGAACTTTTAACTATTGGATGTGAAGCTGCACCCCCTCGAGCATAGTTTTTTACTGCACTTCCATATCTGTCCATATGTCCTCTGTAGCAGATGTTACCATGTTTGAAATTTCATTTAAGTCATCTTCGGTCAGTGTCAGGACCTCCTCTCCAATGTATTTAGACCCTTTTATTTTCTTCCTCGATCCTCCAATGGCCTGAGAACTGCACTTTGTGCCTTTGGAAGTCTGTGCTTCCACTTGCTTCTCTATTTCTTTCAGCGCAATACCATTTTTCTTAGGTTTAATGTCTTTCTCCAAATAAATTGTTTCGCCTGTTTTTGTCAGTGTGGCTTCTTTCTCTGTTGTTTTCACAATTGTCTTGTTTTTCGTCTTCTCGGGCACTAGTGCGCGACATGGTAGGAATTTTTTGCAACAGAAGTTGATGCACCAAGCTCCAACCATGCCAACAACCACTCTGTAGTGACACGTATCAGATCATCCTTTGTGACGAGATATAGTAATTCATACCACACCCCTTTGACTGTGCCCTTCGGGTGGATGTGCATATTACGGAAAATCACCTTAAAATATTCTATTCTCTTATATTGGTCATATAGTGTCGGAGATAGCCTCAACTTATACTGTATTGCCTGATAGAGCGAAGCGTCGAATAATACCCAAAATATCTTATTCTCCATGATGCGCGCGGGGTCTAACGAATTCCATAGCATGGCGTACCGTGCGACCTCACACATTTGCAGCTCTATCTTAGGAAATTGTGTTTCCTCTGGGGTATTCCACCAATCATAATAAAAATTCTTGCCCTCTTCTTGTGCTTCTCACATATTCTCCAAAAACTCCTAGCATAAGTAGTGGGACCAATTGTAGATCAATCCTTTTTTCGCACTGTCCTGCAAATGTAATGACTTGCGTAGGAACCTCCTTTGGCCTACAATTTTGCATCATCTTGCAATCCAAAATGAGCATTCCAAATTGAAAAAATGGATCATTAATTCGCTTACTACGAATCCTCTACTCTTGCGCAAGACTTGGTACTAATTTTCTTTAATCTTTTCTGCCATCGTTGTTTCTTGCACCTTTCCTCCAAAGTCAGCAATTGGATCTGCACCTTGATCAGGTAGGCCAGTGATCTGATGGATCAATGCAACATCAATGGGAATGTTCTCTCCTAACCACAGTGCATCATCATGCACGAGCGTGAGAAATTCACGAACACATATATAATTTATCGGGTCGCGCCTGAAGTGAGGGACCTGTAATAAATTCAAAAGGCCTACCTTGTGCAGACCCAACACCCATCTCTTCGGCTCTGTTATCAATCAGAAAAATTAAAACATCATTTGAAAAATTCCTAAGGGTGTTGTAAATTGTAAATAGGTCGGTCTTCATGTTGACTATGTAATTATGAAAAGAAGGAGACAAAGATAATAAAATGTATTTTGTACTTGCTTTAGGGGTTTCATGAAAAATATTTTATTATGTAGATAGACTTATTCTTGATGTCTATTAGGTTCTTGTATTCTAGGTATAAATAGGATTAAGTGTCAAAATCATGAAGGATCTAGTTCAGATGGATATGCTCCAAGACCTTGTAAAGAATCTCTCAACAAAAATGGTGCTCAAGATCAACATTGGAACATCTCCTCAAAACAACCTATAAACAATGGACAAAATGTTGGAGAAAAACCTTATAAAGTCGGCTTGAAAATGCTAGAGAGGTCAGCTTAAATTATGTCCCAACAGTTCACTAAACAGGTTGGCTAATTATAGGGTTGAATAACTATAAATAGGCCAGAAAAATTTGCATAAATTATAGTCAAAAGAATTGTGACAGGTCTGAGATTTTCGGTCAAGATCTCTGTACTGCGGTCAAATGAGAGGTTGGACAACATTTAAAAGAGCAGATCAAAGGGTAGAATTAAATACATAATTGTCTAAAGTGAGTAGAGACTGAAGGATATAGTTTTCAGAAGCAACTGAAGGGTATTGTTTACAGATGTAGCTGAAGGATATAAATTGCGGAAGTGACTAAAGAATATAGATTTCTGAAGGCACAAGTTGTAGAAAGGTACAACAAGGTACAGGATTAGTGCAGTAAATTTGTAGAAGGTGCAGGAAGGATATAATAAGGATATCTCTGGTTTTATAGACAAAGATAATGATTTCAAGGTAATAGAAAGTAAGGAAGGTAAATCAGAGATTTACCTTCCTAACTATATTTCAATATATTCAATTACAATTGTAATTTATTCTGTCTCTACATTTGACTAATTACTTTGATAACTGACTTGTTGAAAGATTAACTAAGTTAAAGAAGAGAATACATAACCAAGCTCACAAGTAGTTATCAAGAAGAGAATTTTTGTATTAATCACAAGCCCTACGAATTCTCAACATGGTTTCAGATCTAAGGTACTGAATATAAGGGCTGCTTGTCAACAAAGTCACTCAAAGAAGCAAGGTTCAAATTTTGGATTGAAAAGACAAACCAGTTTGCAAGGAAGACTATCCAACTAGTTTGTATGAAAAGATTAACTCATTAATCCTTGTACTCAAAACATTGTTTAAAGGAGATTCACAACTTTTGAAGATAGTCGTTTTAGTCAAGGGTTTAAGAACAACAACTTTGAAGAAAAGAAACTCTTGACTTCATCAACATAAATGAAGCTGCAAGAAAGACCACTCAAGTAATTATTCATGACCCTATCTATCTATATGCCTTTTTGTAAAGAAAGCAACAATCTGGTTGGATCATCAAACTTTAGTGCATAGAAGAAGAGAACAGAATTGAATTTAATTGAAGACGGAGTAATGGACTATATCGAAGGATCTACTGTTTAGCCTCCAAAAGAAGATACTTCATCCCATGCCAAGTACATGAAGGGAGAAATTAGAGCCCAAAGGATTCTCATAGAATCCATCAAAGACTCTCTCATTCCCTATGTATCAAAACTAAAGACTGAAAAAAAAATATATGGGAAATTGGTGGAGCTATTCTCTGTGAGTACTACTGGAGAAGCAATCTCTCTGAGACAAGAACTCTACAAAATGAAATTATCAAAGGAAGCAGGAATCGTCCCATACTTTATAAGGATTTCTGAAATAAGAGATCAACTACAAGAATTAGGAGAAGTGATTTATGACACTGAGATAACAATAGTGGTGTTGAATGCTCTACTAGAGGAATGGGGAAGCTTCACTTCTAGTCTATATGGGAAGAAAGAAGCCACTCCATTCCATGATTTATGGTCTCTATTTAAAATAGAGGAAACAAGACTAAAGGCCAAAGATGATATAGTATCAAGTGAAGAGAATCATGCCTTTGCAGCCTCATACAGGAAGAAAGGAAGATTTGGAAAATTTGGCCCTCAAAATAAAAGAATAAATATGGACAACGTGCGATGCTTTGGATGTGATGAACTTGGACATTATAAAAGAGATTGTCCTAAATCTGGAAATGTCAAAAGGAAAAAGGAAGAAGCTCATGTCACGTATGAAAGAGAAGAACCTGACACTAAAATATCTAAGAAGGAGGAAGCAAGAGATCTCTATTATGATTGAGATCATCTTTCTCTTTAAGTGATCTCTAATTGTTTGTAAAAATTGTATGATAGTAATGTACATTAAGAAGCATGGAAGAAGCTCTAAGTGTAACAGCTTTTGGAAAACCTCCCTACTCAAGTAAAACAGTCATCAGATCAAGGGTCATCATGGTTACAAAGCTTTGATATGTGATGACATATTGATGAAGCAGGTCAAAAGAATGAAGCTCTCCATTCAAGAGAAACCCATACAGGATGACTCAAGGAAAAATAGGTATGAGGTATGCAGAATTATATGTTAACATTGATGCTGTGAAGTCATGTCATATGGTTGCAGGTAATGAACTTCTGTATTTAGAAGTATGATCCAGAAAAGAGTATCTCTCAGTGCACGGACAGATGAAATCAATATAATATGTCCTCATGGTATATGAGGTGGCTGTTGAAAGTTCTTGGGAATGGAAAATGTGAAAAAAGGAAGATATCATGAAATGCAACCATGTCTTGAGGCAAGTATCGTTCAGAAGCCAAGTAGATGTGATTAGAAGATCTCTTGGGAAGATATGAAGACTCTGACATAAATCTGGAAACCCTTAGCAAAAACATATCATTAGGAGATGTGTCAATCTATGTGAAGGATACCAATGTCTATAGGAAGATGTCATGGTGAAAAATCATCACTAAGGTAACTTTCATTCTAAAATTTAATATGAATATGTTTATCTGGATGAATCTGTGTAGGGCAGCTAATCATGAGAAAGGATGTATGATCCTTGGAAATTATTCAAAGGAAAGAAGCATGACAATGGACCAGATAAAGGAAGTCTGATGAATCACTCTGATAGCTGACATGACTCAAGATGGAAGTGATGGATGATCCGCGCCCTATGAAGCTAAAAGTTGGATATTCCTCAATATCGAAATCCATGACATCAAGAACAAGAATTCTTCATGAGCATCTGGGTGTCTCACCATTACTTCTGAAGGTCCCTGATTAAGAGGGAGCCTGATGGTAAGTTTCTTACTTGGAAGAAACTTGGTAATTCCTAAGGATGATCTTAGGTAAATTCTTTGTATAAGAATGAGTACATTCCCTTGTGGAATAAGGTCCTCCATGGGAGGGAGAGATAGAAACATCATTCTAGTCTTGGGAAGACAAAATGGAGGATTGGGTAATCATATGGCATTTGATACTCTTTGAGAATGTGATAGGGAATTCAAGATAAGAGTAGTCGGGACCAATATTCTTTGAGGGCTAGCTACCCAAGAGAAGAATATTCTAGGAAGGTCATACTTTGGGAAAACCCAGGTGGATTATGTACCTTGGAGAGACAATGACGAAGGTGTCTATAAGTCATGTGTCTCACAAGAATTCAAGCCCATTGTCTCGTTGAAGAGATGGGGCTGTTAGTCAAGGCCTTGCACTAGTACAATGTTGGTTGATATGATGCTATACATATGCGATTACCAATACGATTTTCTTATGAGATTCTTTAGTTTGAAAGTGATCATGTAACTATATGAATACCTCCATAGTTAAGAGGGAGTGTTGTAAAATGTAACTAGGTTGGTCTTCATGTTGACTATGTAATTATGAAAAGAAGAAGACAAAGATAATAAAATGTATTTTGTACTTGCTTCATGGGTTTCATGAGAAATATTTTATGATGTAGATAGACTTATTCTTGATGTCTATCTTGTATTCTAGGTATAAATAGGATTAAGTGTAAAAATCATGAAGGATCCAGCTCAGATGGATATGCTCCAAGACCTTGTAAAGAAGCTCTCAAAAAATATGGTGCTTAAGATCAACATTGGAACATATCCTCAAGACAGCTTATAAATAGTGGACAAGATGTTCGAGAAAATGGCTTGAAAATGCTAGAAATTTCGGCTCAAATTATGTCCCAACAATTCACTAAACAGGTCGGCTAATTATAGGGTTGAATAACTATAAATATGCCAGAAAACTTCACATGAATTATAGTCAACAAAATTGTGACAGGTCTGAGATTTTCGGTCAAGATCTCAGTGATAAGAACTAAGGTCAAATCAGAGGTTGGAAAATGTTTAAAAGAGCAGATCAAAGGGCAGAATTAAATACGGATTTATCTGAAGTGAGTAGAGACTGAAGGTTATAGTTTTCAGAAGCAACTGAAGGGTATTGTTTACAGATGTAGCTGAAGGATATAAATTGCGGAAGTGACTGAAGGATTGCGGAAGTGACTAAAGAATATAGATTGCTTAAGGTACAGGTTGTAGAAAGGTACATCAAGGTATAGGATTAGTGGAGTAAATTTGTGGAAGGTGCAGGAAGGATATAATAAGGATATCTTTGGTTTTATAGAAAAAGACAATGATTTCAAGGTAATTGAAAGTAAGGAAGGTAGATCAAAGATTTACCCTCCTAACTACATTTCAAGATATTCAATTACAAGTGTAAATAATTCAGTCTCTACATCTGACTAATTACTTTGATAACTGACTTGATGAAAGATTAACTAAGTTAAAGAAGAGAATACATAAGAAAGCTCAGAAGTAGTTATCAAGAAGAGAATTTTTATATTAATCACAAGCCCTACAAATTATCAACAAGAGGTTCATGTGTCAAAGGTAGTGTTATAGGATTCATTTTTCATTACTTAGTCAAGGAAAATTTTTAATTTTCTTATTTATCCTAATCCTAAGGTCTAAACCCACCCTCTTTTAAATCCCCTCATGTCACATCAATCATAATTTTCTGACATTTTTCATTTCCCAAGTTTTTAGCACCGAAAGGGTTGTTTTAGCCAAGAAACCACACTTTCGTATCGAAATACACAGAGAAATTGCACTTTTCGCTACGAATCTGCTAATACTTTTGTAGCTAAAATGCCCAGAAATACACTAGGAACACTACGAAAGTAAGGTTTCCTGTCTGTCATGTCAAATTAGTTTTAGGTGTCAGAAAAGGATTTGAAAAGGATACGTTAGATGCCATTCGAGTCATCTAGGGTAAATATCAAGGTACATAGTCAGGGTTGAAGTCATCATCACCATTTTAATCATGTATGAGTCATCATTATGATATGAATGGTCCTCGAACTTCAAAATCTTTCCAAATTGAGTCATTTGTCATTCTCTATTCCTTCTTTTCATGTTATTGAGCTCTAAAGAGCTATTTCATGGAGCTCAAGCTGTGGATGGTTTCTTTCAAAGGATTGCAAATATCACTGATCAATCGAGGCAGAGAAGACATTATCAATCAAGGCATAGAAGACATTATCAAGTGAGGCAGAGAAGACTTCAAAGAACTATGGATGCAAAAAGAAAGATAAATAAAGGTGGCCACTGTCTCAGATATGAGCCATGAGATATGAACCTAATAAATGAAGACCCAACAACTGTAGAAGTCTTTAGAAGGACAGGATGTTTACATTTTTGTGAAAGGCTACAAGGCTTCCATGTACAGGTTTCAAAAGAATTTTCCTTAAAAATTAATGGAACAACAACTAAAGTGGAGATGTTGAATCTCACTATTACACTGGAGATAATTGCAGCCGCAACAGGGATTCCAAGAGGACAAGAAAAATGTTTCAAAGGGTTCATATTCAACATGGAAGAGTGCAAAGAGTTTATCAAGCCAGAAAGCCGTGAAGTTGACCTTACAAATGCCATTCCAAGGAGCTGCATGAAGGAAAATTTCTCAAAGCTAATGCTCATTATCCAGAAATATTTCACATGTGAAGGAAGATATCATAAATTCTATTCTTACCACTTCAAGATTCTCCTTCACTTTGTTGGTAAGATATCTCTTGATTTGCCTTTCTATTTACACAGAAGTTTAGCAAAAATGGAGGATAAGGTCCAAGAAAAATCCGAGGGAAGTGAAACCTCACTTTTTCATCATGGCTTCATAAAATTGTTGGTTTTAGAAGAGTTACAAAGACTAGGCAAAGATTGGTCTTCATTTCTGTTTGTTAGTGGTTTTGAAATGGATACCATTACCCCTAAAATAACTTCTAAACCTAGAGGTATACCATCACCTTTAGTGGTAGAACAGAGTGAACCAGTAGAGGTAGAGCAAAGTGAACCAGTAGAGGTAGAGCAAAGTGAACCAATCATGATGGAAACAAAGAAATTGCAGAGATTTAATACATCCACTGTTCCACCTGCAAAAAAAAAGTCAATAATGAGCAAACCTGAAAAACAAGAGCCCATAGTGAGTAAACAAGGTAGAAAAAGGGTTACAAGGAGTCAAACAGTAGCTAAAGGCAATTTATAAGACATACTACATGCCATTGATATTGAAGAGACTCCTATAGTTCAGGCTGAGGATATAGATGAAATGGACAGAAACTCAAGAAAGATAAATCTACAAAGAAGCTAGAGTTTGAAGGTGAGGATGCAGGTTTTATGTTTCAGGCTAGGAAGCCCATGACAAGGCATGATAGAAAACTTTTGGACAGAAGCAAAGAAGTTCATCCAGCCACTGACACTATCTAGCCACGACAAGACATTATTGATATTTAATCAACATAATAATATCCAGTTAGCAAGCCAAAGAAAGGAAAGGAGAAAGCAATTGAAACAATAGAGTTTGAACTCCTTGAAGAACAGTTGAGGCTAGCTAATCATGAAATTTCAGTTATGAAGGAGGCAAGGAAACATAATGTTCAAAAGTTTTAGTTTTAAAAGATGAAAGAGGTTTGGGAAGAGCAGGTTGACATTGTATCAAAGACCCTAGACAACACACAACAGTTAATCAAATGGACTATGCCATTGAGAAAAGAGTTGAAACATGTAAGAATAATAAACTTGCATTTTAAATCTACCAATAGAAAACTGAAAGATCAAGTTAAAGACCTCCAGGAACAACTAGAACTAATCCATGACGAGTTGGAGAAGAAGGGCCTAAAAATGATAGTAGTTGAGGATCCAATATCTCAACTCATCATCAATGAGGAAGAAACACCTCACAACTCTTAGTTTGGGCTGGTTTATATTTTTTAAGGTAAATGACATGTTGAAAACCAAATTATTACATTTGGAAGGTACATTTTTGAAGCTAGGAAGAAATATGGAATTCACACAATTTTCAGCAGTTTGGTAGCATTTCCTAGGCTTGAAGCCAGGAAAATGCTACGAAACCACCTGTAGCTTTCTTTTTTTTGAAAACCCACTTTTGGTAACTTTCAAGAGGATAAAATGATATGAAGGATGTGTCAGAACATGATGAGACCATGCAAGAGAAAAGAAACAAAGATTCGGATGGCAAAGGTCATTTGTTGTACGCTAAGAAAGTACGCTACAAAACTGTCATACTTTCGTGGCGTGCTGTTTTGAAGGTTTATGAGCAGGTTTTTGGGCAGTTTTAGACAGATGGACACTTTGAAAGGGTTAAGGGACTTTGCTAGAATTCATCCAAGACTTGAAGACCATGAAGTGAAGACAATCCATCAGCAAAATCATTCGTTGAAGATAAGGACCTGTTTTCCTAAAAGATAGGGCTTGTTTCTAGATTTTGAGGAGGGTAGTTAAGATGTCATGTAGTGATGAGTTCTATCACAACCTATTCAAACATGTGAAGAATTATTTGTCAAAGATATAACTTTTTTAAGAGATAAGGTAGTTGATGTAATAAGTAGCAGTTTGAGTCCTATTAGGAAAATGACTGTTTCATAGTGTAGCTGTCATTTTCTCATTAAAGCACATGTTTTCCTGTTATGCAAGGTGTCATTAGGAAAATTTTGATAAATATAGCCAAGAGGCAGATCATATCTCATGTAACAATTCTATTAAAGGGCAGATATTCGAATTTGTAAAGGGTTGGATATTTTTTGGAAATACTGCAACTTTATGTAATTTGATTGTTTTCAGTAATACATAGTAATTTTTCTTGACCAACTAGAGATTCTCATGTAGTTTTTAGAGCTTATTTGATCTATACTTTCTATGTGTACCATTTGCAGTGGTTTTCATATTTAATACTTAGAATTCATAGGTGTGTGCTCTGACTTCCTTTATTGAGGAATTGGCTGTGTTATTTCATGTTTCATGTGTGATTTACCTCTGCTAAAAACTCTTACCTGCCTCAGCTTACATGTCAAGAGAACTTACCACTGAACCAATGAATTTTTTGACTCCATAAGCCCAATGATTGCATACTTATACTCTTTTCAACCTACACACATCAAAAGCAAGTTATTTTCCAAGTAGAGTTTGCCATCTAGTTTCATCATAATCAAATATCATTAACCCCTTTTGAGAGAGCCCTCTCAGACTGAAGAGGCTAAGCTTCAGTTAAAATTTGGTTCGAAATAGTTACACAAATTTGTCTGATTAGTAGCTAATCAAGTGAAATTTTGTGATAATAGGCTCTAAGCACATGAGCCCCCCTTCATACTGGACATGATCGAAGTAGAGCTCTGGTGAAAGTTCAAGAAAATTATCAATATCTATGATGTCCCAATCCTCCATTTTCAGCTGTGACACTTTTGCAAACATGTCACCTTGAAACGAGAAATTTTCGAGAATTAGTGTTGGTTAATACTCGAGTGCACTTTGTCTAGATATTTTGGCACTCTAGGTGACACTTTGCACAGTACAACATAGTTTGGAAATCGGAAGAATGGGGCCACTTCGACCACATCCTCCTCTTCCTCCATAATTTTCTCAGGGAGTTCTGCCATGGGCCATTTCTGGCGCTCAACTGCAGTAGAGAACAACTTTGGAGTCTTTTCCCTAGGAGATTACGAGTTCCTAATGTTTGACCCTTCTTAGTTTTTGTGGGTGCAGGTGTTTCAGCAACCGATGCAACAGGAATCTCTGGCGCAACAGGATTGTCTCTAGGTCGTGTAGCTATCATGCTGGGAAGAGTTATGTAACCCAAACCCCTATGGTGCAACTCCTCCTCGAATCTCGAATCCAAACCAGATATAGACAATGAATATACTGCAGAAATCAAAGAGCTCAGGGCAGAAAATTCACTCAGAAATCAAAGGGAACTATTGCGACCCCATAGGTCATATTTATAGTTTTGGCACCTCTTCAGCAGTCCCTTATGCATTAACGTGTCTTCAATATTGACAAAAAATTTCCAAATCTGGAAAAATCCCCTCATTAAATGCAACCTATATGCTCCCATAAATGGTAATAAAGCTGTCTTTTCCAGATTTATTGTTCCAACGGCTAGATTTTGGAAAATTTGTGACCTAGTCAACCTCCTTGCATAGCTACTGCGCGTGTGTCGTACCTTCCTGCGCATTTTCCATCTCGGCTGCACAAATCCAATACTCCGACCATATAGTCATTTGGTGTGCACAGGGTCATCCACGTACGAATTCAATGGCCTTCCACTGAGATACCCGGGAAGATATTCTCCACTTAAGGTGGCCAAGCGAACTGCACCTTCATCAGTGATCTCCTGAACAATATATGGCCCTAGCCAATACATCTTCAATTTCCCTGGGTGGCATGCAAAATTTTTGTCATATAAAAAGACAAAAGCATCTTCCTTAAACACCTTTTTCATGATGCACCTGTCATGCCATGATTTTTAACACGTTTTGGAATTGCTGGTGATAATTGGCAATAAAACGATCTTCTTCCAATGTGACCAACTACGACAATCGTTCCTCCATAGCATCTGCTTCTGCCATATTTTTGAATGCTGCAATGAACATACTAGGAATAATGAGCTCCATTGGCAACACAACTTCTTTCCCATATACCATCCTGAACGATGTCTTACTAGTCAAATGTAATATTCCTTTTCAGGAATTTCAGCAATATCTCCAATGAGGACGCTGTATAAGAAAACCAGTGCAAGAATAACATAGTCCAGGGCTGGGATCCTCTAAAATATGTTGTATGTAGCTTAAATATATAATGGCATCAGAAAAAAATAAATATAACTACATTAAACATATCTCCTTAGCTCAAATATGCTAAAAAGCATCACAACCCCAGTACATCATAAAATAGAAATGCCGAGGGCTGAAATAGTGTTATTTTTATTACAGAAACTACAAAAATAGATGAAATAATATATATTTGGAGCTTTCATTCATTATAAGATCATAAATGAGAGGATTGACCTCTTTTACAAATACATTAGGACCCCCCGGCAAGGGTTTCCGACAAAACAGTAACACAAGATACATCACTGCAGAAAATAACACTATACCCAGCAACTATGTATTGAGAAATATCTGATATGCTTAAAAAGGGACACACAATACAAGAATTGTCTCAAGGCCTCCCTTAATAGAACTCCTGGAGTGGAAATCACCTCCTCCTCTTCTGAAATAAGCATAAATGGATAGATACAACCCCAGCTACTGCAGCGACTGCAGAAATAACGCACTCACTGGAAGTGATTGCATTGTCAAGGCTAGAGGATGGATTTCCTCAAGATAGTTGATGAGAATGGAACTCAAGACCTCCTCCTTAGATCTCCCAATCAACTACAACAATGATGAAACTAGGATTCCCGCATGACAACTCTTGCACTAAACAGTGTTGCAACTCCGGCTAAACAGCTGAAGCTTGCAATCAGTCATAAGACTAAAACAAGAAGTATGTATGAATGAATCCTCTTGCTGCTATACCCTTCCTTTTATCCTAAGTGAGCTTCTCCATCTCGGGCCCCACTCATTGTTGATGTAGCTTCCTTGAGAATTTTCCTCATTCAAAACTGCCGCCCTAGTGTTTTTCCCTCCCTTGTGATAGCGCTGGTTGACTTGGTCAACTATAGCGAGCTCCTTGCTTTTTCTCCTCTTCACACTCAAGAGGTTTTATTTTAACCTCCTACCTCAATCCCTTTTCACACTAGGATAAATTTTATTGTGTTTCCTACTTATTATTTCAAAAATGGAGCAATTATAATGTTCCAAGTAGCAATGGATAATTGGGAACATTACAGTCCTCCCCGCTCAAAATTTGCTTACCCACAAGCAACAACAAAGAAGGATGCTGCAAGATATTTTCTCCCTCCCAAGTGGCATCCTCATCTGGTAGATTCCTCCATCAAATCAGATATTCTTTGATGACTCTGTTTCTCAACTGCCTCTCCCTTGTGTCTAAGATTTCTTCTAGCTGCAAGATCAAATGACCCTCATCATCAATAGGAGGAAGTTCCATGTTGGCAACTACATTCCTCCCAATGACATTCTTGAGGCAAGATACATGGAAGATATTGTGGATCTTGCTCCCCTTAGGAAGCTCCAGCTCCTAAGCTACCTTAACAATACATCTGTTCACCTTGTATGACCCATAGAAACGTGGTTTGAGCTTTTCAGCTCCCTTCACCTTGAGTGTGGATTTCTTGTAAGGCTGAAGGCATAGGTAGACAAGATCCCCCACCTCAAACTATCTCTCTATCCGAACACGATCTGCATACATCTTCTGCTGGTTCTGAGCAGTAGCAATGTTGTCTTTGAGTGCCCTAAGTATGTCCTAGTTCTCTTGAATCCAATCCCTTGCCCTTGGAGCTTTACTTGCCCCAAACATAACATCAGCAAATGAAAGTGCCTCATATCCATACAAGGCTCGGAATGGAGTCATGCCAATAGAGATATGGTGAGTAGTGTTGTAACAATACTCCCCCAAGTGGAGCCACCGCAACCAAGCTTTTTTCTGCCCTGCCGCATAGTTCCTCAAGTAGCCTTCTAGCCACTTGTTCACTATCTTAGTCTTCCCATCAGTTTGGGGATGATAGCCGGTGCTAGGGGTCAAATCAGTCCCCACTAATCGGAAAATTTCTTGCCAAAAGCCACCCATGAAGTGGTTGTCCCGATCACTCACTATGGTCATAGGGAGACCATGGAGTCCGAATACATCTCTGAAGAAGAGCTCAGCCACCTATGAAGTAGTATAATGTGCAGAAATGGAAAATAAATGAGAGTAATTTGTTAGTCTATCAACAACAACAAAGATACAGTCCTTACCTTGCACTGTCGGTAAGCTGGTGATGAAGTCCATAGAGATACTTTCACACTTCCCATCTGGAATAGGTAGTGGCTACAACAACCCAGCAGGATAAGTGTGCTCTCCCTTATTCTGTTGGCAAGTGGTGCATTCCTTGACATGCCAGAGCACATACTCCTTGAGACCCTTCCATGAGAATCTCTCCTTGATAGATCTGTAAGTTTTTGTGAAACCTTGATGACCGAAAAGTGGTGAATCATGTGAGGCTAATAAGATCTTCTGCTTGAGCTTAGAATTCTTAGCCAATTAGATCTGACCCTTGTAATAGATAACCTCATCCATTACTCTAAATCTCTCATCCAATACCACCCCATCAAGTATCCCACATGCAAAGTCATCTTTGGAGTACTCAACTAGGAGTTGAGCCTTCCAATCTGCGTCCATGCCCCTCAAGGACAGCGTTGTAGGTCTCCTGGAAAGTGCATTAGCTACTATATTGCTCTTCCCCTTGACATATTCTATGTCAAATTCATAAGCCTGGATTTTGCTCACCCACTTCTGCTATCTCTCTAGAAGCTGCCTCTGTTCAAGAAATAATCTAAGGATGTTGTGATCAGTCTTCACCTTGAACCTATTCCCCACCAAATATTACCAGAATTTGGATAATGCATGCATGATAGCCAACATATCCTTATCATAGATGGGGTATAGACTCTCATGAGGGAGAAACTTCCTGCTTTCAAAGGCTATAGGATGCCCTCCTTGCATCAAGACTGCCCCAATACCTTCACCTGATGCATCACATTCTAGCACAAAAGGTTGAGAGAGGTCAGGTAAAACCAAAACAGGACAACTACTCATTACCTCTTTGAGCTTTTCAAAAGCTCTCTGCACTGTAGGTGTCCAATGGAAAGCCCCCTTCTTTGTCAAGTCTGTAAGTGGTGCTGCTAATTGTGAAAACCATTTCACAAACATCCGGTAATAAGTGCATATTCCCATAAACCCTTTGAGTTTTGTAAAATTCCTTGGTTCAGGCCAATCTCTGATAGCCTGAATCTTCTCCTCATGTACCCTCACTCCATCCACTCCTATGATATGCCCCAAATACAACATCTCTGTGAGTCCAAATTCACATTTGGAGAGATTGGCATAGAATTGTTGCTCCTTGAGGATAAGTAAGACTATCTCAATGTGTTGCAAGTGCTCCTCCCAAGTGCGGCTGTAGATCAGAATATCATTAAAGAATACCAATACAAACTTTCTCAAATGACCCCGTAAGATATGGTTCATACAGGATTGGAAAGTTGCTGGAGCATTAGTCAATCCAAAGGGCATTACCAGAAACTCAAAATGCCCATAGTGACACCTAAAGGTTGTCTTGGGGATATATTGCTCCCTCACCTTGATTTGATGGTACCCAGACCTCAAATCAATCTTGGAGAAATATTTGGATCCCCTCAGCTCATCCATGAGTTCATTGATCCTGGGTATAGGGTACCTTTTCTTCAAAATCTTCCTATTCAAGGCCCTATAATCAATGCACATCCTCAATGTGCCATCTTTCTTATTTACCAAAACCACCGAGGAAGCAAAAGGACTAGTACTAAGCCGGATGTGCCCTAGTGCTAGAAGCTCTTGGACAGCTCTTTCAATCTCATCCCTATAGGCCTTGGGATGTCTATAAGGAGTGGTGATCACTGCTTGGACCCATTGTTCCAACTCAATGGTGTGTTCAAACCCTCGGTCAGGAGGTCTCCCTGGTGGAATATCCCCAAGTAATGTAGAATACTAGTCCAAAAGAGATTGAACATCTGGATGCATCGGTGAGTCCTTGCCCTTCACCTCGGATATATGTAACTCCAATACCCATGCAACATCTCCTCTGCGCATATCTGCCTCCATCCTATGTGTTGAAACAACCTAAGGGGGATATGTTTTCATACCCTTGATCCTTTTTTGCTGGCCATCCTCCCCTCTAGTCCATTCCATCTCCAAAGTCCTCCAGTTAGTGGTAACTCTCCCAAGAGTGACTAGCCACTGGACTCCTAATATGACATTGGTGTCTATAATATCTACCACAAAGAAGTGGTCTGTCAAGGTATAGGTACCCATAGCAATGGTCAGCACTGGAACATACTTGGCACATTGCAGAGTCATGGCTCCTGGGACCAAAACTGAAAATCCCTCAAACTCCTCCATGGGAATTCCTCTCTTGTGTACCAGTTGTGCATCAATAAAATTATGATTAGCTCCACTATCTATCAATACAGAGACTCTTTGCCCCATGATGGTGCCTCTCACTCTCAAGGTTAGATACTTTGGGACCCCTCTTAATGCTACAACAGCTCCTCCTCTTGGAGGAAAGTCTTCAATGGGTTGTACAACGCTAGCATCCTTCTTGGATAAGGTCTTGATAGGATGTGATTCCCCTATAACACATTTCTCCTCCAATTCCTGAATATGGATTGTCTCCCTTGGCCTTGAGTGGGTCTTCTGCTGTAAAAAGGTTCTTGCCCTGGGCAAGATGTGTTGTAGATCTCTAGCTTTCTCCACAGCTTCAAGGAGTGTAGTTGGTTTTGTAGACTTGACCAACCCTTGTAATGCTTCAGCCATCCATTCAAAAACATGAATACCTTCCTGCTCATATTGAGGTTGGATACCATCACTAAAAGCTGCAAATACTCATCAATTTAATCCTCAAGATCTCCCTCTTGCTTGAGCTTGGTTATCTTGGCATAGTGGGCTTCCGGATCCGTTGGATCAAACTTTTCCACTAGCCTCTCGGTGAAAGCTGAGTATGAAGTGATATGATGGTGCCCAAGTGTGGTCATTCCATGAAACCACCAATCTTGAGCTTCCCCTTCCAGGTGCAACACAACTATCTTGATAGCTTCTATCTTAGAAACCTTGTGGAGCTGGAAGTATGTGTCCAACTTCTCTAACCATGCTTTTGCTGTGCACTTAGGTGTCCCATCAAATGTGGGAAAGAATAACCCTAGCATAGTTCACTGTAGGACTGATCCCTGCCTCAAGCTATCCTCCCTTTGATGAGGATCATTTCTCCTTCCATCCTTGATCCGACAAAACTCTTGAAAGCTTAGGTGCTCCTTGAACCTTTGAGATTGAAGCTCATATTCTTCAAAATATTCCCCAAGAGAACCCTCCTTATCTCCTTAAGTTAAAAATGAAGGCATGGTGGAGTTTTGTGATGTATTTGAATGTCCCATGCCATTTGTAGAGCTGGTGCTTTCCTTATGGAAAAACCCTAAATAGTATTTTTCCTGCCTCATCTCCCTGAGATCCCTTGAAATTTTCTACAGGGTTTGAAGTATGAGCTTTGAGATGTCTTCCTTCTCCATGCTAAATATAAATCCCCCCCCCACAAGCTGAGCCAAGAGCATAGCTCTGATACCACTGTAATATTCCTTTTCGGGAATTTCAGCGATATCTCCAATGATGACGTTGTATAAGAAAACCAGTGCAATAATAATGCAGTCCAGGGCTGGGATCCTCTAAAATATGCAGTATTTAGCTTAAATATAGAATTTCATCAGAAAAAAATAACTCTAAGTACATTAAACAGATCTGCCCAACTCAAATATGCTAAAAAGCATCACAACCCCAGTGCATCATAAAATAGAAATGCCGAGGGCAGAAAAAACGTTATTTTTATTATGGAAACTACATCAATAGATGGAATAACATATATCTGGAGCTTTCATTCATTATAAGACCATAAATGAGAGGATTGACCTCTTTTAAAAATACATTAGGACCCCCCAGCAAGGGTTTTCGGCAAAACAGTAACATAAGATACAACATTGCAGAAAATAACGCTGTACCCAGCAACTCTGTATTGAGAAATATCTGATATTCTTAAAAAGGGACACACAATACAATAATTTTTTCAAGGCCTCCCTCAATAGAACTCCTGGAGTGGAAATCACCTCCTCCTCTTCTGAAATAAGCATAAATGGATAGATACAACCCCAGCTACTGCAACTACTGCAGAAATAATGCACTCACTGGAAGTGATTGCGTTGTCAAGGCCATAGGATGGCTTTCCTCAAGATATTTGATGAGAATGGAACTCAAGACCTCCTCCTTAGATCTCCCAATCAGCTACAACAATGATGAAACTAGAATTACCGCATGAGAACTCTTGCACTAAACAGTGCTGCAACTCCGGCTAAACAGCTGAAGCTTGCAATCAGTGATAAGATTGAAACAAGAAGTATGTATGAATGAATCCTCTTGTTGCTATCCCCTTATTTTTATCCTAAGTGAGCTTCTCCATCCCGGGCCCCACTCATTGGTGATGTAGCTTCCTTGAGAAGTTTCCTCATTCAAAACTATGCTGCCCTAGTGGTTTTCCCTCCCTTGTGACAACGCTAGTTGACTTGGTCAACTATAGCTAGCTCCTTGCTTTTGCTCCTCTTCACACTCAAGAGGTTTTATTTTAACTTCCTACCTCAATCCCTTTTCACACTAGGATAAATTTTATTGTGTTTCCTACTTCTTATTTCAAAAATGGAGCAATTATAATGTTCCAAGTAGCAATGGCTAATTAGGAACATTACATCAAATTTTTGCATGTGGTCCGATATTCCCAGAAGACTGCAGGTACATGCTCATCCAAATCATTCTGGTTAGCATTGCACACTTTGGTAAGTGTAATCTCCAATATCTTGTTGAAATCTTCCACCACACCATTTTCCTGTGGATGATAGGGAGTGCTCTTCTGATGATGCATCCAGAATTCATTTGTTAATGCTTCAATGGTTTCATTAACAAAATGCATACCCTCATCACTTATTAGAACCTTAGGACATCCAAAGCAAGTCACAATATTCTCAAATAGGAGCTACACTATTGTATATGTAGTACAATCCTTCACAGGCTTAGTTTTAGCCCATCTGGTTACATACTCCGTCATAGTTATTATGTAACGTGCACCACTCTTCTTTCCTGGAGGGTTAACAGGTCCAACAAATTCTATAGCCCATTTCTCAAATTCTTGCAGTGCCATATGTGGATGCAAGGGCATATTGTCTCTACACGATGTATTTCTGGTCCTCTAGCATACATCACATGCGTGACAGTGCGCATAGGCATCATTGTGGAATGTGGGCCAACATAACTCCGCTCGTAAAATATTTTGCTCGGTTTCCTTCCCTGCATAGTGACCACTGGCAACCCCTCCATGATCTTCATCTAGGATTTCATTCCTTTCATACTCCAAACATATCTTTGCAAAAAAATTTTGGCACCCATCTTGTACAACTAACCAACAATAATGGTGAAGTCTGCTGCGCGTGCCACAAGCTCTTCTTCTACTGAATTTTATATTCGTTAGGTGTGCATACAGTAGTCAGAAAATAAATAATATCAGGGAAATTCTCATCAACTACCTTAACCACAAAAAATTTTGCATCTGGTAATCCATCTTGCAAGCTTGTAGGTTCTTCACCAGTCTCAATGTATGATAGATGGTCTGGCCCAACATTCAGTCTTCTTGGTTTCACAATGATCTCAAATTCATACTCCTAGAATAGTAACAACCACTTGGAGATCTTCCACCCAACACAGGCTTATTGACCAGGTACTTTAAAGCAGAATGATCAGTAAACATCTTATGGCCTCCTAACAGATAGTGGTGGAATTTCTGTAGCACATAAACCATTGCTAATACTTCTCTTTCTGTGGTTGAATAATTCTATTCTGCACTTGAGATTTTTCAATTGGCATAGGAAATAGGGCGATAAATCTCTCCAGCTCCTGGCTGTGCTAAAATAGCTCCGAGAATGATACAATAGGCATCAACATGCACATGAAACACCTTTGACCAATTTGGAAAGACCAATATGGGCGTAGTGACCATAATTCCTTCAACAATTCAAAACTCTTATGAAATTCCTCATCCCAGTAGAATGTCACATCTTTCTTGAGCAGCTTCTCCATGGGCGCAGTTATCAGTGTATAAACTTGAATTAAATTTCAATAATAGCTCATGTGCCTCAATATTGAGCGTAGTTGTTTGACATTCTCAGGTATCTCCAAATTAACAATCAGGCATTTCATATTGTAAGAGGTAGGATTTGATGAGCTATTGAGTGATCTATTGTGTAAAGTGATTTGTTTGGGGTGTTGGGGAACGGACTCCTGCTGGCTGTGTGCATGGAGATCCTAGTCCAACTATGCGCGGACCCTGCTGCTGTGTGCATAGGTTGGGAAGGGAATTGTAAGGGTGACGAATGAATGAATATGCAGGATTATTAGATCTAAATCTTTGATTACTATTGAATGGATTGTTGATAATTACTGTGTTATGCATTTTCCGTCTTTGCGCTGTGAAGGTCTGTATATTGAATTATTGGATCTATTTTGCTCTAGTTATATCTTGCTGCCAAAGTCTGTGTATTGAAGTAAATCTAGATCTATTATGTTCGGGTTATGTAATGTTGTGTTGATGTTATGAAAAGCATATAATTATAGATCTAGTGCACGTGGATGCAATTGGATACATATTTAACCCTGCGCAGAGGCAAGGTAATCTGAATAGAACGCAGCCCTGCTTGCCTTACCCTTCCTTTCTCAGGGTGCGGAAACCTGGTTCCAGCACCCACCCATACTACTTCGGGTGAGACTATGACCTGCGCAAGTAGGTCACTGCCGAAAGGGCCAGTAGTATAGGGGTTTGTTGGCAAACCTTGCACACCGAACCTGGGTCAGGACCCCTCAAGCCAAAAAATGGTTCCATTGCCGGGACCGGAAGGGAGCTGAGAAAGGAGTTGGGTATTGGCAGACTAGAACGGAAATCCTAAGTAACCATGACGGTGCGTTTGGAACTACCTACCTTCAAGGGGGTAGGAGATGAGGACATAGACCGATTTTGGTTTGTCATGGACTCTGTCTGGACTGCTCAAAACGTGGCAAATGACAGGATAAAGAGGGCGCAACTGTCATTAGCATTCCAAGACAGAGCATTGGAATGGTATATGCGATACATTTCCCAACATGGAACCACCTCCATTCAAGATATTAAGGGTGCTCTAGAGCACCAATTTCGAAAACCAAAATCTTATTCCCAACTAGTAACAGACGTAAAAGACTTCAAACAAGATACGTCAGAATCAGTATGGGAGGCGGATCAACGGTTAAAGAAGGAAATTAGGGAAGGAGGGTTTGAGTATGATGATAGAAAACATATGGAGTGGTTTATTGCCATGCTGCTCCCTCACCTACATATACCCATGAATCGCCAAACTTTTAGTTTGCAAGACAAGGCCTTGGAGGCCGCTATGAGATTGGAAGCTACACCTCTTGAGGAAGCTACGCTAGCGATACAACAGATCCAGGAACAAGTAGAAGTAATGCACTAGGAAATCTAGGATCTGTAGCAGGGAAACAGAAGAGGGGATGGTACCAAACACGGTCACACAGTAGCACCGGGAGCATATAGCCTGGAACATTGGAACTCAAAGGGGCCTCTGCGCTGGCGCGAGGAAAGCCGCACAGCCAGATCGCAAGGCACCCCCATTTTCGCATGAGAACAACGTTGGTACCAACGTTGTCGATCAGTTGGCCATGAGAAGTATAGCTGCACCAAAGGAGTGAACAGGAAATACGACCATACGTCACCAAGAACCCCCTCAGGCAAGGATGACTCCCCCATGAAGAGAGGGATAAAAGCCAAATTGGAAGCGCAGGTAGGAGTAGAGGCCATCTGGTCTGTTATAACTATGGGAACGAAGAAAATTTTTCAAGAGACTGCCTGCGACAGTCTTTCAGGTATTGTAGACAGTGGAACCATACACTGGAAGACTGCCCAGCCCTAAAAACCAGGATACAGGAGAAACTGTTTTTTAATGCGCAAAAGAAGCGCAGGGTCCAAGGTTAAGAGGCAAAAGTCAATATAATAACACGTAGTGGACTAGCGACTGGGGGAACTAAGGAAACAGATGAAGCTGACTCACTAATCCGCAAGGCAGTTGACAAACAAGAAGGCTTAGACTTGGGTAAAATCAAGGAAACATTTATAAAAGCACGAAGGGACCTCTTTGAGGCTAAGTGCTCGCCAGCTACGCACCGAGGAGATATGGAACCGGTGGAGGACATTAAAATTTTATTACAAGTATGCGTAAGGCTACTACACAACCCTCAAGCATTGCGGACTATGCAGACCTTACTAGAAAATTTAATAATAAGCAGCAAGGGGACACCAGATAAAAAATATGTGGAGCCTACACCAACAAAGGAGGAATATATCTACAAGCTGGTAGTTCAAGATGGGGGCAGCTTATTAAGCTACAAGAAAGATACTGAGGATCCCAGTCAGGAGCTAGAAATGTGGCAGAACCGGTTAGGGGAAGCCTCCACACTGCAATTTCTTCATATCATAAAGGAACCCCTCTTTGAAACCCCTAAGGGAAGGATGGGGGAAGAGCTAGGCCTGACCACCTGCAACATACCTATCATAAGGAAGGGTTCGAATGACACACACACAAGAACCAAGTTCTCGACGTCACGTACAGCTTCCACAGGTAATGATCTTATGTGCCATATTTCCTTTACAATGGTGGCACGACTAAGGGATAGACCTCTGGCTCCAGCGTCAACCCCCCTTAAAACCTTAATAAGACAGGTACGATAGGTCTTATGGCCTTGGAACAAGAGCTCCTTATGGAGAAAGCCTATGTTGGGGGAAGGCAAACAACTGTCGCCACGCAATAACCCTAACGTAACTAATACACCTAAGTTCCGAGGGATAAGACAACTAGCTGTTGGAAGTATAACCTCGGGTAAAAGGCAGAAGTTACCGTTGGATAGAGCAGATTCTGAGTAACTGGCTGATCAAGTTACGGGGGGATTTTACCATTCTTGGGGAAACCCGCCCTGCGACAAATACCCCCCCTGTATCCAACAGCCATTCCTTAAAAGGGGGTTGGCCTCACAAAGGTAAGCATCCTACTTTAAGCATCTCATGGAAGCTACCCAGTAGCAAATTTTGTTGCAATCACAGTGACCCTCTCATGACTGAGCAACCCTCTCCGTTAGAAATTAATCAACTAGAGCCTGGATTCATCTTCCGTCCAAGGATTCTGACTACTGCTGCTGAACCCTTCACTATGATGGAACAGGAGGTGGAGGAGATTCTGGAAGATGAGATGGAGCTAGAAGAAGTCCCCCCCCCGCGGACCACAAGGAAAGGCAAGGAAAAAGTTCAAAGTTCGAAGACTGACCCTCAGGCAGAAAAATGACCCCGAAATTCCCCAAGACGTCCCAGGCCTCCAGCCGCTGATGCCCAGGAGGGGGCACTGCCGGCTAAACCAATTAATTGGTTACCCCCCTTTGTCCACCCATGGAGACCATCTATGCAGATACCAAAAAATTTGGATGGCCTGATCACTTACCTCCAGACTCCTCTAACCCTCGACGAAGTCCCTATCATTGGTGATGCCTGTGGACGTCTCCATGAAGTCAAGTTTGATGACTATAATCTATCGAACCAAGACGCCTTCCTCGAATTAAGCCCTGAGTTATATTTTGAGACGCTCCATGGAGATGGTGGAACCACGGTGGTCCCACAACGCTGGGTCTATGGCTTGGTGATCTGAAAATGGAATGTACTTGTTTAATTGTGCAAGGTATCCATTTTCCAATATTTTCAAATGATCTGAAATTGTGAGAATAAACTATTTCCTTTTCAGAGATGGACTGAAGGGGCATTCACTGGACATGTCACCTCTAAAGAGAGGATGAGTTCCAGAGGCTACCTGGCCCTCTTCAGACTTTGTCTAAGGAAATAATATATAAACACTAATAACAGAATCAATGAAAGTATTTAATTTGTAAATTCAAAGTGTTCATTGTTCTGTTTTGAATGTGAATAAACAAGAGTATATGATCTGCAATAGTTGTGTAGAGGTTTGAAGTTAAAACAACCAATTTTGATTACTGTATAAACTTGTTTATGGAAAACATGTTTATGAAATTTCACTGTTTAAGCAATCAAATTCTGGAAAATAACAGCCATAAAACACAGATGAACAGCATATTTTTGTTTAAGCGGTTCACCCCTCTTCTGGGCTACCTCCGCTGGTCCAAAAGCCTCTAATTAGGCTCAGTCCTTTTTTTGATTAAATGCTTCAAATAAAATTACATCTGTATAAATTTTTCCAATGAGAAAACAGACTGCTAAAACAGAATCAGAACATCCAAATCAGTAGAAATAGACTACAAATTCACCTCCATTGGAGGAAGGTAGCCCAATGCAGCAATGTTTCCCCTTGGCCCTGATGGCTTCTCTGTCAAAAGCGCTGTAAAATTCGCAGATACAATGCCCTGATGGCTCTGCAGACACCTCCAACAGCTCCAGAATGCTCTCTCCACCCAAAATCAAAAAAACATTCGTCTTCAAAGGCCCTCCCAATCAAAAGTTATGGCTCATTTACTGAACTGCCTCTTACTGCTTAGGAAACTCCACTAAATGTGGAGGAACTGTAGATAACTTCGACAAAAAAGGTGGAAGCGCTCCAAATATGGCGGAACCGCCAAGCTTATCCGCCGGTTTAAACTGTGGCAATAAATGTGGAGTGGTTCCGTTCACATGGGCGGAATAGTCGTTTTAAATTAAATGTTAAACGGTTTTTTTTTGTTTTAAATATAAAACGTGAACCATATAACAAACCATTACATAACCGTTAGTTGAATTGTCCGCCCATTGGAGCGCGCCGATATACATAGCCTCCGGTTCCGGCGATGGGTCATGTGCTATGGGGGCTGGCCCTTCGGGGCTGGCCCCCTACGGGCCCCGCCCATTACAACTACACACTTTAAATATGACTCCTTCCGCACCATATTCAACATATAACACGACAGCCCGGTGGTAAAATCGTTTGGTTTGTATACAGGAGGTCGGGGGTTCGAATCCGTCCGCCCTTCAAAAACTTTTAAAACGCTATTCCATTCGGCCTTGGGGCCACGTGGCGGCCTCCGGGCTAGCCACGTGGCACCCGTTGATTGGCTGCCACCGAATATTCCTCGGTATATTCTGCGGAATATTCCACGGAATATTCCCAGAATATTCTGTAGAATATTCCTTTTTTAATAAATTTTTTTCCAAAGTCTAATTTTGCCATTTTTTAATGAAATTGACAAAACTTTGAAGCTGAATAACTTTTGCATACAGAAACCATTTTTCGAACCGTTCGCGGCGCCGGAATCAGGAAGACGAGCAATATCCAGTCGATCTGTTTCGGAGCTATTCTGAGTACTTTCATTTTTAAGCATTTTTCACCAAGAGACTTGATCTCCTGATCACACCTCCCAAATGGGAAGCTTTTGGACCCTCAAAAGCTTTCTGACTACTGAAACTGATGATGTGGAGACTGATTCTCCACTCTTCCACCCTTGAACAACTGAAATCTACCCGATTTCATCAACTGAAGCTTTTGAGAAAATGACAACCTGTCTCTGGAGTCAACTGATCTACCATTGCTAAGATTGACGGAGTCATGACGCAAATGATTAAAATTTGCAGAACAGCAATAGTACTTTACAGAAAATAAACTTTCTCTACATTGATCAAACTTCCAGAAAGACTTAAAACAACCTTCACCTTGCAACTTGTGCCCATGGCGAATTGTACCATTCTGAAACCAAATTTTTCCCATGCTGAATTTTGTGTCCTTCTTGCTTGCACTGCTTTGCTTTGACACTTCATTCAATGCATTGGCTGACCCAAAAGGTGATTCATGCAACACAACATCATCTTTTTTCAAAGACGAACTGTTATCAAACTGAGACAAATGATTAGCAACATCATAAAATGGAAAATGCTCAAAATCCGGTCGTTTCAACATCAACAAAGTTAGACTTTGACTTGCATTAACCAATCTTTTCAATTGACCTGCATGGAGTAAAGAAGATTCCATCTTCTTCTTGTGAGCTCTCACAATGTACTCTTTACCATCTTTGAACAAGTGATACTTGTTTTCATGGCGATGAAAGATGGCCTTCCTGTCAAACAAATATGGACTTCCCAAAACCATACCTGAGATATCAAGCGGCACCACATCAAGTTCTATTGTGTCAACAAAGTGTGCAGTTATTGCAAAGCGCAATATGCACTTCCTTGAAACCTGCAAATTAGCATCCTTGCAAATCCATCCAAGTGGATAAGGCTTCGGATGTGGAATGGTCTCAAGTTTCAGCTGCTTGACCAAATCTTCAGAAATAAGATTAGCTTGCGACCCACTGTCAAATAGTGTGTCAATTTTGGTATGGTGAGAAATTACCCTCACATGGAAAAGCTCTATTCTCCTCTTTTCATCAAGAGTATCTTTGTGACAATTCAAAGAGCTAGAACTAGGAATTGTGTCTTGCACCACTTCTTTCCCTTTAGTGTTCTTCAAACCCATGCCTATGATTTTTGTCTCATCTCCTGAGTCTGACCCTAAGTCTTGCTCAACTGTTGCAACTATTTTCTCCTTTTCTTTGGTCTTGTTTTTGTTCTTGAACTTTTCAGGTTTCAGTTCAGGATGAAGCTTCCAACAATGATCTTCATCATGACTAGTCTTCGAACAGTTCTTGCAAAAGAACTTTCCTTTTTCCTTTCTTGAATTAGCAACTCTCTTCTTTCCTTTGTTTTTAAAAGTACTATCCTCATCAAAAGCATCAAAAGCATTCTTTCCTCTAGCTTCTAAATGTGTAGCCTGTACACAGACTTCATCTAAGCTAGTAGGATTAAACATAAGAATAGTATGTTGCAGATAATTGTGCAAACCACCTATGTATTTCAATAAGGTTTCTTGACTTTGTAAGTCTACCCCAAGTAGAAGTGCTCTCCTTCTAAATTCTTGAGTATAATCTTGCACATTTTGACCTTTAAGCTGCCTAAAATTTTGACAATTCATGATAGCTTTCTGAATGTGAGCAAGAGGATAAAATTGTTTCTTAATGGCTGTAATAAACTCATTCCATGTTAGAGTTATCTTACCATATTTTTTAATCTCCTCTCTAGTCTTGGCTTCCCACCAAACCAAAGCTGCTCCATCCATTCGCAAAGAGGCTAATTGGATTTTTGTTTCATCATCATGCAAATTCTGGATTCTAAGATAGACCTCCAGCTGCCTTATCCAATTATCCAACTTCTCTGCATTAACATCACCATTAAACATAGGCAACTCAAACTTCACATCAAGCTTCAACAAAGGATTTTTAAAAGAGGTTTTTGTTTTATGTGACTGATTAACAGAAGTAGAAGAGGATGATGTGGAGGAAGAGGATGACGATGGAGATGAAGGATCACCATTTCCTCCATTCCCTTTCTTAGACTCATCTTTATCTTTCTTCCCTCCTGAAGAACCTCCTTCTTCTCTTTGGTTTCTAGACCCTTCTCCGGCAATTCTGTCATTTCTCTCCTGGTATAGGATTCTAACCATCTCAGTCAAATCCAAGAAAGCTTTCCTAAAGACTCTTTCTTCTTCTTTGGGATCCATTTCCTCATGGACTTCTCCCTCTCTAGATGACATGCTTATGGCTGATTCAAAGGCTACTGAGGATGAAATGGAAGGTGGATGTAATGGCACTCTAGCCCTCCTTGGTTGAGGATTATCCTGTTCTCTAACCAGTTGACCTTCCCCTCTTTGCAGTTTTAGCCTAGTAAGCATCAAGATTTGCAGAACTACACAACAAACTTGCACAAATCTCACAATCTTTTAAGGAAAAACTTATGAACCTAAGCTCTGATACCAACCTGATCTGAAAATGGAATGTACTTGTTTAATTGTGCAAGGTATCCATTTTCCAATATTTTCAAATGATCTGAAATTGTGAGAATAAACTATTTCCCATACAGAGATGGACTGAAGGGGCATTCACTGGACATGTCACCTCTAAAAAGAGGGTGAGTTCCAGAGGCTACCTGGCCCTCTTCAGACTCTGTCTAAGGAAATAATAAATAAACACTAATAACATAATCAATGAAAGTATTTAATTTGTAAATTCAAAGTGTTCATGGTTCTGTTTTGAATGTGAATAAACAAGAGTATATGATCTGCAATAGTTGTGTAGAGGTTTGAAGTTAAAACAACCAATTTTGATTACTGTATAACCTTGTTTATGGAAAACATGTTTGTAATTTCCTTTGTTTAAGCAATCAAATTAAAATAAACAGCCATAATACACACATGAACAACATATATTTGTTAAAGCGGTTCACCCCTCTCTTGGGCTACCTCCGCTGCTCCAAAAGCCTCTAATTAGGCTCAGTGCTCTTTTTATTAAATTTTTCCAATGAGAAAGCAATTTGCTAAAACTCAGAGAATCGAGAACATCCAAAACAAATCGGTGAAATGATAGAGGAAGATTCACCTCCATTGGAGGAAGGTAGCCCAAATGCGGCAATGTTTCCCCTTGGCCACTGATGGCTTCTCTGTCAAAAGCCTTGTAAAATTCATGAGATACAATGCCACAGTGGCTCTGTTTAGTTACCTCAACGACTCAGACAGCTCTCTCCACCCAAAATAAAAAAAAAATTAGATCTTCAAAGGCCCTCCCCAATCAAAAGTTATGGCTCATTCTTGAAGGCGCCTCTTGCACAGCAGGAAACTCCACTAAATGTGGAGGAACTGTAGATAACTTCGACAAAAAAGGTGGAAGCGCTCCAAATATGGCGGAACCGCCAAGCTTATCCGCCGGTTTAAACTGTGGCAATAAATGTGGAGTGGTTCCGTTCACATGGGCGGAATAGTCGTTTCAATCTGCTCTTGGGGCGCGATTACACCTATGCCATGGGAGCGCTTGTCTCCTCCCTTTTTCGTGTGGCCTGTTTTCCACATGAAGGACGGATTGTGACCATTGATCAGCTGTCGTTCTTTGGTCCCAATGTAGCATCTGGTCCGCCATCACCCCCTCCTGGTTTTTATCCACCCGTTGTATCTGCTCCACCGCAGGTCAACTATGTGGCTACTTACCTCGTGCCTGTGCTCAGTGATGATGCCGTAGTGCATAATGTGCTGGGGGCATTGGGTCCTGACTTCCAGGATGTTTCCCTTCCATCAGGAGTGGAACTCTTGGAAGCGCCGCCTTCTTGTTCATTTTGATGTAAGTCGGTTAGAGCATGGTTTCCTCCCTGGGTCAAGCTCCTTAAAAAATGAAACAAGGTTTTCGGAGCATGGTTCCTTGTCTTGTGACAAGCTCCTTAAAAAATGAAACAAGGTTTTCGGAGCAGAGTTCCTTGTCTTGTGTCGAGCTCCTTAAACCATGAAACAAGGTGTCCCGAGGATAGTTCTTTTAATGTGTCAACCTCGTTAAAATAATGAAACACGTTCCCGTTCAATTCGAGTCTTTGGTTAGTTCTCGTAAAATCCCAGTCGAGTCTTTCTTAGATCTCGTAATTTGAACCTTCACTCCATCTTCCTTCCATATGGACTGAAGCTTGGGGGGCATGTACCTCAAATTGAGTCACCATGCTGGGGGCATGCTTACTGTTTCAAGCATAGTTTGTTTCCGTTTCAAGCTTGTGTAAAAATGAAACCGGTCTCAAGCATAGTTTATCTTTGTTTCAAGCTTGTGTAAAAATGAAACCAACTTCAAGCATAGTTTCCTGATTTCAAGCTTGTGTAAAAATGAAACCATGCCCATTTTACCTCTTGTGATTGCCATTTCATCAGCCTGTTTTGCCAGATGAGCCTTGGTTTTCTCACTCCATCGTTACTATCTGCTTGGCCGATCATATGCCCTCACTTGGTTGTTTTACCCGTTCCTGAGGAACCGCTGTGATGAGTGGTCTTGTTAGCCAGCCTCTTAACCTTTATTTGTTTAGAGAAGTTCCATCATTGCCGGAACCAGTTGCTACCCTTTATACCACTCGTTCCTCCAGGAGGAGTCATCTTTCAGCTCTTTTCTGACTCTCTAAACATGAAAAGATTGCCGAGGCCCTTGTCGTTTCGATCTCGTTAAAATGAATGCAGACTAGAGCATCTACCATTATACGTTTACCCCTTTTTCGGTAGGATGGATTGATTAGAAAAAGGAATACCCTAGCCTATCGCGACTAGGAGGTTTCTGGGATATTTTTTCTACCTTTTTCGGATACGAGGAAATATTTCGAAAAGGGACCTTTAGGTTACTTTTCATTGTCTTTTTAAAACTCTAAACATGAAAAAACGTGAGTTCTTCCTTTTTCGAGACTCGTTAAACCACATTGACATTGGATTTCGTCGAAATGACGTTCTCCGAGTTTTTCCTTCCTAGGACTCGTTAAATGCACTAGGATGGATTCGCCCGAAGGGCGGACTTATATCACAAGCATATGCTATCCCCTTCAAGCTTGTTATCAAAAATAATTGGGGTACTTGCCGGAAATGGTGGGGGAAAAATGGAACTATCGTCGTTGTCGTCGGCAGTATGTCGCTCTTGAACATGGCACTTGTTTGCATTCGTGTCGGGTTGGGGACATCTCACCTCGTTGCTTCACTTTGCTTCCGTGGGTTTGGGTAATCTCTTTTGACCTCTCATCTGTTCACTGCCTCGTCGCCATGACCTTTGATCCGTTGATGTCAAATACTGCCAAGTCCATTGTCGTGCCGTTCATGTGTTCAAGAGAAGTTGGCCTCTGCAAATATCAACCTTCCTCTGTTTCTCATACGATCCTGATTCACAACAAAAACATCATGTTCCTCTGTCTCGTGTCGATGATGTGGGAATCATTATGGCCCAACTTCGATCAAGGTCACTTCTGTCGACTTCAACTCATTATCCAGGAAGTTGGTCTAGAGACTCCTGATGGTACCTTGGAGCCTGCATGCCTCAATGGCAGGTTCGTCGCATTCGACGTGAGGTTTTCATCATTGGCCTCCGATCGAATGATTCTGCAGGTGTTCGACGTCAGCTCATCTATTCACACGCCGTAGATTGTGCCTGTAGTACCTTGAGGACCATCGTCATTATTGGTGGTTTCTCTCGCGTCTGTTAACAGCTTTCATCATTGGCTGGTAATCAGACGATGTTCTTGCATGTTCGACATCAACTCACACATTCGCATGCTAGAACTTGTACTTGTTTGGGTCGAGATGGAGCGCAAGACCCTGGATTGTGTCTGTTGTAATCCAGGCTGCGATTGTGGATTATTGTCATTATGTACATGACTCTATGATTGGATGGCTGTGACCATACCTAAGTCTATTTGTTTGATCTTAGTTGGATGGCTGCGCCCATACCCTAGATCCGGATTATAGCATACTCTGTTCGGATGGCTGCGTCCATACCATATATATACATCATGTACTTGAGATATCGGTTGTATCTTTCTGTGCAGGTTTTCCGACGGCGGGCCTTCAATTGGACATGTTCTCGTAAAGCATTTCACCCCTCTCTCTCTCGGGCCTCATGCTTTAGGGGGCATCTGTTACACAGTAATTTGTCACCGTCCTTACCATTCCCCGTCCCGCACAATGGAGGACCCATTATGTGACCTGTGAACACTGTCATGCCTTGAAAACATCATCAATGCATCCCTCTGAGTATGAACTTCATTTCCCCTTGAGACATCTCCTTGCAAAATCCATGAAAAACAGCTCTTTTTGCATTGGCGCGGGTAGACAGTTCACTGCTCGCGCCAATAAGGGAAATCTTGTAAAGAGGTCGCGCCACTTGGCGCTCTGTCATAGAGCAGCAATCACGCCACCCATTTTAGGGACTGTTTTTTAAATATGGATGGCGGAAGTTGAGTTCAAACAAACTCACAACCATTGCCTATCTTGAGTTGGGAGGTTTGGCTGCGGGAGTTCTATGGAAGGAAAGTGGTTTTGCCACCTTCTATGGAACCTTCCTTGTTGATAGGGCCAATCCCATAATAATAGGGATCCCAACTCCCTCCTTCCCCATCTATAAAAGCTTACTCAGATCCATGGCAAGCTAGTCTTGAAGTGCTGAAGCTTTGCATCTCCCTATTCCCAAGTGCCTTTGTGCTGTAAAGAATCCCTTCTTTCCCTTAAGGCCCATTCAGCGAGGAGACCATTGTTACGAGACTCTGAAGAGGTTTTCCCTTTCCTTGGCGAGCTTTGCGAGACGTGGACGACCGGAGACCCGTTCGAAGGAGGCTGCGACGTCAGAACTTGGTTGTAACTTCTATTCGTTTATCATTTTAATAGATGACTATGATTATGGTTCCACTCCTTTTTCTATCATGTTAATGCGAGTAATATCTTTTCTGACCGATGTTTAGTTACGTATGCTGGTTCCTATGCACGTATCTGTTCGTTTCTTCTGTGTGCAGGTGTTCATCCACGGAGATCGTGGAAGGATTGTGATCTGCCAAGGCTGAAGGACGGGGACATCTTCTTCTTCAGATCTAGCGTTGGAATCCAGGTAGGCTCTTATCCCAAGTCTTTCATTTCGTAACTAGGAGCTTGCGTCATAGCATTGTTTGTTTGTTGCTAGACCCCTGCTGGGCTAGTAGGGATCGCCTCTGTCCGCAGAGGGGATTTACCTCATCAACAAATTGGCGACTCCGCTGGGGAACGTCCGGTTTTCCTTGTCCCATTTATGATTGGTTCGCTTTGATTGTTTCTCCTTGCTTGATGAACCTTCTGGGTTGGATTCTTTCATTATTTTAGCCTCTTGGTTTGCTTAGCTTGTATTGGTCTACTTTTAGAATAGCTTGTTTTTAATTTTTATTGAAGGACTCGACTGGCGCGGGTTTTAACCCGACAGTCGCGCCACTTGGCGCTTGTTGCATTTGTCTGTGTCGCGCCACTCGGCCTCTGGCGCTAGTTTCAAGGCCACAGTCGCGCCACCCCTGTGACTTTTTTGAGTTTCTTCATTTTTGGCTTTCTGAGCTTGACCAGTACTTTTCTTCTTGATTTCCTGATTGTCTGAGTGTGTTGGAGTCTTGTTTGACTGGAATTCACCGCTATCCTTTGGTTGTTTGCCTTTGTCTATCGATTTCACGATTTGAGCCCTAGGGCATCTAGTGGCATAGTGAATCGAGCCCTCCTTGGGAGTTTTGGTGTCTTGATTGTCCTGTCAACTTGTTGATTGATTCTCCACGCTCTCTCAACAGTATTTAGTTGTTTTGCTGCGTCTTTTGAGTGATTGTTCATTCTTTCATTCAGAATTCGTTTGCCCTTGCTTTGGACCTAGATCACACGGTCCATTGGGTGTTTTCGAGTCTTTCTTTGCTTTGAGGGACTTTGGGTCGATTTAGAGATTTGGTTGCTTGCTTCGTTGAGTGAATGATTGTTTGCTTCGCTCTCTTAGATATCATTTCTCAAATTGTTCCTTTTGTTTTCAGTGCACATTAGCCATTAAACATTGGAAATCAAAAAAAAATATAATCTCTTTTGCTTTTGTTAAATTAGTGCAAATTGTGATCTTTTCCATATTGCTAGTAATTAGTGTTTGAGTGAAAAGTGTGCAATTGCATTAGTTTCATTAGAGACATTCTTTTTTGTATTTCGTTCATTTCGTTTGCATAAAAGCTCCCAACTCTCATTTAACTAGTTTTCATCGAACGAAATGTTGCATCGTGGCATATAGCTTGCATTTAGGAGACACTACATACGATAGGGCCTGGAAATTGAAACTTAATTGAAGATCAACTGTAAAATTTATTCAATTAACCTAAGGCAGCATTGGAACTTAACGAAACATATTTAGAAGGTCTAGGCTAGAGACGTGTTTCGGCGTCGTTAAACCTAGCAGCTGTCATTCGCCTATTGGCTTTAGACAGTGCTAGTACGGACTTGCGCTCCCCGTACCGTCGCGTATATAAAGGGAGACCCCTATAGGTTTTCAATCCTTTATCCACAGGAAGCCGAGTCTGCCGCCTTTTACCCGTGATACACCGAACACAGCATTCGGGGAGACTACCTGCACGTACGGAAAGTCCTTGGTCGATTTCTGTTTCATTTTGAAACCAAGGTGTATATTGCAGTTCACGGATATTTGGTACACCCTTTGTGCCTAGTTTTTCCTGAGCAATCATTTGGTCTTTTCTGACTCCCTAAACTTGAAAAGACCGTCAAGCGCTTGTCCTTTCACGCTTGTATCAACTCTGAAAGAGATAGAGTCATCTTTTTATCGTTTCTCGACTCTTAAAATATGAAACGGTAGAATTTGTTTATTTTCCAATGTGGTAAAATCAATCACCCACGATTACACGCCTGCTTAGATATTTCTTGTTGACCGTGTGACCGTGTGCCCTTAACTCTTTTTCAGCCCGTGTGTGGTTTTGAGTTTGATGGCAACTTTTTCAGAGTTTACCAACCAAGGAATCCCCTCAGAAGGGAATCCTGGTCATTTTCCTCCTTTTGGAAATGTTGGTGCTCCTTACATGGCGACGTTGTCCCTTCCTGGGTTATCTGTTGGGTTGCCTGTTTGGTTGTTCTCAACCTCTGTTGTCCCGAATGTCTCCACTACTGTTCAATCAGTTCCTCCACCTGAACAACCTCATGTTGATTCCAGGGTGGACCTCTCCCCTTCTTCGCCTGTTTCTGCGTCCTCCTCTTCTACTTCGCCTGGTGAAAGTCTGGATTCAAGTAACCAGGTGGCTAAGAAGAAGAAGAAGAAGACTAAGAAGAAGAAGTCCGATAAGCGAGAGGCTAAATGTACAGCTATTGTCCCTAAGGAATCTCCTCTCGATAGTCCTTCCAACCCTCCTCGGAAAGTCAAGTTCCCATGCATGTTGTGCATGGGAGACCATCTTCTTCGAGACTGCCCTGGCATTCCCAAGGTGCTCGAAGTATGGTCCAACGGCTGCCCACCGTTGCCTTTGGCTTCCGGGAGTCAAGTTGGGGGCACGTCTTCAGCTGCTGTTGATAAGAACTCTAAGAAGCAGGGTAAGATCACCAATCCCTGTAAATTGTGTGAAGGGCACCATGCCATTCACCTTTGTCCTTATATAGATGAAGCCAAGCGAGTCTTGGACAACCCAGTCGGTTCTACACCGCGCCTTCCACCTGGTTATAATCGGCTTTCTTCGAGTCCTCTACCAGCTGATCCTATGATTGGTCAAGAGTCATCCTTGGTCGATCCCACTCCCCCAGAAATTCAAATTCACGGATCCGTCCCCGACCAACCATTGGTCGTTGGATCGGTTGAACTGGCCCCGTCCGCGGTGCACCAGGTCTTTTCTGTCGAGAGTGGATCTCACACCCCTCATGTCCTTCTGATTTCTTCAGATTCTTCAGACTTGGAGAGAGATTCTCCTGTCCCTGTACTTCAAGAAGTTTCTCCTCCGCCTCCCAAGATGGAGGCTACGGAGGATTTTCCTCCCGCCTTCGAGATGGAGGTCATGGAAGAGGCTTCTGCTTTCGTAACATCAGGGGAAGACCTTCGTATTTCGATGGTAGCCCCTCCGAGTAGTTTGGTCGCTTCCTTTGACTGGAATCGATTTGCAGGATTTCGCCTTCCGTCTTATGTGCCTTTCGAGATCACAGTACAGGCTCTTGGTCTGGTTGTACCCAACACCATTATAGACGAAGGTGCCTCTGTTAGTATTCTGTCTTCAACTACCTGGCAAGCTTTCGGTTCGCCACCGCTTGCGCCTGTTACGCAGAATCTGTTGACATTCAATAGAAGGACGAGTCAACCGTTGGGGATCCTTCCAAGGTTACCGATTACTTTGGGAGGTAAAACCGTCCATATGGATGTGATGGTCGTTCCAGGCCCCTTGGATTTCAATTTGCTTTTGGGGCGCGATTACACCTATGCCATGGGAGCGCTCGTCTCCTCCCTCTTTCGTGTGGCCTGTTTTCCGCATGAAGGAAGGATCGTGACCATTGATCAACTGTCGTTCTTTGGTCCTACTGTGGCAACTGGTCCGCCATCACCCCCTCCGGGTTTTTTTCCACCTGTTGTCCCTGCCCCACCGCAGGTCAACTATGTGGCTACTTACCCCGTGCCTGTGCTCAGTGATGATACCATAGTGCATGATGTGCTGGGGGCATTGGGTCCTAACTTCCAGGATGTTTCCCTTCCATCAGGAGTGGAACTCTTGGAAGCACCGCCTTCTTGTTCATTTTGATGTAAGTCGGTTAGAGCATGGTTTCCTCCCTGGGTCAAGCTCTTTAAAAAATGAAACTAGGATCTCGGAGCAGAGTTCCTTGTCTTGTGTCAAGCTCCTTAAAAAATGAAACAAGGTTTGTCGGAGCACAGTTCCTGGTCTTGTGTCAAGCTCCCTAAACCATGAAACAAGGTGTTTGAGGATAGTTCTTTTAATGTGTCAACCTCGTTAAAATAATGAAACACGTTCCCATTCAATTCGAGTCTTTGGTTAGTTCTCGTAAAATCCCAGTCGAGTCTTTCTTAGATCTCGTAATTTGAACCTTCACTCCATCTTCCTTCCATATGGACTGAAGCTTGGGGGGCATGTACCTCGAATTGAGTCACCATGCTGGGGGCATGCTTACTGTTTCAAGCATAGTTTGTTTCCGTTTCAAGCTTGTGTAAAAATGAAACCGGTTTCAAGCATAGTTTATCTTTGTTTCAAGCTTGTGTAAAAATGAAACCAACTTCAAGCAAAGTTTCCTGATTTCAAGCTTGTGTAAAAATGAAACCATGCCCATTTTACCTCTTGTGATTGCCATTTTATCAGCCTGTTTTGCCAGATGAGCCTTGGTTTTCTCACTTCATCGTCACTATCTGCTTGGCCGATCATATGCCTTCACTTGGTTGTTTTACCCATTCCTGAGGAACCGCTGCGATGAGTGGTCTTGTTAGCCAGCCTCTTAACCTTTATTTGTTTAGAGCAGTTCCACCATTGAACCGGTTGCTACCCTTTATACCACTCGTTCCTCGGAGTCAACTTTAATCGGCTCTTTTCGACTCTCTAAACATGAAAAGGTGCCGAGGTCTCCCTTTGTTTCGATCTCGTTACAAAATGGACACGAATGCGACATCTACCCGATATGGGTTACCCCTTTCGCTGGGATAGATTGATTACGAAAAAGGAATACCCTAGCCTATCGCAACTAGGAGGTTTTCTCAGACATAGTTTTCTACCTTTTTGGATCTGAGGAACTATTTACGAAAAGGGACTGTTGGAGTTTACTTTTCTGCTGTCTTTTCAAACTCTCTAAATATGAAAAGACGCCGAGTTTTTCCTTTGTCAGACTCGTTAAACACTGATGACATTGGATTCAGTCGTGATGACGTTATTCGAGTTCCTCCTTCCTAGGGCTCGTAAAATGTACTAGGATGGATTCGCCAGGAAGAGTGAGCTTATCTCCTGACATATCTGTCCTTGAGCTTGTTATCAAAAATAGTGGAGGATTTCGCCAGAAATGGTGGGGGAAAAAATGGAACCAGTATCGTCGTCGTGTCGGCAGTATGTCGCTCTTGAACATGGCACTTGTCTGCCTTCGTGTCGGGTTGGGGACATCTCACCTCGTGTCTTCACTTTGCTTAGTGGGTAGTTTGGGTAATCTTTGACCTTTGATGCGATTCAACGCCTCGTAAAGCCTGACCTTTGATGGATTGATGTCAAATGTTACCAAACCATTGTCAAATTACCGTTCATGTGTTCAAGAAAGTTGACCTCTGCAAATATCAACCTTCCTCTGTTTCTCATATGATCGATTCACAACAAAACATTATGTTCCTACAGCTCTAGTGTCGATGATGTAGAATCATTATGGCCCACCTTCGATCGAGTCACTTCCTGTCGACTTCAACTCATTATCCGGGAAGTTGGTCTAGAGACTCCTGATGGTACCTTGGAGCCTGCATGCCTTAATGGCAGGTTCGTCGCATTCGACGTGAGGTTTTCATCATTGGCCTCCGATCGGATGATTCTGCGGGTGTTCGACGTCAGCTCATTTATTCACACGCCGTAGATTGTACCTGTAGTACCTTGAGGACCATCGTTATTATTGGTGGTTTCTCTCGCGTCTGTTAACAGCTTTCATCATTGGCTGGTAATCAGACGATGTTCTTGCATGTTCGACATCAGCTCACACATTCACATGCTAGAACTTGTACTTGTTTGGGTCGAGATGGAGCGCAAGACCCTGGATTGTGTCTGTTGTAATCCAGGCTGCGATTGTGGATTATTGTCATTATGTACATGACTCAATGATTGGATGGCTGTGACCATACCTGAGTCTATTTGTTTGATCTTAGTTGGATGGCTGCGCCCATGCCCTAGATCCGGATTATAGCATACTCTGTTCGGATGGCTGCGTCCATACCATATATATACATCATGTACTTGAGATATCAGTTGTATCTTTCTGTGCAGGTTTTCCGACGGCGGGCCTTCGGTTGGACATGTTCTCGTAAAGCATTTCACCCCTCTCTCTCTCGGGCCTCATGCTTTAGGGGGCATCTGTTACACAGTAATTTGTCACCGTCCCTACCATTCCCCGTCCCGCACAATGGAGGACCCATTATGTGACTTGTGAACACTGTCATGCCTTGAAAACATCATCAATGCATCCCTCTGAGTATGAGCTTCATTTCCCCTTGAGACATCTCCTTGCAAAATCCATGAAAAACGGCTCTTTTTGCATTGGCGCGGGTAGACAGTTCAGTGCTCGCGCCAATCAGGGAAATCCTGTAAAGAGGTCGCGCCACTTGGCGCTCTGTCATAGAGCAGCAATCGCGCCACCCATTTTAGGGACTGTTTTTTAAATATGGATGGCAGAAGTTGAGTTCAAACAAACTCACAACCATTGCCTATCTTGAGTTGGGAGGTTTGGCTGCGGGAGTTCTATGGAAGGGAAGTGGTTTTGCCACCTTCTATGGAACCTTCCTTGTTGATGGGGCCAATCCCATAATAATAGGGATCCCAACTCCCTCCTTCCCCATCTATAAAAGCTTGCTCAGATCCATGGCAAGCTAGTCTTGAAGTGCTGAAGCTTTGCATCTCCCTATTCCCAAGTGCCTTTGTGTTGTAAAGAATCCCTTCTTCCCCTTAAGGCCCATTTAAGCGAGGAGACCATTGTTACGAGACTCAGGAGAGGTTTCCCTTTCCCTTGGCGAGCTTTGCGAGACGTGGACGACCGGAGACCCGTTCGAAGGAAGCTGCGACGTCAGAACTTGGTTGTAACTTCTATTCGTTTATCACTTTAATAGATGACTATGATTATGGTTCCACTCCTTTTTCTATCATGTTAATGCGAGTAATATATTTTCTGACCGATGTTTAGTTACGTATGCTGGTTCCTATGCATGTATCTGTTTGTTTCTTCTGCGTGCAGGTGTTCATCCACGGAGATCGTGGAAGGATTGTGATCTGCCAGGGCTGAAGGACGGGGACATCTTCTTCTTCGGATCTAGCGTTGGAATCCAGGTAGGCTCTTATCCCAAGTCTTTCATTCGTAACTAGGAGCTTGCGTCATAGCATTGTTTGTTTGTTGCTAGACCCCTGCTGGGCTAGTAGGGATCGCCTCTGTCCGCAGAGGGGATTTACCTCATCAACAACAGTGGTATCATAGCTTCTTTCTTGGCACAGCCTGTGGATTTTAGCCATTATGCCATCAACAAAAGGGGAGATGTAAATAAAAGATAAGAATCCATTATGTGGAGGAAGAAAGGAAGATAGGCTTACAAAGCTACTTCCAAGGTCTATACAGAGCTTTCAAGAAGATCTGAAGAAAATAAAGATGGAGATGGAATCTCCAGAAGAATTTGGATCTAGAGCTAGATCTAGATTTACACATGGTAAGTGTGAGCATGCAGCTACACTCCATGATGCACAGTGCAGTCAAATTCCCAGATCTATTATGAGATGGATGAAAGGAGGGAGAATGCCTAAGAGGAAAACTCTTAGTGATTTGTTGCAGGAGTATGAATTTCAAACTAAGAGGTTTAGAGATCATACCACTTTCCAAGAGTTTTTTGAGATCCAAGTGAAGAGAAGCAAGCAGTAGAATATGGATGGATTCCTTCTGTCTACCTTTGATGGTTCACCTACATGTTCAGCCAGGGCTTGGGTGGACTAGACACCTTTTTTGCAATAGCATCAAATTTCCGAAAATGAAGCCATCAGAGTAGCAGCGCTGCATTTTGGAGGTAAGGCTTATGCATGGTGGATTTTTGAATCTTGTTCTTTGAAAAATTCAAATAATTTCTCTTATGCAAGATTCTTTAAAACATTGGTGGGAAGGTTTGATGGGAAACTTCCTATGACACATGTATTGGAGCAAGAAAAACTTAAGAGAACAAAACCCTTGAATGTAATGGAGGGAACTATAGGCCTCACTCCACTTCAGAAAACCATGGGAGAAGTTGACATCTTGCATCATACATTGTTAGAGGCAAGACCTCTATCTCATATTCCTAAACAAGAGGGCATGGGGATCTCTTTGTCACAAGAGGATCCAATTATTGGAGGGTTGCCCATACACATTGATGAAGATGAGGGAAAAAACGTTGTCACATCTAGAGCACATCTAGTACCTCATACATAAGGAGGAGCACATGTTCCAACAGGAGGGATTCTTGTATCCTTGCAAGAAGTTCCCCAGGATCTCATACATGGAGGTCAAATCACAATCAATGAGAAGCATGATTGTGAAGCATTGCAGATGGAAGAAGAAGGTAGGAAGGAAGAGCATCACCACTTTATGAGAGGCACACACCATTCTCTATTTCGGAGAGCTAATGCAAAGAGGAGGTAGACTGTTCTGAGCTGGGAAGGAAAGGGCAAGGTTGCCCAACCATATGTACAGTCTACTCTCGACATTGATGTCTCACTACATGGAGGCATTCCACCTGGGAGGCCACCTGATCTAGGATTGATGAAAGACATCTTATCTTTGGATTCACCACTCTTGGATTTTGGAGAGGTGAAAATTTTGGAGGAAGACTTTGGCATGGGGGATGTAAAAGTAGCAGGAAGCAGCATGAGGAGAGCTTCACATGCTAGATCACCAACGCTGTCTCTTGAGAGGATTGATCCATATTGGAGGTCTCAACTCTTGGTAGAGTACTCCAAGGATCTTGGTGCTTGCATGATTCTTGATGACCCTGATGGAGATAACAGATATATGGTGGATGATATGGTCATCTATTCTTATGGCAGAGTCTTCTTGACTAGAGCTTCTAAGCTCAAGGAGAAGCTGCTACATGCAGCACGTGAGGACTTCTTTTCCATGAATTTTGATGTATATCTTTCCTTGGCAGAGGAGTTCATTTGGGAGGGCATCCAGCATGAAATATTTCAGCATATGGAGAGATGCATAGCTCGGATGATGATGGAGAGGAGGTCATAGCCACTTCCCTACTCTTTGGAGGTGAGGGAGAATTTCCAGTTGAGCCATTTCAGCTCAAGATCTCAAGTACATGATAGAGGATGTACAATTTCACTTTATGTTTTGTACTTATTTTATTTATATGAGTAGTATATTTTACCAAGGAAGATTATACCTTCTTGCATATTGTGTAATGATGTACTTGAAGCCATTTGTAGCATTGATATTGGCTATCTCATTGGTTGTTTGTGGGGGAAGCCACATGATTTTTGGTGTGCACCATTGACACCATTTTGTACTTTCATGTTTCTATCTTGTAAAATGATTGTGGAAGCAAACAAGTGGCTGGAAAAGCACTTTTTATTGTTTGGTTTGATGCAGGCAAAGGATGCACTAAGCTGGTTCCATGAGAGGAACTATGATCCGCTTTCCGGTTGTCATGTGAAAGCTTGTTTTCAATTGTTTTTGCTTCCATGTATTTCTGATATTTCTATGTTCATGGGAAGCTTTGTTTGGAGAGTGGGATATGAGATGGAGATTCCCATTGGGAGTATGATTCTCCCTACTATTCATGTTCTATGTTTCAGGAGGAGAAATGGGCAAACCATGATTGCCACATCAAAACTCTTTCCTTCATATGGAGTGAGCCATTTGAAGAACTTGAGTGCTTGTAGGAGGCACTTCATGGCTGGATTATTTGATGGGGTAGCTTGGGCCATTCTTGGAGGCCATATTGTCTCATCCCAAAGACATAAACAACCCCACACTTATCATAAATGGAGAGAGAAACAAATGAAGGGAGGAAAACTAATCTCTCCATGCAACCCCACTACATTGCACAAACAAGGGGTTGATGATTGTTTTGATGAGCTACCTAGAATGGCTCATTTCATTTGGATGATAGCATGGGTGATGGAATCACTCATTGGGAATAAGATTCCCCATGTTGGTCACCACTCCTACCTTGAGGAGGCCATTGAAAAACAAGGATATTTCCACTTGCACTTTCCACTTTCTCATGTTTTTACACACTTGGGAGGATTTTTTGCTGAGCTATGGTGGGATCTATTGATGAGGAGGCCACAAGAAGAGGGAGGGAGAAAATTTTTCTCTAACTTTGTAGTTGCTTGAGGACAAGCAAAATTTTGGAGGGGGAGGATTGTAATATTCCCAAAATTTAGACCTCATCTAAATGGAATATTATAGTTGATTTTATCTTTAGATAAATGAATAAATGGGTAGGGAGGCCCATTGAAAGGAAGAATAACATTCCTCATGTGAAAAGAGGAAGAATAAGTAGCTAAAAGGAGCACATTTAGGTGTGAACAAGGAGGATATCATGTTGATTCAGTCATCTTTGACCAAATCAACATATGTTGTCTAGATACATTGCATCTCCTTGATAAACTCCGCATATTTGGTGGAGGACAACTTGCATGAGCTTGGAGGCAAATGTGGATGAGACCTAATGAGGAGAGGTTCACTTGCTATATATGGAAAGGATGGGAGCCTTTTCCATTCATGTTATGATATATTATTATTTGGTCTGCTTAGACTTTTGGCTTCCTCTTGCTGTTTAGCACGGTTGCAGTGCTGTTTAGCATAGGGTGTTCCCGAGAAAGAATCCCACCTCTTCCCTTGGGAGGCCTCTTGGGAGAGTATTGTACTGATTTTTTCCACATCCAGGCTTGAGGCCAAGCAGCAATATTTAGTCACAAAATTATTTCTGTAGCAGTGTAATGTTGTGTTGCAGTGGAAGACTGATTATTCCACTCCCGTGTCTGTTTCTCAGTAGAGGGTGCCTTCTCTTGAGAGATCAGAAAAGGATATTTCTGAGCTCATTTCATATCTTGGAACTTGGCCAAATCACCTCTGCTCTCCTACAGTGCAGTCCCTTGCAGGAACTGCATCATTTTCTAGAGAGTTGTTACAGCAAGGTTTTTTCCCTTGTTTTGGAGCTAGTTTCATAGGGAAAGGGCCAACCCTTCTCCTAGAAAGCTAAAGGAAGGGATATTTATCCATATTTGTATTATTCAGCTACATTCATGCCATGTTGTAGTGAGACTGTGTTATTTCTGGGCTGAATAAATCATATCTGCTCTTTTTGTACATGTGTCTCAAGAAACCCTTGCCTGGTTATCTCTATAATACAATAAGGATGCCAAATCTATGTTTTCTTAGCATATTGTGCCATCAATCTCCAGATCTATGTTTTTCTATTGAAATTTTGCAGAAACCCTCATGAGATAATGTTGTACATGCTTCAGTCTTTTCTTCATAATCAAAGTCATGGGTTTTGGGTGTTTATAAACCATTGTAAGGCCAGAAGACCTGTTTAACATATCAAAAGGGATTTCTTTCTGATCCCCTTTTGTATGTGAGGTCCTAAATGTATATGCTAAGGGACCAAACCTTTATTTCCCATTTTTATCATGTAGTCATCTGGGAATAATGTGTTTAGGGTCTATTTTGCTACTTTTCCCCACTAGGAGATACTGTATAAAGGCATAATTTTGATGATATGTTCATAATATGATGGAAGTGTGTTTAAGACACATTTTATGAGATAAATTTCTGCATTACTTAATTTGTGCTCATGTATTGCTGTAGCTCCAACTCTAGAATATCTTAAGATATTCTCATTGTTGTAGAATTTCCCTATTTTGGGATATTACATTCTTGATGGCACTATTGGTTAGAGGATTTAGAGGTGTAGGGTGAGAGGAGAAAAACCTCAAATCTGGAGATTATTGAGGTTTTTCTTTTACATTCTGAGTTATGTATAATGAACAAATTCTTGCACTACTGTAGCTCTGATTTTGAAAGCAGAAGTTCAGGCATTTTAAAAGACTGTTAGAGACAGGAGCTGGAGAAATGGATTTAATAAATTGGTATTTATAATACTATTATTTTAAATGCTGGTTTCATTTTTTCATAATAGGAATGTGTCAATTTACTTGCATAGTCGTGCACTACTGTCGGTATGAGTAATTTGCCTCAATTTATGTTATTATGTATCTCTACTCTTATGAGCTGAATTCTGATTTTTGAGTAACTATTTACTCAGAAATTTGTCTTATAAAACTGATTTATTGAATAGTGATATGTTGTGAACTATTTCCGCATGTTATTGTTTAATTATTCAAGTTACTGATTAAATGATCAATATCATTTTGAGAACTACTTCCTGAGTGTTGTTGATTGATTATTTCAATTAAAGGGCCTCTATATAGGATGTGTTTGGTATTCACAACGTTAGTTAATTGAACTATTTCGTTAGCTTGATATTCATTTAAAACAAACATATTTAAATCTCAAGTATTTAAAATATCTTGCTCTCGGTTGGGATAGATCTATATCTGCCTAATTGAGATAGGATTAAAATAGTTTCTTTTGCTTGCATCTTAGAATAATATTGCATATAGATTAAGTTCTACATCCTTAAAAAGTCCTCTTCCTTAAGAGGCAGAACTTTAATTGTGGCTTGGCTAAGCCCAAATTAGCTTAAATATCACTTTCTTGCTTGATCAGCAAGAGAAATGATCTGATGTCTCTTTCCCATTGGTAAATAAAAGTTATATTTTGAGTCAATGGAGATTGAGAGAAGTTAAATGGACCTAGATAAACCAGTCAGAGCCACTATTCCAAACGGAAAAGGAAATGCTTTAAGGTCCGGACCGGGTGGTCATCCCCCATGTTGTTGCAACGAATTTCGAGGCCTCAACATATCCCAAATGGTGTGAGACCTAATTGGGACTTTTGGGGAGATCCACTTCCTGTTGGAAACATCCAACACCATAAAAAAAACCTCATGAAGGAAGCTACAACATATTTTCCTAGCACAAATTTGCCATCCTTAACAATAAAATATAAAATAAATCTCTTAGGCTCCTATACTAGAGAAAAAATACTCAACTTCTTCTTCACGCTTCTCATAATATTCTTCTTATTTGGTCACTTCATGATACAGGTCAATATTGGTGGCCACCCACCTATTCCACTTGGGGCCCCACCATTGTCTCTTTCAGTTTTTTAGTTTCGGCACAACTTAATATTTTTAGCAGTTTTTCAGGTCTGAACATCCGGAGCCATTTTGAGGCCCTAAAGGAAATTTTTTGGGCATCGCTTTTCTGGCTAATATGATTCCATTCTAGAATATACATTCATGGTCAGCAATTTTAGTCCTCATATATATCTTTCTAATGATGTATCATGTGCGTCAGATAGAGATAGTATGCCAAAGTTACGACCCTGGGAAATTGATGTACCAATTTACCCTGACGGGGCCCATATTTTGGTGTTTCATCTCCTAGGGTTAGGTTTTTGGATGTTTATGGTTTTCAATTGTTTCTTAATAATATATAGGCCTTAGAGCCTCATTGTAACACATATTTCAGAGGCTTGTAGCCGCCACATCTCTTCTTATAGATAAGCTATCAGCGCCCTAGCTGGTTTATTTCCATTCTGTCTGTAAGAAAATTTCAGTTCTTTGATATTAATGAAATGAAGTGTTATTTCCACTGCATATTTATATTTATGGTTATATGTGTATTATATCATGTTCCTGCATAAATCCAGATCAGTGGTATCAGAGTGGTTTTCTTTTTCTCGATCTTTCTTTGCATGTCCCCAACGAGGTCGGGGTATAAGGAGTTAGGGCTCGATCTGGTTGAACCTTTGCAAGTTAAACCTCGCAAATCCCAATGACCACCCATGGGGGAGGAAAATAAATATGATGGAGCAGACTATCATATCAAAATATTGCTCGAGGAGGTCCTCGAAAAAAAAAGGAACGCGATGATGGATAACGTTTCCTAGATCCTTCAACGACTGCCTACTGGCAGCGCATCTGCATCCAACATCCACTCTGGAGGCACGGATCCCTTTAATGTACAAGTAAAATTTTACATTCTCATATTTGAGGGTCAAATAGATGTAGATGTCATAGATACATGGTTAAATCTATTAGAAGGATATTTCTTGGTTCATGATTTTTCTGACCGGGAGAAGATTATTTTTTCACTCCTCAAAGCTACCCCCCATGTCAAGGACTAGTGGGAAACCTACTCTGAGAAAATGACGAGACAAAACCCTCTCTATTCTCAGTTGTACCCACTTGGAATTCTTTCCAAGATGCTATCAAGGAACAATATTGTCCCATGGGGAGCTATGAGGACAAGTACTTACAATGGACCATGCTATGGCAACAAAGGGATCAAGATGTGCATGAGCTAACAAATTTGTTCCATACCCTGTGCACAAAGTTGGGTATCAAAGATTAAGAGAAACATTTGGTGCTAAAATATCACAGTTTTCTGCACAGATATATTCAGAAGGAAATGGAGTTCCTCGACATCTCCTCGCTTGGTATGACATATCGGTATGCTGCCAAGATTGAGTAGAAATTCAAACAGAAGAAGCGAGACTTTGGATCTACGAATCAAAAGCAAGGGAAAGGTGCCCCCGAACCATAGAACAAAGGACAAATCCAAGGCATGGAAGCCCAAGATAACACCATCCAAATCCACGAAAAGAACAACTCCACGAAACCAAAGAAGGACACGAGAAGCGGTGGCAGGTTCCATAAGAGCTCCACTCACAACACAAGTGAGTGTTGGGCAAAGAAATTACAAATTGCTTGAGATGAGGGCTAAGGATGCATGCATGCTGCGACTTTGAATCAAAACTGAAAAGGGTAATGACAAAGGGAAACATATTATTAATGCGATCCCAATGCCACTATTTCCACTTTCTTAGAAGACAAGGACGGCAAGAAAGTTCCAGAGGAGGAACCAGAAGATCCAAAGGAGTAGAAGCATCTCTTCCACTCCCAGATGTGGGTAAAGGGTTCCTCGCTATAGTTCATTGTTGAAAATGGGGGCCAAAATAACCTCATTTGAGAAGATGTCATGAAGCATTTGGGCTTGCCGACCACAGCACACCCACAACCATACACAATTGGGTGGCTTCACCAAGGACGAGATCTCTGTGTCAGCCAACAGTGACGCCTTCCCTACAACATCAAGCCCTTCAAAGATGAGGTATTATGTGACATTGCTCCTCTTGATTTTTTTGATGTATTATTATGCCATCCATACTTGTGGAAGCGACATGCTGTGTATGAGTCCCGACCTCACGCTGTTATTGTTACTTTGGGAAATAACTTGTATAGGATACCAGAGGTACCACCACCTGTCATTATCTCTTTGGTTACTACAAAAAAATGTAGTAAGCTCATTTCCAAAACTAGGAATTTTTTTTCCTAATGATCTGTGCCAAGAGAAAGAAGAATATTGTGGCCACGACCTCCAGATAAGGCTCCTCTGCACGACAACAACAAATGTACAAGGTTGTGGAGGAGTACGGGGACATCTTCACCTCACCCATAGGGGTGTCTGCATTATTGGGTCGGACCCATTTTATCGACCCCAAATGCAATGCAACAATGGAGTATCACAAATGTCTTAGATTACGGGAGAACGACGAAATCAAGAGGAAAATTCAGGAGCTATTGCAGAAAGGTCACATCCGATCGAGTTCATCGCCTTGTGGGAGCTTGATCGTGTTGGTGTAGAAGAAGGATGGGACATGGAGACTCTGTATTGACTATCAAGCACTGAACAAGATCACTGTCTGGAATAATTATCCGATCCCATGAATTGATGACCTTCTGGACCAACTCAAGGGGGAAAAATATTTTAGCAAGGTTGACTTGAAGTCCGGGTATCATCAGGTACCAATTGAACCCTCCGATGTGTGGAAGACTGCCTTCAAAGCGAAGGAAGGCCTTTTTGAATGGTTGGTCATGCCTTTCGGGTTGACGAATGCTCCCGCAACCTTCATGAGGATGATGGACGACATCTTGCGGCCATTCACCAACTCATTTGTAGTGGTGTAATTGGATGACATTCTGATCTTCAGCAAGACTTGGGAAGAGCACCTTCACCACATCCGACAAGTCCTCCAAACACTGCGGCAACACAAGTTGTGTGCAAATTTGGAGAAGTGCACGTTTGGCATGACCCAGGTTCAATATCTGGGATACATTATTGATGAAAGGGGGGTGCATGTGGATCCAACCAAGATCCAAGTCATTCGGGATTGGCCAGCCCCAACCACTCTAAAAAATCTTCATAGCTTTCTAGGTCTTGCTGATTTCTACCATAGGTTCATGTTGGGATTCTCTCATATCACTTGGCCCTTGAGTCAAGTCACTAAGGGAAGAGCGAAGGCAAAATTATTTTGGTCAGAATCTCAACAAAAGGAATTCATAGAATTGAAACATCGCCTTTTTTCTGCACCAGTGCTAACATTACTAGACTTGCAACAGCCATTTGAGATCAAGAAAGATTCCTATGACTATGCTATTGGCGTAGTTCTTACTCAACAGGGGCATCTAGTGGCATATCAAAGTGAGACATTTTCTGACACAGTCCGCAAGTATCCCACTTATGACAAATAAATGTATTCCATTGTGCAGGCTTGTCGACAATGGAGGCATTAAATTTTGGGGAAGGAAACAATCATCCACACAGACCACTGACCCCTTCAATTCATATAGACACAAGGGAAGTTGCAGAACCATCACCATGACAAGTTATCCACATATCTGCAACAGTTTCATTTGAACATCAAGTACAAAAAGGGTAGCACCAATAATCATTAGGGGAATTCTGAGGTCTAAAATGGGCCCTCCTAAGAAAAATGTACAACAAAAATAAAATTTATAAGAACCAATAGAATTCAAGGTGATGATGTAAACCATGGGGGATGATTCACCATTTTCGGAGTAAAAAAGTAAAAATATTAAAAAATAATCAAATAATAAGACTACTTTTTCAACTCGTATTTTCAACTTATCTCTCTAATTTTTTACTCAAATTTCGAGTTGGAGTACTAATTGGATGCAAAATTTAATTCCTCATCCAAGGAATACCCATGTTGCATACTTTCAATGGACCCTGCTACACGAAAAATGAGAAATACATGAAAAAACATGTTTACAATCACATTTTTCATGTAGCAGTGTCTATTGAATGTATGCAACATGGGTACTCCTTGGATGAAAAATCAAATTTTTCATCCAATGGGTGTTTCCGCTCGACAATTGGGTAAACCCATAGGGAGATAACTTAAAAATATGAGTTGAAAAAATAGTTTTCCTTTTTTCCCTATAAAATTTGATGATGTAATCAAATATTAGTTTATTATTTCCACTATTATTTTATAATTTCCTTAGGAGGTCCATTTTAGACCTCAAAATTCCCCTAATGTTGCAGACTGCCTCATTTGACCACCGATTGTGGCGCTAACCACTGTTCTCCACTCTTGTGGGCATGAGACTTCTGATTGGCTTCTTCTACAAGAGTGATCCAGAATTTGGTCACACATACAAGGCACTCTTGGGGGGTATGCACGTTCCAAATTTTCACCTCCAAGATGCACAATTATGTCACCTGGGACACCTTTGTGTTCCTTCAAGCGAGCGTGCCAAGATGATATGGGAAGAACACTATAGTTGAGTTACTGGGCATTTCAGTGTCGAGAAAATAGTGGAAATATTGCCGAAGTATTTCTATTGTTCGAACCTTTGACAGGATGTCAGGAATTACATCAGATCTTGCACTGCTTGCTCCATTGCAAAACTCATGACCATCAAGAATCAAGGCCTCTATACTCCGCTACCTACCCCTAGTCGACCTTGGGAATCCATCTCCATGGATTACATGTCAGGCCTTCCTTCTACTAAGAATGGAAATGACTATGTTTTCATGGTCATCGATAGATTCTCAAATATGGCCATTATAGTAGTCTGCAAGAAGAATATCACAGTAGAAGCCACTGCTAAAATATTCTTTGAACGCGTGTGGGTGCACTTTGGGATCCCATAATATATCATCTCAAATCGGGACAACAGGTTCCTCAGCACATTTTGGTCCAGCCTCTGGTCAATGTTGGACACCAAGCTCACCAAGTCCACAACTTCCATCCCCAAACTGATGGCTAGACAGAGGTCGTCAACAGGATGATTGTACATATTCTATGCATGTACAATTCAAAGCATCCACGAACATGGGATGTGAGCCTCCCCTATGTACAACACAGTTATAACCAGGCTCTCCATAGCTCAACCAGCCACAGGCCCTTTCAGGTGGGCTTGGGATTTCAGCCACTATGTCCCATTGACGTAGCCATGCCATTTATGGTTACTTAGGCCGATTCGACTCATGTCCAGTCTGAAGCTGACAAAGAAGACATATTCATTGAGTGCATTCAACACATCCACCAACAGGTTCATGACATATTGGACAGAGTGAATTCTAAGTACAAGCAATGGCATGATCAACATCGGGTGCCACACAACTTCCAGGTGGGCGACAAAGTCTGGCTACATTTGCAGAAGGAGTTCCTCACTAGACCCTACCGCAAGCTTAACCCAGTTCGATATGGGTTGTACACCATCACAAAGGTTGTAGGGAACAATTCCTTCGAGCTCAGTATTCTACCATTCCTTGGTCTACAGCCAGTATTCAATGTGGATCGCCTCTATCCCTACTTCCCACCTCTACTAGACACCTCTGACATTGCAGAACAACTCACACCAACAGAGTTAAACCCAGACTACATGGAATAGGCCACCACAAATTGTATCATGGACATGCAAATCAAGAACACTTGCCAACAGAAGATCCAACTGTATCGGGTTGTCAAAGCTGCCGAACTCCTACACCAAGGCAAGTGGTTTACGAGGGACCAAGTTCAACAGAAGTTTCCTCATCTCATGGAAGAAATCAATGCAAATTTGGAAATAAACCATAGCGAAGAGAAGGTAGTGGGGACCATTGCTTCCTAAGGAGGGAGGAATGATGGGGAGGTGGATGTGGGTATTTTTGCCTATTCCACAGGGCCCCACCATTGTCTCTTTTTTTTTGTTTTTCAGGTTCGACACGACTTACTATTTTTAGCAGGTTTTCGGGTCCCCGAACTTGAGCCATTTTGAGGCCCTAAATGACGTTTTTTGGGCATCGTTTTTCCGGCTAATATTATTTCATTCAAGGATCTACCTTCATGATAAAAAATTGTAGTCCTCAGATAGATCTTTCTAACGATGTATCATGTGCGTCAAACAGAGATAGTATGCCAAAGTTACGACCCTGGGAAATTGATGTACCAGTTTACTCGATGGGGCCATATTCTGGCGTTTCATCTCCTAGGGTTAGGTTTTTGGATGTTTAGGGTTTTTTTTTGTTTCTAAATAATATATAGGCCTTAGAGCCTCATTGTAACACAGAGTTCAAAGGCTTGTAGCTGTCACATATATTCTTAGAGATAAGCTACTAGTGCCCTATCTAGTTTATTTCCATTCTGTCTGTAAGAAAAATTCAGTTCTTTGATATTAATTAAATGAAGTGTTATTTCAACTGCATATTTGTATTTATGGTTATATTTGTATTCTATTTCATTCCTGCATAAATTTGGATCACTTCAATTCTTCTTGCTTCTTCAAGTTGGGTCTTAAGGAGACAATTTATTCTTTAATCCTTCTCTCTCATTGATCAAATTTACTTTGTAGATCGATCAAGTGATCAAATTTTTCTTTAAGATGATTTGTCAAAATTTCTTCTTTCATTTTTTCCTCTTGTACCTCGACCTTTAAGCGAGTGACTTCCTTTTCAACTTGTTTTGCATAAAGCTATTCTATCCTTTCCCATATATCTTTAGTTGAGGAGCATTGTCCCACCTTGCCTTTTACAAGATATGATAAGATTTTTAGAATGGTATCCATTGTTCATGCATCATCTTCTTTTGACTCCTTTGTGATTGATATTTAGTAACAATTGTGAACTATATATAATCTATGGATTTCAAATAGATCTCCACATACTAGCTCCATAACTCATAGTATGTTCCATCAAACATGGGAGGTGGTGAAGATATGATAACTGAGTCAACTTGATCTTAGTTAATTAATTTAGTATTTTTTTGCATCATTTCAATGGAGGAGGTTTCTTTTTCCTTTTCCTTAGAGATTTTTGAGGCTATAATTTTTTCCTATCCGATCTTTATTCCAAAAATACACCTTCCAGCTGTTAGACTGTGATGAAGGATACCGCTCCGATACTAATTATTGGAAATACTGAGGGGGGCGAGAGGGGTGAATCAATATTTCATACATTTCAACAATTAAAAATTACAAAGCATTAAAAAATAACATCACATCAATAAATACAGATGAATGATATGAACATTTTATTTATATTACAAGGGAAGCTACAATTTCTAGTTTACCGGCTACAACTAGAAATTCTACAACCCTAAGATATTCACCAACCACTTCCGGAAGGAGATAAACCCCCTAGTTTAGAAACATCCACTAGAAGTAGGTGAAAACATCATGAAGGAATCTACAACTTCCTTTCCTAGCACTAACTTGCTACCCTTAATAATAAAATATAAAACAAAACTCTGGGGATCCCATACTAGGGACAATGACCCAATTACAACAATACTCAACAATTTCAGTAATCAAACAATCTAGTAACTTCCCTCTTACTCAAGCACGACTACTCATTAACTGTTGTTTCATTGTATCATCATCACTAAAAATTCCCCATATATCATCCAAGACATTCTCAATATTTTTACTATAAAACAAGTGTAAAAAGAGCATCACAGTAATCTGATTACACCTATCTCTGATCCCTGATTGCCAACTTTTTTTGAAATCCAATTTGGATTGGTATTGATCTTATAAAATCCCAAAAACCATTCAATTCCAATAGTTAAATTAAAGGCTCTATAAATTTCCACTTTCTGAGCACACCCCTACAAAATAAAAGATTTCATATGACCTTTCTACATAATGTACATTTCCAGTCTCTTCTCTTGTTGATCACTTTGAAAAAATGAAATTTCATAAATAAAAATAAAATATTAATATGACCTTAAAACTGTCAAATACTAGGCTCTTGAATTCGGGTATATGATGCAAACCACAGACCAATTATGCCAAATAGTAGTGCTTACAAGGGAATCCATGCTGATCCTTTTGTTATGCTAGTACTGACTTCAAAGGGAAGGTATAACTAAATCCATTTAGCTTACATGGATAAGTGACATGTTCATTCAATATGGAGAAAGGTCATACTGATTTTTTAATCTGCTAGTGATAACGTTCATCCTCCCTCCATGTTAGTGATCAATTGGCATGTCAAAGTGCAACATCACATGGATCATGTAAAATATACATTTGTCTACGGAAGCGAATCTAATTCATGGTTCCAGTTAACTAGCCAAATAAGTTTTTTTCCAAAGGAAAAATCAAATTTTTTATTAATGAAATAAAAAGTTACATAGCATATGCATTTAAGCATTCAAAAAAATATAGTGAGATCACGCAGAAGGGAAAACAATAAAAAAAAAAACATGTGCGATAGTCATTCACAGAAATAGTCACACAAAATATGTATGTCCAGTACCAAAGGCCTCCCCAATAAAGGAGAAAACGATCCGAAAAACACCGCAGTTTCACAAAGCTATATCAAGATAGCAGATATACTAGATACAAAATTTTACCATAGTCACCTCATAAACCTGGTGAGAGAAATAGAAAACAAAAAAAACAAACCGACATAAACATATTATATGTTATAAGGCCTGTTGTCTGACACTGATCAGATTTGGATCAAGGACCTAAGTGATAGCTCAAATTTCAAATTGTTCGAAAGTGTGTCGAACCTGAGCAACAGGATAGATCTCATCTTCCTGATTTCGGCACTGTGAACGGTTCGAAAAACCGACATTGTATGAAGAAGTCATTGCGTTTTGAAAGGTCCAGTAAACTGCAAATTTTGACAATTGACCAGGTTTGACTAGGAATTTGTACAGTCAGCAAAAATAATATTACAGAGAATATTCTTGGAATATTCCTCGAAATATTCCCCAGAATATTCCTTACAGGCCATTCACTAGTTGACAGGTGGCGCAGTTTGATTGGATGTATGGTTTGAAGGACCAATGAGAAGGTGCCATGTGGCAACCCCTGAGGCTGCCACGTGGCCCTTGAACAGTGTTGTAAAATTTTTGGGACTCCCCCAGGTCCAGCCGCAGAACCTCCTACCCGCCAGGCCAACGACTTTACCGTATCCACTACTCTTTGTTCCTTACCCCATAAGGGCGGAACTTGTATTTGAATATTACGAAGTGCACATATGGGGGCCTAGAAGGGCTAGCCCATCCCCATGTGGCCAAGCGCTCAAATCCATGCTCTAATCAAAATGGTGGCAGAATTTTCTAATTAATTTTAATAACGGTTAAACGTGGTTTATCCATAATAAACTGTCATTTGTGCCTAAAACTAGCTTAAACTTTAATGCAGGTTTATCCACCCATTAAACTCAATTTTGCACTAATTAATCAACGTTTCTGTTGGCGGGAATCTTGGAGGCATGCCAAAATTGAAACTCAGGCCAAATTTAGTTGGTTTAACTGCAGTTCCTCCAAACTTAGTGGAGCTGTTTTTAGGTGTTACTGGGAAAAATTGATTATGCTCTATATGGAGCATGATTCAACCATTTTTGGAGTGTGAATAGTCAATTTCGACTTTCTTGGACATTCCAGACTCATTGGTGAGGGTTGTGAGCCATCATAGGACTTATGAGTGATATTTTTCTTCAGAGAAGTAATAGGGGCCACTAGGGCCACCACGAGCCAGCAACAGAAAGAGGCCTAGCCAGGGCAGCTAGAGGCCTTACTCAGGAAACCAATAGTAAATTTTCGATGTTTCAGACATTATGGATCTAATGGTAAGGTTTTTGGAGCCAGAAGAGGACTTATTAAGGCCGAGTTGCTTCAGAGAATTTCTAAGGTCCACTAGGGCCACCAAGGGCCAGCAGGAGAAGGAGGCCTATCCAGAGCAACGAGTAACCATTCTCAGTAAACTAGTATTATATTATGACTATTTTAAACATTTTGAATCCAATGGAAGTATTTTTAGAATCTTTTGAAGGCTTCTGAAGGCCGAGATGCTTCAGGGAAGTTTTACGTGAGCCTAGAGCCATAAAGTGCCACCAGGTGTTGGAGGCGTAACCGGAGCAGCCATAGGCATTTTTCACCAAGTGAATAGTATATTATAACTATTTTTGACATTATGAATCCAATGGAAGGATTTTCAGAGTCATTTGGAGACTTCTGAAGGTCAAGAAGCCACAGGTAAATTTCGGGCAGCCTAGGGCCAACAGTGGATGGAGGTGTAGATTGGGAAGCCATAGCTCATTTGGAGAAAATGAACAGTCTATTTTGGGTGACTGATATATGTTGGAGATTTTAGAAAAGTTTCCTAGGGATAGAAAAGGATTTCTTAGCGATTTAGTGCCACAGAGAAGCTTAGGGAAGCTTAAGGGCATCGATAGAAGAAGTCAAGTCTAAAGGAGCCGAGATCCATGTCCAGAGAGATAGAAACCATTCCAAGGGTATGATGGTATTCTAAACCCAATGTTACAATATAAATAACCATTGGAGTTGAGTTAGTAAGTTTTAAAAGAAATTTTCCATCATAATCCCAAAGAGCCAAGTCAATTGACAAGGGCTCAAGGAGACATAGCCCACGATATTCAGGTGAAATCCTTTATTATATTTGTTGTTATGTGTTGATTCTTATTTTCTACACTTATGGTTGTTTCAAATGCTTAATATAACCAAAAAAAATGTTTAATTACTCACACTTAAGGCATTAAAACAGTTTAAAACACATACACCTATTTCAAGTATTCAATTCCACATTATCAAGTATAAGCTAGATCTTAATTTTTTTTAAATGAGTGGGAGGCGCTTGCAAATCATAACAAGTTAGCCACCCATTTCATATTAGGTGGTATCAGAGCACTAGGTTTCCTCTTTGACTCGAAAGGTGTTTAATAGTGAAAATAATTTAACTATTCGAAAATTGATTGATGCTTACAAGTTTGAGTTTTCTAGAGGTGAAGGGAAGCTACTGTTAGCTAAGTCCAGAAGAGGACAAGAAGGAAGAAGGATGAAAGCATTCTCCTTACCCGAAGGACCTCAAGGAAACCCTTGAAGCACAAGAGGGATTGTTTGCAAAAGGCTGCTTGAAAAAGATATACAAGTTGCAGAAAAGAGCTTGAATCTACAACCATATTGCTAAGAAGCTTTGTTATTTGTTTTTTAAGCTTTGTGAATTATTGCTGAAGTGTAATATCCCAAAAGGGAGAATGAAGTAATACTTAAACACAATATAAGAACTGAAACTAAGTAAATAATAAATCTAAATACAACATCATAATTTACAAAGAAGCTGAGCCATTTTATTATATGGAGATGAATCAGTTACACAATGTACAAAATATGAGTAGATCTAGCCCAACAGATGGCCTAGAATCACCCTACAATGGTGTTGCAACTAGCACTGCGTAACTGGTGAGCTTAAAGGAAGCAATACTTTGCTGTCCCTTTTTTTGAAGATATGCAACTACTGCAAAAGGAAATGTAGATCTAGGGAGCTCAAGAGCTCTGATGATGCCAAGATTCAAGATCTGGCCAATCTGATAAGGAACCGAAGATAACCCAGAAAGGATTTTCCAGATCTACAACTTTGGAAAATCACCCTCCTAGGGTTTGATCCTTTATCTACTGGGATTATAGATCTGAAGCTACATTTGATAAATAGATGGCTGAAATATGTCACAAGCTCAGATCTAAACTTGAAGGGTTGATCCCTTCTCCAGATCTATAAGCTAGAAGCTCTAGATCTAGCTTCTCAATACTCCAATGATGATTGTAGCTGCTGCTACACAAATGCTCATAAAAATTTCATTTTAAAGGAGAGAGAGGCTCTATGTCTGCTGAAATATGCTGCAATAGACTCCAGGCTGATGGAAATACTGATGTAAAGGTGAGGGGATGATCCCTCACAGAATTACTAGCTGAAATGTTAGCAACTTCCTTCCTCCTTTGGATCTAGAATAATTGATAGCGTAATTCTGGATGGAATTACTGCTGCTAGGAGGTCAATAACTTTTGGCTTGATTCCAGATCTGAAATGAAGCTCTAGGAATGCCGATCTTCAAGCCCAAGGTGATAGGAATAAACCTTCGCTGGTTCTCCAGCTGAAATATTGAAGACAACCTCCACCTTCCAAACTGATCTTCATAAATTACGTAACTCTTGAAGGTATATGTTCTGTAGATGATGGAAAATATAAGTGGCACTAATTCTTGATGCAGAATTAATTACAACCCTCTTCCAAGAGATCACTCAATGAAATAGGAGGGATTCTCGACCAGGAACACCCTGTGCTAAACAACACTTGCAATCTTTGCTAAACAACCCAAGAAAGAAATGGAATGTCACATGAAAATTCCAGATCTAAACAAACCTCAAAATCTATAATCAATAGTCTACCTTCATTGTTTTCTTCATCTCCTTTATATAGTTTATGAGCCTTCCCATGCCTTGGCCGTCATCTAAACTGCGATGTGCATGTGGAAAATATCCTCCATGTTTGACTGCGTTGTCTTTCCAAATCATCCATCATGTCTAGGTGCAATGTACACCCTCTCCATCATGTGTGCATTAATTGCACAACTCCTCCATCATCTCATCATGAATGCTCCATGATCTTCTATTTGATTCCTTCCAAGATCTTAGTTGAACATATCAACCTCCATGATCTATCTCAATAATGAGATATGATCTCTAATCCATTCACATTAGTAGTGGCTCCACTACCTCCTTTATGTATATATAGGCTTAATTAATCCACATTCACACATAAAAAGTGGATATTTATTCATCATGAGGATTATGGGTTCCTCAACCCTTTTATTTACTTAATTCATTAAGAAAATTAAGAACTCTAATATTCCAAATATCAAGTGAAAATTTGGGAATATTATAGTCCTCCCCAGCAAAATGTTTCTTTTCCTCAAGCAACCGCAAAAGTGGATGCTACAAAAAACATCCTCCCTCCAAATGGCATCCTCCAGTGGAAGGTCTTCCCATCTGTCACAATGTGTCATGCATGTCCAGCTCCAAAGTTGGCTCTCTAGAATGTCCAGAATGGCCTCCAACTGAAAGTTAGATACCCTTCCTCATCAATGAATCTCCAAGTGGAAACCATATGATGACCAAAGTTATCCTCTATACATGAGATACATAAGATGAAGTGGTTCATTCCCAAAGTGGAAAGTCCCAACTCATGAACTATCTCTCCAACCCATGATACATAGAGTAGTGTTGGTTGGCTTAATTGCCAGATTAAACCTCTCAATATTAATTTTCAATCCGGGAGTCGTAAACGCGAGTTTTATTGCGTATTGGCTCAGCTTAATGGTCAGAGTATAAATATATTCCTTTGTAATGATAAACTAGGTACTGGAATGAAACACACCTTTGCTAGAAAATAAAAAATCTTGAAAAGGGAACTTACTTAACCAATTTAATTCACTACAAACTCCATACTGCAATTAATCTATAAGGAAATATGAAGAAATTCTAAATCATATAACATTCTTGCACTCAAATTCTACTTTTAAATCTCCTATGATATCTTGAAAACCTTAATCTATTAACTCCTGAAACTAACACTTGAAACTGACACTCGAAACTAAACTTGAGATAAGCAAAAAGACACACATTATAAATTCACGCCTTAAACTAACTAGAACTATTCCTGAAAACAAACTCAGTGTTCAAATTAACAAAAGCCAGTTCTAAGTATTGCTAGAAGAAACCATTTCACTTTATAAAATAACACTTAAAAATCCCATTAAATATTTCATTGCAAATGACCTATGATAAACCTTCTATTTAAAGATTTTAATATCAGTGAAACAAATTATTCAAAAACAAGCTCACTCTTCGAAAGCATGCAACTCAGAATGAAAACTAAATTGAAATCATGTAAATACATGATGAAAACTAAATCACTGCTACCTGCACAATCAAATCTGCATTCAAACTTGCTCTTACAAGGAAATGATTACACTATGAAAATAAGAAAGAATCTAATTAAAAAGAGATCTAAAACAAGACAAATTATAGTCAAAAGAGATCTAATTATTGAGTGATGTCATGGGTAAACAAATCAAATGCGCATTTAAATCCTGCAAACATTCAAAGAAATTAGGAAATGCAAACCATACTAAAACTGAAAGCATTATTCTCATTCTATACTCAAATTTGAACTATTAAAATACGTTCTAATTCCATATTCAATTTTAGAAATCATGATCACTATATTCCTATCTCCCATTACATTTGATTTAATAAGAGGAATATATATTGCAACTCAAAAGAAGATTATGTAATGAGTACTATTTCTTTAGACCATTAATTTGTGCAATACGAAGATGACTGAAAAGGCTTTGAAATTGAACCGTAGCTACCAAAAATTCACACATTCATACAAAAATCGGAAACTACGCACACATCTACTTATATCCTGCTGATTGATAAGCTTAGCTCCAGACGTGGTGGGCCCTACCATGCCCGGAGTAAGCTTGCTTGCTCCAACTGAGGAAAGATTTAAAACATCAAATACAAAATACAAAATGAATCATGGGGCAAATTCTTCTGCTCAATGCTGGAACTTGAAGGCAATCATCTATTCCTGAAACAACATCTGGAAAATCGATTTATACAAGTCCGACACAACAACGATTACACAATTGTCCCTATCTTTATTACATTCTGCCCATTCCTACATCTGAGAAATTCCTCTGTCTAATTGGATGCGTACCAAATTCATTTGTGCCCTCGTCTTAATCGATGGATGAACTCCCCTTAATACATTTCTGCTGTCTAAATGACGTATTAAATTCCGCGCCCGAGAAATCCCTCGACTAAATGACTACCTACGAATTACTCCCTCGCTATACTTCTAGGCAACATATATATATATATATAATTAAAAATTTGGGGATTTCAACAGCTAATCAGAATATAGGAGATTATTAGTTTTAACAACTTGTCGGAATAAGAATTAGTTTTGTAACTAAATATTGAAAGAGGGAACGATTCTGGTGAATCGTTCCTCTTTTCCTGGGATGTTGATGTTGCTAGAAGGTGCAATGGATTCTAGAGGCAATTTGACCTTCGTATAGCTAGTGGAAGCAATGCGTAGTTGGCTGAGGCATCACACAATTGGAAGAGGCATTGCATAGTTGGAAAGTCAACGCAGGAAATATTTCATCATACTTCCTGCTACACAGGTGGTAATATGAGTTTCATTGTTATCAATGAGTTTAGCCCAGCCGAAATGTGCAATCTCGGCATTGAAGTATTTTTTAAGTAAATTTTGTTAACTTTGCACAATATTTCCCTCTGATTCTTCGTACACATAAGCAAGGCAGTTCCAACAAATTTTTTCATTCTCGTTTTCCATATCATAAGGATGGCAAATTTCTTATTGATAAGAGCTTGACGAAGGCTGCGATCCACCTGTTGTGCCTCTCAAAATGCCATTAAGATTTGCTTATCCCCAATCGATGATGTATGGTTGAAAATGATGCGTGCTATGGGTGCCACAACCGGTAGCCATGATCCGTAGATAGCTAGCTGAATTTATAACAAGTGTATTGGCTTTGGGATGGGGACAACCATTGTTCGGGGTTTCAAAATTTTATTTAATGTGGCGAGGGTGAAACCACGAATTCTCCAATGATTGGTGATTATACAGTGGTATGAGCGCTTGCATCAAAAAATCATTGAAACCATTGAAACCATTGTGCATCTTGAACTTCGGAATTGATCCCATGTTCAGTAGTTCACTTTAAATCATCAACAAGAAAATCGTAAACTTCCCGTGGACAATGAGCTGGGTATTCAGGCATTACAGAAGATCTGCACTATATAAGAATCACTCTGAGAGTTCAAGACTGAGAACGAGACTTCTTAGCCTCAGTGACAACCATTCTAAAGAGATGAGCGAGGTCATAGTGTATGTACAGGGAATTTGCTGCCAAACCTCTTGTTGTTGCTCTTATGCTCTCTATGTCGTTGATCAATCCCTTCTAGCATCATGTTGCAGAGTGACCCAACGTTGCAATGAAAAATCTGGGATGTTTTACCACTGCCTGTTCGACCATAAGAAAAAAACGCCCCTTTTTTTATAGTGAAATATAGACAAAATTATGGGTTTCACCATAAACTTATTCGAAAATGAATGTTGGTGTGATCCCTGTCGAGATCTCGAATGTGTTCCTTCAAAGCTCATGATTTGCAAGAGAAAAACATTCTTGTGACAATGGAGGTGCGATGAATCGAACTCATGACATATTTAAACATTCTCAACAAAATTTCATTCATCATTTTCTCAAACATTCTCAAAGTTGAAGCACGATCCACCATCCATGAATCATAAGATCGGTTTTGCCAAGGATAGAGAATATGCCACCACCTACCATCAAGAAGGCATTTATTAATGAGACCATTACACAAAACACTTATTCAATTTAATTAATAACAAGAATTTATAATTTAATTTTAAATGCCTATAATTAACAATATAATGGATAGAAAATTATTAAAATACTATGTACAATCATGTATCTATTCGATAAAAAACCATAAAAATTTGGACAAAGATGCAGCTCAACATCCCCCCATGCTAAACTTCTTGCATGTCCTTGTGCAAGCCAAAACTATAAGATGGTGAAATAAGGTAGGGAAAATGTCAGCAATTGTTTTAGCAAGTAATGATGAATATACCTGATATTGAAATGCCTTCATTAGCATGTAATGCCAACCAAAACCATGTTACAGTTCTAATGAAATCATCAATTGCAGGAATGTAACAAGATAAGGTACAACAAGTAGACATTATAGAAGAAGAGTATGGCACGTGCCTGTTACCTTGTCCCATGTTTTGTTTTTTCCCAGAGCCTTACGATCAAAATCAAATTTTGTTGAAAAAGTGCAGTTTCAAAAATAATAACAGAATATTTTTGCACCTACTATAACAATCTCGTACCTAGGTCATGCAGAGGCAACTACAATCAATACGCATTGTTAGAAACCAACACCTTGTGAGTAGTCATCATTGAGCATTTCATCACTTCAAATACCATAGAAATTAAAGTGATTTATGATACCAATAAACAACCTCTTTATCGAGCACTCTAAATTACGTTGTTATCTGGATTCAAAAATAAATTTCCTCTTAATCTAGTACAAAGAATTACCTTCACTAAGGGTACCACTTCATTAAAGATTCACGATTTTTGAAAGATATAACTCAAAGCATCATCTTCAAATCATCTTAAAACCATTGCCCAAGAAAAATGATGATTATTAGGGAAAAAGAAGGATAACCAAGAAAATCATAGTATGCAGTTAACTTTAATACCACAGACATGGCCCTGCTGCCCGCAGGTGTCCATAACCTCAACAGGGATGTATTTTAACCTAGAAAAATGTGAGTATCCCACTTACTAGATATAGATTCAGAGTTAGCTTATTTTCCTTTTTAGATGAAGGCCACTGTCCTGGCTTGGTAACTAGATGATGGCAGTGCCACTCACAAGAAGTAACACGGATGAACAGGCCGGCTCGTGATGAGACCTCCTGTCTTCTAGCTTTTTGGTTGAAAGCCATTACTCTAGCTTGGTGACCAGTATTAGTAATGTCATGCATGTTAGGTCTCATTATCGTGGTAGGTCGACTCATTATGAGACCTCCTATCCTTCCCTAAATCTTTGTAAGCTCTGATTATGATTAACCTTAAAGGTTACTTAATAGTTGGGGAGACAGATCTACTCCTTAATAGTACAGGATGGCATGAAAAGTTTTAAATGACTAATCATTGCTGGCTAATTTCTCTACCCTAAAGACTTGTTAAAGATATCCCAGACAATGACTAAAAGAGTCTTTGAGTTAAGAATGCTAGTGTTCTCTTGAATATCTTATTATGATCTTACAAGAGTGGTCCACCATAGGGGGTTTTCCAATAGTACCTTCTAAGGGAAACTGAAAATATATATCTGAGACGACAACTTATTAGAGTGATTAATCATGGTTACTTTTGAAAAATCATGAGGTATTAGAGTGAATTGTACTCAACAAGATTTGTCACAAATGTGTGTGTTAACAACTGATGTGAATCAAAAGTAGTTTTAACAAGCATGGTTTGAAATTAAAAACCCTAATAGAATTATAATAGCTTTATTCATTTATTCTCCTACCCTATTTTACCCTAAGAGGAGAAAGAATCATTTTTAAGTATAGGAGTACTTCCAATGAAGCCATGTGCGTAACAAAATGTTGATTATAATCACATTTAGTTTTAAAGAATAGACTTCAAGACATATGAAAGCATGAGAAACCAATTTCTTCAATTGATATGGTACCAAGAGTTTTCGAATGTTGAGGAAATAAGATGGCTTGATGACTGCTCGAAACCAGGATTCAATGGAATCCACATATTTAGGATTCTCCAACTGATCCAAATCTTCCACATTTTGATAGTCACTCTCCTGGAGGCATAAGGGATCTGGTGAAAGAGAAAATATAAATCCCTCAAGGTCAGGCTCAAATATCTGCTTTTCAAATTTACAAGAATGGTTGAGAGAGATTCTAGGGTTTTGAGTTTCAATAAAAATTTTAGAACAAGTTCCAATGAAATATTTATCCTCTAGTGTTCTCTGAATTACATCTTCTTGGGGTGAATGTTCTGTGGTAATGGGGAAATTTTCCAGACTCATTCCCTTTTCCAACATGGAAGGTGTGACATTTTGTTCAATAGGGGAATCCACGGAAATAATAGGTGGTGCAAACTATTGTGCAACCTCATGGTTTAAAAGATGGGGGTAGGGTTTTGGCTTATTCTTGGACTAAGATTTGGATTTGGATTGGGATTAGGTTTTGGACTATGGTTAGGTCTAGGTTGTAAGTTAAGGTTTGGGTTTGAATGAGGGCTAGGTTTAGGGTTTGGATTAGGGTTTGGACTAGGACTAGAGTATGGATTAAGGTATGGAATAAGGTATGGACTAGGGTTAGATCTAGGGTATGGACTAGGGTATGAACTAGGGTTAGTGTAAGGTTGCACATATGGCTGGGACCATGGAGGAGGATAACTTAATGGTTCATTGGAAAGAAATTTTGGTTGTTGTTGGTGCTCATATGATTGAATTTGCATGGGAGATTTCCCTAGAGATAAAGATCCAAACGATTCTTGAGGCCATGGAGATATCTGGCTCGAGGATGAGGGCCAAGGAGAGCGCCACTGCGACCATAAAGTAGGATATTCAATTGGAGGAGGATAAGAAATTTGCCATGAAATTCTAGGATTATAAACATGTTGAGGAACCTGCTCAGGAAAATAATCATTATTCCAAGTATCAAATGATGTTGGGTTTTGAGTTATACCTAGCGGTTGATTCGATTCCTTACTTGATTCCTTGAGTACCTTTTGTAATTGTGGTAGTGATGGGCAGTGTTCGGTTGCATGAAAATCCTCACAAATTTTGCAAACTTCCAAACCGCTAAGTGGGCACTTCCAAGGAAGTGTTTCTTTTGATAGTTGGCGCAAAGGATAAGCTGTGGTTCTTCATCCTTCTCTTGTTCCTACAAATCATCCAATTTTGAAATCAAATATTTAATTATACTAAATTTATGTTCAAGAAAAGTATTAAATTCAACACTTGTGAATTCTTCATTGGATGACTTGTCTGTCTCTGTAGCAGCATGAAAACTCCTCATTGAATGGTTCCTCAAAATACCATTTTCTTGTTTTCAACAATCCAACTAGTACATTTTGTCATCACATGGATTAGTACATGAGGGTTCTTACAGTACCCGAAAAATGATATAATGTTGAAGATTGGATTCTGAAGATAAATGAATTTTAAAAGCTTTTGACTGAAATAAAGCTCACCACAGAAAGAAAAATGCCGAATCAAAGTACTATTTAATCTATGAAAAGAAAATCAATTTGGAAATTAAATGTCTAAAGCCCGCTTCTACTTATACACATAAACAAGGTAAGGAAATAAAAGTTCAAGATATAAGCAATATGGCTAGACTTTGGAGCAACCCTAAAAAAGTGGATGCGTGGCTCTTCACTCACGTATTACAGTACACTCTCCACCCTCTGACATCTTGCAATACCCTTGAAACTCTGCAAGAAATTTTTTACCTGAGCCAAAATACAACTCCCCGAAAACAGTGCCAAAATGTTGGTTGGCTTAATTGTCAGATTAAACCCCTCAATATTAATTATCAATCCGGGAGTCGTAAACGTGAGTTGTAAATGCGTATTGGCTCAGCTTAATGGTCAGAGTATAAATATATTCCTTTGTAATGATAAACTAGGTACTGGAATGAAACACACCTTTGCTAGCAAATAAACAATCTTGAAAAGGGAACTTACTTAACCAATTTCATTCATTTCAAACTACATACTGCAATTAAGCTATAAGGAAATACGAAGAAATTCTAAATCCTATAGAACTCTCGCACTCAAATTCTACTTTTAAATCTCCTATGATATCTTGAAAACCTTAAAATATTAACTCCTGAAACTAACACTTGAAACTGACACTTGAAACTAAACTTGAGATAAGAAAAAGGACACAGATTATAAATTCACACCTTAAACTAACTAGAACTATTCCTGAAAACAAACTTAGTATTCAAATTAACAAGAGCCAGTTCTAAATATTGCTAGAAGAAACCATTTCACTATAAAATAACACTTAAAAATCCCATTAAAGATCGCATTGCAAATGACCTATGATAAACCTTCTATTTAAAGATTTTAATCTAAGTGAAAAAAATTATTCAAAAACAAACCTACTTCAAAAGCAGTAACCCATAATGAAACTAAATTAAATCATGTAAATACATGATGAAAACTAAATCATCGCTACCTACACAATCAAATCCGTATCTCAAACAGAAATGATTACACTACGAAAACAAGAAAGAATCTAATTAAAAAGAGATCTAAAACAAGAAAAATTACAATCAAAAGAGATATAATTATTTAGTGAATTCGTGGGTAAACAAATCAAATATGCATTTAAATCCTTTCAAAGGAATTAGGAAATGCAAACCATACTAAAACTAAAAGAATTATTCTCATTCTATATTCAAATTCGAACTATTAAAATATGTTCTAATTCCATATTCAATTTCAGAAATCATGATCACTATATTCCTATCTCCCATTACATTCAATTTAATAAGAGGAATATATTTTGCAACTCAAAAATAGATTATGTTATGAGTAATAGTTCTTTAGACCATTAATTTTCACAATACGAAGATGACTGAAAAGGCTTTGAAATTGAACCATAGCTACCAAAAATTCACACATTCATACAGAAATCGGAAACTATGCACACATCTACTTATCACCTGCTAATTGATAAGCTTCACTCCAGAGGTGGTGGGCCCTACCATGCCCACAGTAAGCTTGCTTTCTGCAACCAAGGAAAGATTTAAAACATCAAATCCAAAATACAAAATGAATCATGGAGAAATGCTTCTACTCACAGCTACAACTTGAAGGCAATCATCTATTCCTGAAACAACATCTGGAAAATCGATTTATACAAGTCTGGCACAACAACGATTATGTAATTTTCCCTATCTCTATTACATTCTGCCCATTCCTACGTCTGAGAAATTCCTCTGTCTAATTGATGGAATAAGTTCATCTGCGCCTTGTCTAACTGATGGACGGACTCCCCTTAATTATATTTCCACTGTCTAAATGACGGATTAACTTCTGCGCCTGAGAAATCCCTCTTGACTAAATGAAGGACTCACAAATTACTCCCTCTTTGCTGCTCCAGGAAACATATATATATATACATTTAATTAAAAATTTGGGGATTTCAACAGCTAATCAGAATATAGGAGATTATTAGTTTTAACAATTTTCCAGAATAAGAATTAGTTTTGCAACTAAATATTGAAAGAGGGAATGATTCTAGTGAATCATTCCTCTTTTCCAGGGATTTTGATGTTGCTGGAAGGTGCAATGGATTCTAGAGGCAATTTGACCTTCGTATAGCTGTTGGAAGTAATGCGTAGCTGGCTGAGGCATCACACAACTGGAAGAGGCATTATAGAGCTGGAAAGTCAACGCAGGAACTATTTCATCATACTTCCTGCTACACGGGTGGTAATATGAGTTTCATTGTTATCAAAGAGTTTATCCCAACCGAAATATGCAATCTCAGCATTGAAGTCTTTGTTAAGTAAATTTTGTTAACTTTTCACAATATTTCCCTCTGATTCTTCGTACACATAAGCAAGGTAGTTCCAACAACGGATTTCATTCTCGTTCACCATATCATAAGGATGGCAACCTGTTGGTGAGCGAATAGAGGAAGTAGCACGCAAGGAAGGCTCTGCAACCTCTGACCTAGGGTTTGATCTGAGCACCGTCTGCATACTGTTTCCGACACTGGCAGGGGGCAGTTCCTTGCTCCAAGATCTGCGGCAGAGAGGGTTGGCCCTGGCCCAATGAATGGGACGTCCGGGGGCCCCAGGGGCACCATATTTCAAACAAATCATAGTTTACAAAGGCAAAATCCCGATGGAGGGAGTGAGGATCACGGGTTTAGACTCTACAGCAAACAAGACAACAAAGGACAACAATACCAAGGTGAGTCAACCCAACAACCAACCAAAAGTTATCAAAAGTCTACAAGAGAAAGATAAACTGAAATCCACCTAGGAAAAGGAACCCTGAGAAGAGGTAGTGAAGACCCAGGAGACTGAAGCAAATGAAAACCCTGGCCTGAGAAAATATGATCCAAATGGGTCAACAGACGAAGGGGTCCAACAGAAGAACTAGGGAAGATGTAAGCCGAAAACAAAGGAAAGCCTCAGGGTGGTCATAAAGGACCCAGAACTGGAAGCATATAGGGATCATATGGCCATTCATGCAGTGATATGCAAGTTCATGGGCTTTTGGCCCAATGAAAAGGCCTTATGCCAATGGATCAAACAAACATGGAAGCCGCAGGGAGATGTGCAGCTACACCTAGGTGCCAAAGGTTTCTTCACGATGGTCTTCGCTAGCCTGGAAGACAAGGACCGCATATTTGATGGAGGGCCTTATTTCTATGCTACATCTAGTCTCTATATGAGACCTTGGAAACCAAAATTTGCGCCGGAACAGGAGACATTCACGCATGTTCTTGTGTGGATTCGACTGTTTTCCTTGCCAATCGACTACTAGAGACAAGTGGCGCTGGAGCAGATTGGAAACACACTCGGTACTTTCGTTCGAGCCTCTGAAGCCACTATGCAAAAAAGGTACACTTCTTATGCTCGGATCTGTGTTGAAATGGATGTTTTTAGGGCTTTGCATGAGGGTTTGTGGTTGGAATACATAGATGAAGTCTATTTTCAAGACATAGACTATGAGAAAATACCATTCAGGTGTCGAAAATGCCATGAACACGGACACTTAATCTAGGAATGCCCCCTAAACAAAACTGTTGAGAAAGCTAAGGAGAAATCGGGTAAGATCCAGGACGATTTTGTTCGACTGACCGGAAGACACTGGGCCAACAGGAAAACCCCACTGAAGATGGATAACCAATTCAAGGGAACCTTGAATACCTATGAGGTGCTTGGAGAGGACTCCCTGGTGGAAGAGCTTGCTTAAAACCTAGCCTCTGAGTAGGAAACCATTGGGGTGGCAGAGCAGAGCACCCAGCCAAAGATGCCAATCACGATCAATGACCTGATACTAGAGCCCATCTTTGGGAAAGATGCAAAAGGAGATGAGGACATGGCCTTAAGTGAAGTCGGCACAGAGGATCAGGACTTAGGAGATATCCTTGAAAAAGAAGGGTTGGACCTCAACTCCATAGTTGAGCAATGGAAACAGAAAGGAATCGACCAAATCCCGGAGGAAGAGATTGATAGGGTCAACTATCTATTCCTATCAAGGCAAGATGCAGCATTAAAGAGTCTTAAAAGAAGCCGTGGGGAAAATAGAGGCCTAGGTATTAAGGCACATAACCTACACCACATGCAGGCCAGCATTAAGCACAAAAATAAAAGAGGCAAAAGATCCAATAGCGAAGCACTCCAGGAGCTGGGTCGGATGCTGATCAACTCGGGTAAAATGAAAGCCCTTGAGGCTTTCTCCTTCTCCTCTTAAACTTGTTTAATCATGAAAGTACTTTCATGGAATGCAAGAGGGCTGGGCAGCCAAAGGAAACATAGAATCCTAAGAAAGAAAGTCACTCAAGAAAAACCGGACATAGTTTTCCTTCAGGAAATTAAATGTTCCAGACAAAAGTTGGAAGAACTAGGAAAACACCTAGGCAAGCATATGGAGCACCTGGCAGTTGAAGGAAGTGGCATGGGTGGAAGCCTGGCCATTTATTGGAATCCATGCTCCCTTCACCTCCTAAATGCTGAAGCGACTAAATCTTTCCTCTCCCTTGAGATGCAGATCTTGGGAGAGAAAGGTACCTTTCTATTCACTAATATATATAGCCCACAACAATTGGAAGAAAAGCTATTGCTGTTGGAGAATCTCACCAAGCTGCATCTCAGACATCCCAGAACCAAAGCCATCTACGGAGGGGATTTCAATATGATCACCTCTCTCAGGGAAAAGAAGGGAGGATTGCGGTCTCTTAACAGCGATGCAGAGACCTTCATTTCTTTCATCAAATCTGCCAACCTGGTGGATATTCATCCTCGGAATGGCATATTTACCTGGACCAACAAGAGAGGAGGAGACAGGCATATTGCCTCTCGGCTTTATCATTTTTTGGTTTCTGATAGCATTCTTCTGGAAGGGGTCACTGTTGATTCTAATATCCTCCCCTTAGGGGGCTCGGATCACTGGCCCATTACGCTGAATGCCACCATCCTGCGTACACCCAAAAACATACCATTCTGCTTTGAAATTTTTTGGCTCACCCACCCAGATTTTTCTTCCAATATTAAGATGTGGTGGAAGGATCCCCTTGATGTCAGAGGAACTAAAATGTTTAGGCTCCAGGCCCACATGAAACATCTAAAGAACAAGTTAAAAGCATGGAATCGAGAAGTTTTTGGCAACATTTTTGAGGACAAACAAGCCCTGGAGCAACAAATGGAATCCATTCACAACAACTAGATTCAAGGAATAATATCTCAGGATTCCATTAACACAGAGCATGAATTGATGCAGAAATGGAATGATAGATGTAACCAGGAAGAAATTTTATGGAGGAAAAAATCCTGCGTCCAATGGTTGAAAGAAGGCAAGAAAAACACAAAATTCTTCCATAGATCTTCCATGGATTACAGGTGTAATAAGAAGATGACCAAGATTAAGGATGAGTAGGGTAATTTCTTCCAGTCACATCAAGAAATCACCTCCATCCTCCAGAATCACTTCAAATTCATTGCCACAGAACCCAACTCTGACAGACAGGAGGCTATCAATGAAGTCATCTCCTCCATCCCTAAGCTCATAACAGAAGAGCAAAAAAAAGATTTGTACCGTCCGGTATCCCTCCTGGAGGTAGAAGAAGCAGTCGAAGAGATGGCCAACGAGAAAGCCCCAGGCCCGGATGGTTTTACCATTGATTTTTTTAAAGCATGCTGGGATGTTGTAAAGCAGGATATCTGGGAGGTAGTTGAGGACTCTAGAATATCTTCCTCCATTCTCAAATCCCTAAACTCCACCTTTATCGCCCTCATTCCCAAGGAAGAGGCCGCTTTCACCCCCTCCAAATTTCGACCTATAGCACTATTCAATGTGCTATACAAGAAAATATCAAAGGTTATGGCCAACAGATTAAAGCCCATACTACCTATGATTATATCTGAAGAACAGTCAGGTTACTTGGAGGGAAGGCAAATAATGGACAACGTCCTTTTAGCTCAGGAAGTGGTCCATACCCTTTAATCCCAAAAGAAATTAGGTATGATCATTCAACTGGACCTCTCAAAAGCTTACGATAAGGTCAGTTGGAGTTATCTAGAGGTCGTGCTTATAGCTTTCGGTTTCTACCCAAGATGGATTACATGGATCCTAGCTATGGTAAAGTCTCCTAGCTAGTCCATTTTGGTCAATGGTGCCCCTTCTAAGCCTTTCCTTCCATCCAGAGGCATTCGATAGGGGGATCCCATCTCTCCATTCCTCTTTGTTATCCTTATGGAAGGTCTCAGTCGCATCATCAAATCTGCAAAGGATAAGAACGCCATCAAAGGTCTCCAACCCCTGAATCATACTTCGGCAACCACTCATCAACAGTTTTTTGATGATACCATGTTGCATGGAACACCCACAGTAAATGAGGCTAAAGGATTCAAATCCATCTTAAACTCTTTCAACCAAGCTTCTAGTATGGATCTCAACCTTGAAAAATCCTCTATTTTCTTTTTCAATACTCACTTATGAATCCAAAGCACCTAACAGATATTTTGGGATTCAAAAGATGTAACCTACCTTCCAAGTAATTGGGTATACCTTTGATGGAAAAGCCATGGCAAAAGTCACACTGGGAAGGTCTACTCTCCAGGCTAGAGGACAGGAGTAACCACTGGACCAATAGAGTCCTTAATTTTGCTGGCCGATTGGTTATGACAAAGGCAGTTCTCCAAGCCATACCCCACTACATGCTCTCGATTCTACCAGCACCTAAAGGGGTACTTCATAAAATAAGAAGCATTCAAAGGGCCTTCCTATGGTTAGGTAAGACGGACAAACCAAAATGGGCGTTGGTGGCTTGGGATAAACTCTGCAAACCTAAGAACTTGGGTGGTCTGGGGTTGCATGATCCGGAGGCAGTCAATAGAGCTTGCAGAGCAAAAATTTGGTGGTGTTGGCTCAAGGAGCCCCACACTCCTTGGGTGAGAATTTGGAAGGCCAAATATGTAGAGAAATGGAGAATTGAGGAGCTTATTAGAATGACTGAGGCCCCTGCAGGCTCCCTTATTTAGAATCTTTTCAGGGCTAATAGACACATCATCCAGAATCACTATTTTCGGGAGCTTCGTAATGGAACAAATGCTTTATTTTGGGAGGACGCATGGCAACAGCTTCTGAAGCTAGAAAGCCCTGACTTACAACCACTGCAGAGATGGTTTCAGACTAATGGGAAGCTAAAGGTCCATCAGTATTGGGAAGATAACGATGATAATCAGCAATGGCGGAAATGGAACTTAAACCCCCCCCCCCCCCCCCCACCCCCACCAGATGGGCAATTGTTGGAACTCTTACACTCCCTCAACACTTCTCTTGGGAAAAGACTGATATGGGCTACACAGCGGTAGGACCTTCTAAGATGGGGCAAACTCAACAGTGGCACATTCAATCTCAAGGAGGCCCAGAATTATATAGAAAATAGGGACAATGAAGACAAAGTAGCCTGGTTCTCCAATGTTTGGGACAACAACCTTTGGCCAAAAATTAAAACCTTTCTCTGGCTTCTTATGAATCGAAAAATTCTTACCTGGGAGAATTTGGTGAAAAGAGGGTTCATAGGACCTTCCAGATGCCCCCTATGTGAGACTCAGGAGAAAACGATGAACCATTTTCTTAATGATTGCACCTGGACCAAAAACCTATGGGAATGGCTAAAATAACTCTTCAAACAAACTGACCGAACTAGAGGTTCCATTCAAGATAGTATTACCAACTTGCGCTCTAATTATTCAAATAGCAACATGGTTAACACTCTGTGGAGAATGAGCCCTAGATTCATTGTCTGGACAGTTTGGAAGGAGATAAATAATCACATATTTCAGGAACAAGAAAATAGGCAGCTGGATGACATCAAGATTATTATCATGTAGGGCTTAAAAGAGACAGTTCTTACCTGCTGCCAAACCGAGCAGGCCAACTCGCTATCTCCAAATGATGTACACATTCTAGGGTTTTTTGGTATTTCTGGACCGGCGAGGCTCAACGCTCAGGGAATTCACCTCCAGCCAACTCCCTCCCCATCGGTCTGGAAAGCCCCTATCCCAGGCTTTTGCAAGATGAATTTCGATGGGGCCTCGAGGGGCAACCCTGGTCCGACAGGGCTAGGGGGTGTCTTGAGAAATGAGAAAGGAGAAATTCTTCACATTTTCTGCAGGGAATTGGGTGAGGCTACAAATAATGAAGCCTAATTTGCTGCTCTGGAGCAAGGGCTCCGTATCCTAATTCGTCTTGGCAAAGGATCGGTCATTGTGGAAGGTGATTCCCATCTGGCCATAAATTCCATAAGAAAAATCCAGAATGGAACGAAGCCTGGAAAGGCCACGAAGCACTGGCATCTGGATGTAGTCACAGAACTAATTGCGGAGCACCTAACCTCTCTAAGCAGCATAATTCTTCAGGCTAGGCGCAGGAAAGCTAATGCGTTAGCAGATTGTTTGGCCAACTACATTGTCGATCACTTGTCGGAAGTCCATGACACGTGCTAGCAAAACGTAATGCAAGATGAGCATCGGGATAATTTCTCCATCATTTCGAGGAGGGACATCACTGTCGGCTTGAATGAGGAGGACAACCCCCAGATCATAAATCATCAATAGCATATGTGGCTCCCCAGTAAGATTTATTACATTAGTTGGCACCATCGGGGAATGTCCTTTGGCATGCTTTAGGAAAGGCAACCAACCGTCTGAAAGGACAACCGCAGGATCAACCGATCCTTGTGGTGGCTGGTGCAGAGCCTTCAAGCATGCGAAAGGATTGACCTTAAGAAGCGGATCTCTGATCACAATTCTGGCATCATTTGGTGGATAAGACAACATGTTGCCATTTATTATGGCAATAAGCGGCATACTACCGGATTATCATCACCCCTCACAACCAGTGATTCTATATATCGCTTTGTCGGCTCTCCCTTAATCATTTTCTTCCAAGCTTCGAAGTGTTTGTGCTCTGGTTCGGTGCTTGATTTTTTTGATATTTTGAAGCTCACTATTTTCTTTCACTTGTAGCTGATGGCGGACCATAATATCCGTAGTGTCAAGGCCTTGCAGGCTCTCAAGAGGGCTAAGGAATGTTATGAGACCTCAGTTTCCAAGAAAGGAAAACACACAATTGATTTTTTTCAGGAGGAGGTCAAGAAGTCTAGGGCCGAGGTGGATGATCAAACTGTCAGCGAGGAGGTGGACTGGCTCGCCGACCCGGATACGCCCTCCACTCGGGAAACCCAGTTCCTTCAGACCCGGGCTATTGCTTGGAAAATGAAGACGATGCTAGCAAAAGCCATTAACATGCATGGCGCAGCCATTAAAGATACCTTTGCTGCAAAATCCATGGCTTCTGCCAAGAATATTGTGAGGTTGGATAAGCTTGAAATCTCACTGAATTCACCCACCGAAGAGCTCAGAATGCAAGCAAAGGTGTTGGATAATTTCGTCCGACGTTTCGACCTGTACCTGCGGCATGTTCTCAATGTCTCAATCGAGATCCTGGCAGATGACTCTCATACCACCATCATTCGTCGCTTCAAGCCACGAGTGCTACCGAAGGGTGCTGAAAAGGCCAGCCCAAGTGCTGTAGGACAGTCTAGTGCCTCTAATCCTATTCTGTAATGCTTGTTTACCCTGTCAGGTTCTTTTACTTTCTGTTAATAGTGTCTAAATAGTCCATCAACGGCCTATGTTATACTGCAGGCAAGTCCTATTTCATTAGCTCCATTCCCATCATAGGCAACCCTGCATGGTGGGCCTATTTTGTGTCAGTTTTGCTTGTTCCTACTGTTACAAGGGCTAAATTTTTGTCTATCTTCCCTTCTAACCTGTAGTTGAACTGGCTTGGGTACCTCTATGATTTTCTGTATTTATCAGGCCATTTTGTAACTATATGTACTTTAAGTTTCTATGTTTAATATAATTCTGCTGACTTACAAGAAAAAAAGGAAGGATGGCAACCTGTTTATCGATAAGAGCTTGACGAAGGCTGCGATCCACCTTTTGCGCCTCTCAAAATGCCATTAAGCTTGGCTTATCCCCAATCGATGATGTATGGTTGAAAACGATGCGTGCTATGGGTGCCACAACTGGTAGCCATGATTTGTAGATAACTAGCTCAATTTATAGCAAGCATATTGGCTTCGGGATGGGGACAACCATCGTTTGGGGTTTCAACCTTTTATTTAATGTGGCGAGGTTGAAACCACGAATTCTCCAATTATTGGTGATTATACAGTGGTATGAGCGCTTGCAGAAAAAAATCATTGAAACCATTGTGCATCCTTAACTCTAGAATTGATCCCATGTTCTGTAGTAAGCTTTAAATTATCAACAAGAAAATCATAAACTTCTTTTGGATAGTGAGCTGGGTATTAAGGCATTACAGAAGATCTGAACTATATAAGAATCACTCTGAGAGTTCAAGACTGAGAATGAGACTTCTTAGCCTTAATGACAACCATTCTAAAGAGATGAGCGAGGTCATAGTGTATGTACAGAGAATTTGCTGCCAAACCTCTTATTATTGCTCTTATGATCTCTATGTCATTGGTGAATCCCTTCTGGCATCATGTTGCAGAGTGACCCAACGTTGCAACGGAAAATCTAGGATGTTTTACCACTACCTGTTCGACCATAAGAAAAGAATGCCCCTTTTTGCATAGCGAAATATAGATAGAATGATGGGTTTCACCATAAAATTCTTTGAAAATGAATGTTCATGTGATCCCTATGGAGAGCTCGAATGTGTTCCTTCAAAGCTCATGATTTGCAAGAGAAAAACATTCTTGTGACAACGGAGGTGCGATGAATTGAACTCATGACATATTTAGACATTCTCAAAACATTCTCAACAAATTAGCATTCATCATTTGCTCAAACATTCTCAAAGTTGAAGCACGATCCACCATCCATGAATCACAAGCTTGGTTTTGCCAAGGATAAAGAATCTGCCACCACCTACCATCAAGAAGGCATTTATTAACGAGACCATTACACAAAACACTTATTCAATTTAATTAATAACAAGAATTTATAATTTAATTTTAAATGCCTCTAATTAACAATGTAATGGATAGACAATGATTAAAATACTAGGTATAATCATGTTTCTATTCAATAAAAAACCATAAAAAATTGGACAAAGATGCAGCTCAAAAAGTAGATTACACATATCAATTCCCTCATCATTAGCCATGTTGGCCATGTAGGAATCAAACATCACATCATCATAGTGAAAAACAAGAAGTAGAGACATATGGGAAAACATAAACAATGTCAAACCATATTCTCCTAATAATAACCAATGCAACAAAGCCTTCTGCTGCCATGCTAGATCATCATGAAAACAAGTAAGAGAGCCATACTCTCTCAAAATAAGCCATGGCAACAATGCTTCTTGTTTCCATGCCAAATCATCAATGATAATATGAGAGCCATACTCTCTCAAAAGAAGCCAACATAGCAATGCCTCTTGCTGCCATACCACATCATCATTGTACCAAATGTAGTGGCCATATTCTCTCAATAGAATCCACCTTAACAAGGCATCTTTTTTCCCCATCACATCATCATCATACCATGTACAATGACCATAATCACCCAAAAAAATCCAACGCTATAAGGCCTCCTGTTGCCATCCTCCAACAATGTCATGTAATGTATGGGAAGAATTCAACCCATACTCTCCCAATAGTAACCAAAGCGACAAGGATTCTTGTTGCCTCCTTGCATATCATGATGCAATTCATGGAGAAAAATTATAGTAATGGACATGTGAGATGTCTCATCAACATAATACAAACAAGCTCCCTTATGCCACATCATGTGAGAGTTATACTTTCTCCCAAACCCAGGTACATATATGAACATGAGATACATCCCAAACATAAATACATGTAAAGACATGAGACATATCCCAAACAAGAGTAAACACAAGGACATAATATATATCATGTGATGTCCAAACTCTCTCATAAATAACCAAAGTAACCATGCCTTCTTCTTCTTCATTCTGCCAGTGATGTGCAAGGCATGAATTATAAAATTATGACTCATTGAGTGGTATCCATACTCACCCAAGAGCAACCAACGCAACCATGATTCTTGCTGGCCTATATCATAGATATGAAAGTGGTTTGGCAACCCCTTACTCCATACTGTCAACCATTCATCCCAATGTGGGTGATGGATCTCATTCTGCAAATACTTGGCATCCTCCCATTGTAGGATACCAACCTCCTCAAACTGATGAATAACTTTGCACTCCATGACATGTTGAAGTGCACCTCCAATGATATCTCTTAATGAGACCTTCTTCTCATCCATGGCCTTCCAAAACCAATGAGGTTCTGGATCTGCTGCAGGTAGAAGTCTATCTTTGAGCTGTGAGATGCTCATTGAGAAAGTGCCATCAAGAAAGGAGAACATATTTCTCATCTCAATATGTCTACCATTCATCATCTTAACCTCCATTGCTTCACGAGTGAAGCTACCTTCATAATGCTCCAAGAATAATGGGGCCTCTTCATTATCACTGCTACTAAGTGACAGTGCTATAGATCTGCAGGGTAATACATATGCTGTCTCAAAGCAAGGTACACTACTGATCTCATAACGAATCATTATACAGAGGATCATGCTCATCCCATTTTCTGAAAATACACACTTCAACTCAAAGGGTTGAATGTATTCCATCCATGACAAAATGGGATAGATTTTCATCTCCTCCTTAATCAAATCAAGGGTCCTCTGCACTGTGATATGTTGATGCTTCAAATCAGCATTTTGATCTAACCCTTGGTTATGCATTGGCCCTGATGGAATGTCCCCATAAGTTTCAATAATATCTACTAAAAAAATAGGTGATGAATGTGGATGCATAACTTGGATCAAATAATGTGTGGGAACCTCTTGACAGAACACAAGAGTTCCTCCAACCGGGACAATGGTGTCTCCAACTGTTGGCAAGAGAGATGGTTGCTCTTCTACCAATGTACCAGTGCTGGAATAATCCTCCTCTTCCTCATGAATCTCTTGAACCATGCATGGGACTCTATATGTCAAGAGCTCAGGACTATCTTGCAAGGTAGCAAGTGTCTCTTCTCTAGATGCAAGTACTTCTGCAGCTGGTGGTAAATGTAGTGACCTCTTGTCCAGAGTGACAAGATTGACATCCTCCCTTGTTTCCTTAGGAAATTTCTCTTTGTGGCACATCACAAAATTGTTCCTCAAATTGTGAAAGAAATCTAAATATTTAGTCACCTTTGCATGCTCCATGTGACTAAAACACCAATCATTGGCTTCACCTAAAAGATGAAGTGCTACAATTTGGACAACCTCTTTTTTAGCCATAGGATGTAGCATGAAAAATGTATCTAACTCTTTCCTCCAAGACTTAACAATGCTTGAGGAAGATCCATCAAATGTAGGCAAATAGAATCTATTGTGCCTCTTCCTTCTATTGCTACTATAGGATCTTCTTTCTTCTTTGAGTTCAAAGAATTCTTAGACAGTTAGAATCTCTTTGAAAGCTCTAGATTGTTCCTTGTACTCTTCAAGATACAAACTGAGAGTCTCATGAGTCTTAGGTTCTCTTCTTTATTCATTTCTATACCTCTCACCTTCTTCAAAGAAAGTGGGCATAGTAGATCTACGAGGAGATCTATGATTCTCCGGTCTTCTTTTCTGCTAATAGGAAGTGCTTGAACCTTCCTCATCAAATCTTCGTCGTGGATCCTTCCATTGTCTTTTCTTATTAATTTGATAGACATCCTTGGAGAGATCTTTCTTGGATCTAAAGAGAGAAGTGAAAATACTATAATCCTCCTTCATGATAGATCTCATCTATCTTCTTCTTCTTTTGATGCAAAATATGAAGTGTCCATAAGCTGAGCCAAAGATCATGCTTTGATACCACTGGAATATCCCAAAAGGGAGAATGCAGTAATACTTAAACACAATATAAGAACTACAACTAAGTAAACAATAAATCTAAAGAAAACATCAGAATTTACAGAGAAGTTGAGCCATTTTATTATATGGAGATGAATCAGTTACACAATGTACAAAAGATGAGCATATATAGCCCAAAAGATGGCCTATAATCACCCTACAATGGTGTTGCAACTAGCACTATGTAATTGGTGAGCTTACAGGAAGAAATAATGTGTTGTCCCTTCTACTGAAAATATGCATGAACTACTACAAAAGGAAATGCATATCTAGGGTGCTCAAGATCTCTGATGATGCCAAGATTCAAGATTTGGCCAATGTGATGGGAACCCAAGACCAGAAAGGATTTTCCAGATCTACAACTTTGGAAAATCACCCTCCTAGGGTTTGATCCTTTATCTGCTGGGATTACAGATCTGAAGCTAGATCTGACAAATAGATGGCTGAAATATGTCACAAGATCAGATCTAAGCTTGAAGGGTTGATCCCTTCTCCAAATCTACAAGCTAGAAGCTCTAGATCTAGCTTCTCAATCCTCCAATGATGATTCAAGTTGCTGCTACACAACTGCTCATAGAAACTGTGTTGTAAAGGAGAGAGAAGCTCTATTCCTACTAAAATATGTTGCAATAGACTCCAAGCTGATGGCAAGGTGAGGAGATGATCCCTCACAAGATTACTAGCTGAAATGCTAGCAACTTCTTCCTCCTTTGGATCTGTAATAATGGAAAACGTAATTCTAGATGGAATTATTGCTTCTAGGAGGTCAATAAATTTTGGCATGATGCCAAATCTGAAATGAAGCTTTGGGAATTCTAATCTTCAAGCCCAAGGTGATAGGAATAAACCTTCATCAGTTCTCCAGTTGAAATATTGAAGACACTCCACCTTCCAAACCGATCTTCAGAAATTGCGTAATTCCTGAAGGTATATGTTCTGTAGATGATGGAAAATATAAGTGGCACCAATGCTTGATGTAGAATTAAGTACAACCCTCTTCCAAGAGATCACTTAATGAAAGAGGAGGGATTCCCGACTAGGAACACCCTATGCTAAACAACACTTGCAATCTTTGCTAAACAGCCCAAGAAAGAAATGGAATGTCACATGACAATTCCAGATCAAAACAGACCTCAAAATATATAATCAATAGTCTGCCTTCATTGTTGTCTTCATCTCATTTATATAGTTTATGAGCCTTCCCATTCCTTGGCCCTCATCTAAACTGTGCTGTGCATGTGGACAAGATCCTCCATGTTTGACTGTGTTGTCTTTCCAAGTCATCCATCATGTCTAGGTGCAATGTACACCCTCTCCATCACGTGTGCATTAATTTCACAACTCCTCTATCATCTCATCATGAATTATCCATGATCTTCTATTTGATTCCTTCCAAGATCTTAGTTCACTGTATCAACCTCCATGATCTATCTCAGTAATGAGATATGATCTCTAATCCATTCACATTAGTAGTGGCTTCACTACCTGCTTTATGTAGATCTAGGCTTAATGTTAGGTCCATATATTACTACTTTAGTCCCTTATTTTTATTAGTATAACCCTCTTATTGTTATGGTTGTACCCCTGTAACCCCAATATTGTTATTATTGTTCCCTTAAATTAATATTGTTAGGTCAGCTAGGATTATATTGTGGCCCCATGGACTCCTATATATAGAAGGAGGTTTTGGTCATTTGTGGCATCTAAGAATTGTTCATTTATGTAATGTATTGTAGGTTTCCCCTCAAAGTGGCTGATTTATAACGCATTGATCTCTCTTTTCTTCTATTTTTGGAGTTGGTTTCCCAACATTTGGTTTCAAAGCTTTGGATTCTAGGGTTTCACTGCTCCAAACAGGTCATCATGGAATTTTCGCTATAAATGTTTTTCTATGAAGGTTCAGAAGAAGAAATTCTGAGGAACATCGTCGAAACATTTCGGATCTTGGTTCACAATATTTTTGGAGATATGATCTTTGAAATTTAGGGCTTTTTTCAAGCTCATGAATTTAACCTATAGAGGTCATCGCGGAATATTTTCTATAACGTTTTTTCTACGAGGTTTAAGAAGATGAAATTTTCATAGAGTGAAGCGAAATGCCTGAGAAACGTTATGGAAAATTTTCAAAGATTGATTCACATTATTTTTGGAGGTAGGATCTGTGGAATTTAGGGCTTTTTTAGGCTCTTGAATTTTATCTCAAAGAGGTGATCGTGGGAAAATATTCATAACTCTCTCTTTAAGCATCGGATTGGAATTCTGTAAAGAGTGGCCACAAGTACATGGACTATAGTTTCCTGTCTATCAATTTTAGAGCTGAAGGAGGAAACAATGACACATGGCAAGTCATACAAGTTCGCGCTACTGAACCAGTCCATAATTAGGTCATTGTGGGAGATTGGACATAATTTTTCCTTGAAGAATCCAAATAGGGTCAGAACTATGGCATTCAAAAGAGGATTTAACGGTTTACCTTAGGGCCAAATTTTAGATATTGAAGATCTGAAATCACAGAGATAATTCAGTTTCAATATCGAGCTCCTCAAAAGTAAGAAAAAGGTGTGTATTTTTTTTCCGAATTACATAAGTCTTGTGTAAAAAAATCAGTTTGAATTGATTCCAAGGGCCTATTGAGCATATATTTTAGTATTGGGTTCTAAAATTCCTCCTAAAAAGAATTCAACATCCATTAAGCCCTTAGAATACTCTACTATGACTCATGAAGATGAAGAATTGCAACATGATCTATCAAAATTACAAGAGCAAGTGCACCAAATTTCGCTCTCGCAAAGAGCAACAAAAAATGAAATGGAAGTTTTGAAGAAAGGTGTGGTGTTAGGGTCCCGTGATTTGGCAGATTGGAAAGCCAAGTGACAAGGTAACATCAAACCAACTTTTGAGCCCAAGTACCTAGCCTTCTTGGACTCAGAGAGGGCTCTCTCTATTTGTGTAAGGGATGTATAGTTGTTTGCTTCTTATGTTTTTTATTTTAGGCTAGTTCTTAAGTAGGTTTTTGGTTTGTTTTTAGGTTTTTGAGGGAGGAACTGATCAAAGTTTTAAATAGATAAAAATATTGTTAGATCAACTGGGCTATGGGGTCGAAAAGGTCGAGAAAGCCTCAAATGGCGAACAAGGTATATTGAAGGGCCGATTTGGTCAAGGTAAAATGGATCTTTAGGTGGAGTGGAATGGGATGGACACTAGGTTTTGTGAAGGACAAAGACTTTTAAACATAAATAGTTTTACAGCAGACATCCATGTTGTAGGGCTAACCATTGATCACGATAAATGTAACTTCAAACTGATAGATGCATAAAATAAACATTCAAGCGATACATAGAGGTATAGGACTCTCTAACTTTAGGAAAATCGCCATCATACTTTGGGGAAAAACAATTAAGACAAAAAAATAACTCAAGCTATGAAGAGGGAACTCCTAGACATCATATTTTGAGCTATCGGGCACTTTGAACTAAGATTGCAGAGTATAGGAAAAGGGCAAGATCGATACAAGACCTCTTTGGTTCAACTAGGACAATCAAACATTCAGAGAAAGGTTTCAGTAATGGGGTTTTGGTTAACTAAGGAGTAAACAGGGTGTACTGTGAATCATACTAATTAGCATACATAATAAACATTAATGCAACTGAGAACAAGTTCTTAGGGTATCAAAGAGCATTTAAGAATTCATTTGATATAACTAAGAAAGAAGACAAACATAGAAGCTGTAATGAATCAGGAAATTTGAGGTGCCTCCATGGGCATGTCTCAAATCTATTCTTTACTGTCCTACAACAAGCAAGAGAACATGAAAATGTGTATGATAACTAAGGAAACATAACAGAGAATGAACACTATACCATTTTACCAAGTCAAGGAATCCTAAAGTAGTCCTCTTTCACCATCCAAAAAATTCAAGAAACTATCCAATGCATGAGACAAAGTATTTCTTTAAAGATTTTATAACCATATATTGCTCTATATCTTCAAGTTCAGCCTCATTTACAATGAAATCTCTTGGGATATAAAGGCCAAAGAAGAAGAAAAACCTCCTAGAGCAACTAGCAAGCTCATTGGCCTAATATAAATATCTGATTTTGTCCTTGAAGCTTTGCAAAGCCCAAGGCACAAAATATCTATAAAAATATCTTAAAAATGCTAAAAAAAGGAAAACAAATTGACTTTTCCCAATTGAAAATGGCCCAAAAAGGCTAAACGGACATTTGGAAAAGCCACTTCAGAAAACTGCATTTTTCACAAAAATGCTTCAGAAATATAGCAACAGAAAATTCCCTGTCTTGTGGGCAACCTTTGAAGGACCTCTCGATGTCAAAACGAGGCCCGTGATGGCTCGTGGAAAGCCCTGGATGTCTAGCTTCTGAAAATACTTTTTTTCAACAAACTGATCACTAGAAGTCTATGAAAAACTGACCTGAGTGGAAAAACCCAGAAATTAGCCCTTGCTAATATGTGAGGCAGAGTGTCGAAAAAGTGACTGTTTTTCGCCTCTTTGGAGGACCAAAACATCTTCAATTGATATGAAATTTTATGAGTAGATGCCCTTGAATTTAATGCATCCAATGATACCACTTTCAACCTACGAGGATGCTCCAAACAAAAATGGTGATGCCCATGATTTTCTGCAAATAAGCCCAAAAATGTCAAAAAAAAAGATCATGTCAAATTTTGCTCAATTTTGGTGAGAAAACCCATTAAGAGTTTTTAGAATCATGCCTAGAAGCTCGGGCCAAAATTCTAAGCCTAGATGTGTCCTTTTCATCTTTTCTCACCGGGTGGCCTCTTTGGGCAATTTTGAGTTCTTCTTGGTTTCTTCCTTTTTGTTTGACATTTTAGCTTTGGCGAAGAAGGCATGGCCCCTTGCCTAGGAGAGGCAGCTAGCACATGCTTTGGAGAGCGCCCTTCATGCCCTATGCTTTGTGTTTTCTTGCCCTCATCATTGCTTGCTTGGAGGTTGCCTTGTTTGTCCTTGTCATTGCTTTCTTCATGACTGTTATGCTCTTTCCCTTCACTGTTTTGTACTTCATCACGCTCATGTTTGCTGCTGTATAGGCTGCCATTATGTTCCTCTTCATCACTACCTTGTTTCCCATCACTTCGCTTTTCCTTGGAGGCATTGTGCTTCTGATACTCTTTACTCGCTTATCAAGGTAAAATGATTCAAATCGTCACTGAAAAAATGCTCTTCAACCAAAAACACCTTTTCCTCTTTGCAAGACTAAGTTTGTCCTTAGTTGTCAAACATGTTTTTGATAAGTGAAAGAAAACTTACTTCTTTAGCACTATATTTGAGCAAAGAAGCCTTTTAACAAGATATGTTTGTGGTTTTTTAAGAGAAGTCTCCTTTGGTTTTTGGCATAAAGACTCTTCCCCTAAAACACTGTTTTTATGAAGTCATTGTTATTAAAAGACTGAACAAAACCCCTTTCAAACTGATAACACTCTTCCTCCCAATTACTATCTTCCTTGGCAAACACTGCTTCTTGGAAATTAGTGATCTTTTGTGGTTATTTGAAACAAAAGGTGCTCATTGAAAACAATGTTTTTTAAAATACTCCTTCAAGTTGATTATGAGACCCTCTACAAACTCTGTTTTGTTTTTTTTTTAGAGATTGCGTGAATCCTTAATTATTCAAAGAAATAAAACTCTCTTAAAATAACACACTGACTCTCCTCCATTTAACTGCTTCTATCCTTTGTAATCATAGTAAGAAGACCTTCTTAAATGACACACTGAAATTCCTCTTTAATAAACATGATATGCTTCAGAAAGCAAGTTGTGTTTTCCCTTTAACTGCCTCCAAACACCTTATAAAATTTCAACAAGCCTCTAGGTAATAACTTTCTTCCTTCAATCTTTGTTTTTCCCTTTAGAGGCTGTGTAAATCCTCAACTATTCACAACGCAACTTTTAGACTTTCACAACGTAATAGTCTTTCAAAAATGACTCCCTGTTTTATGTAGTTCAAACCTTCAATTTGAAATGATGGCTCTCCTTGTTTTAATCACTGTTTTCTCTGTGGTTTAGTAAACAAGGTGCTCCTTAAAACCCTTCTCTTAAATCAAACAAAAATGGTTTAAGAGACATAAATACCTTTCTCAAAACATCTTGATGCACTGGAGATGAAAACACTGTGGGAAAAATGTTTGGCACCTTTGGAAGTTATTTCTGGTGACCAGTGTTGATAGTGGCCTGGGTGCCTGGGCACTGGGACGTTTAGAGGCTAACACTGGGCCGTTCAGAGGCTAACCAGGCATTCAGAGGCTAACACTGGGGCGTTTAGAGGCTAACCGAGCATTCAGAGGCTAACACCGGGCCGTTCAGAGGCTAATCGGGCCATTCAGAGGCTAACACCAGGCCGTTCAGAGGCTAACCGGGCCATTCAGAGGCTAACGCCGGGCCGCTCAGAGGCTAACTGGGTGTTCAGAGGCTAACCGGGCGTTCAGAGGCTAACACCGGGCCGTTCAGAGGCTAACACCGGGTCGTTCAGAGGCTAACTGGGCTGTTCAGAGGCTAACACCGAGTCGTTTAAAGGCTAACCGGGCCGTTCAGAGGCTAACACCGAGCCGTTAAGAGGCTAATCGGGCCGTTCAGAGGCTAACACCGAGCCATTCAGAGGCTAACCGGGCCATTCTGAGGCTAACACCGGGCCTTTTAGAGGCTAACACCGGGTCGTTCGGAGGCTAACTGGGCGTCGGGCGCAGGCGTGCTGTGCCTAGAAGAAAACCTTTTTATGACCTCCTACAAATGCGTTGCACTCATTTTCAGGCGTGTCGCGCATGGAAACAAGCTTGAAAACGACCTAGAAACTCTCTCAACCTGTTCTCTCTCAGTAACTCAGTTATGTACATTGGTAAATGATCGTTTTCAATTTGAGGCAGTCCTTTAACCATTGTTTCATCCTTTTTAAAACAGTCCCTTCGAAACCTCTACCATATTGAATGGAATGCTCTTCAAAAATGATATGGTAATCCATAGTTTGTGAGGTAGGAAGTTCTCTTAAACCATGATCAAATCCTCTGTTTTGAATCAAGGAGATCATTCACTTTAAAACCACTAATGTAGCCCTTTAGAACCAAAATGCCATTTTATTGTGTTTTAAGAAGTGCGAAGGTCTTAAAGAAACTGTGTTTTTCTTTAGTTTGTTTTCAAGGGAGATTTACAAAGACACTGTTGCAGCCTTTTCAAAGGACCCTTCAGATTTATCATGGAGCCTTTCTCCTTATCTGCTGATGGAGGTCCTTTGACATGAAAATGAAATTTTTTTTATCACCCTTTCTTACCATTTAAATGAACTGATTTACATGGTGAGAACCTTGGAGAGCTGTCCCTTAGTTTCTCTGTGAAGGAGGTCTACAAATAGTGAAAGTTTCACCCATTTTTACAATGTGCCTTCTGTCCTTTTGAATTAGCTGGAAAGAGTAACTTTTGATGTTTTCCTTTCCTTCATAACTTGGAGTGAGTTAGCCTTGGTAACAAAATGAGTCTGCCCAAAAACAAGAAAGCCCTTTTCTCATAAGTCATCTAGGTGGATAGTCTCTTCATGACAGTTGCAGAGGTCACTTTTAAAAACAAGCTTGGATTACCAATTTCACCATTCAGAAAAGGTTGCTTTAATCAAAATAATAACCTCTGATTTATCCTTTGAAGGAGGGATTTTGTAAATATAGGAAACAGAGACCTTTAGCACCATTATGCCACTGTGTGGTTTTTCATGTGAAAGAGGTCTTCAACCCATGAAATTTTATTTGTTTTAACCATTGTTTCTCAACTGTCTGATTAACAGAAAACCTTTTCAAACACATTTTTATATCTTGCTATGTATCGGTTGTTCATCCTTTTGGAGGAGGTGGTGTGAAACAATTCCTGAAGTCACTCAAAAAACACCTCAACCCTCTGCTCTTTGAAGGAGGTTACATCACTGTTCCTAACCCTCTGCTCTTTTACTAGAGGAGGTTCTCACTGTAGATATGTCATTTCATCTATTTCAAAACTGTATCACCTTTCTACCAATCATATGTCTCTACTTGGTATTATGTCAAATAGGCAACAAGGTGAAATTTGACATTTTTTTTTATGAGGTATGTTCTGAGATATGTATTCTTTGTAAAATATCCCTGTGAACCCTTAGACCATAAACCATATGAATTGTATATGTAGAGTATTTGCTTGCTAGACATAGTTGACTGACCTCCTTTGACTTTGTTTGCAGAGGCATGTTGAAAATTATTTTTGGAGGAGATGCTGAAATACTGCTGATCAACATAATATCAGCCTTTTTCATTCATATGACTTGGAGGCTGCTCTCTGTTCTTCAGGCAACTTTGGCTTTCAAACCATACCTATTGGTAGCCCTTCACTTACTGTATTTCATTTGTTTTACTGATGGCAAACTAATTCAACATGAAGGACCCTTTTGAATTTTTCCTTTTTCTCTCTTGCACATTGATCATCATTACAATTACACCCCTGCAGAGATATAAAACATATGACTTTTAACCTTGGAGAGCTCCTTTGGTGTCTTATGGAGATTTTTACCTGATCTAAGCATATTATTTTTAGACAGTGAACATGCTTATCTTCTTCTAATTTGGATCTTTGTTGAACTTCTTCTGAACTGAGACAAAATGACCTCTTAGTGGTGTGCGACCTATGGATGAATCAAGACTTATTTTTACAAAATGGGAAGACAATCTATGGCTGATTGGTACTAAACAAAGGCTTTTTGGCTTAGGAAAATTTTTCTAAGGAAAAGACTCCTAAACACCACTATCTAACTTAGAGGAAACTTTAATAGATTCTGATTGTTTTCTTAGGCATAATCAGATGGTTTTTTATAAGAAGATCAGGGATAGGAAGGAGACACTTTGTCAAATGTTGGACAATGAGTTTCATGAGAAACAAGGGGAAAATGATAACAGAGAAAGAAGGCTAAGACAACTATAGACAGGGATATTTTGCTAAAACAAGACATGAGTTGAAAACTGAAGTTTACTCTTATCATAGGCTGATAGGGAGGGCTAGGAAAAAAAAAATTCGTTTGGGGGTTTTCTAGATGACAAATTGACATATTGATATTAGCTTCTAGAAAACTCAGCTAAGGTATCTAGTCATCAATAACAGGTGAAAAATACCGATGACTAGTAGTGGCTCCATTTGGGGAGGGAAGCTCCTTTTCAGGAGGTGTCCAGAATTTCAGATCTCTGGCTTGTGAAGACCATTGCCTTATCCATTGGCGCAAATCTCTTTCTTTCTTGATGCTATTTCTGAAAATTGACAGCATGATTAGCATCAAAGTCATCTCTACCTACCCAGCTATATTCCCTAACATTTTTTCTTCTTTTAGGTGCATTTGGACTAGCAACCCTTTGACATGATATTTTTGAAAAAGACACTATCTAATTCTACACTTATATCTGCCGAGAGTTCAGATTAAACTGATGAACTCCTTTGTTTCTCTACCTATGCTAGATCAACTGTCAAGATTAAGATGTTTGACAAGATTTCATTCACTACACTAAAACATGAAATTGAAAAATGACCAAATCAGGATTAGACAGTCTGATTTGTCATGTGTTTGTGGCATAAAAGACAAGCTGCACACAAATATTATTTTGCATGAAAATAAGATTTAGAAAAATCAGGGCTAGGATACATAGTTTGTTTTTCATCCTGTTTTCCTCTTTGGTTCTATTTTGAGCGTGTGGAACCAGTATCTTTTCCTAATCTACCTTCTCAGATAAGTCAAGCTTACACAATTTGACTGTCACTTCTTTCACTAACTTATCAGCGATCAATTTAAAACATGTCCAGTTATGATTAGGCCAGATAAATGAACAAGACATCTTTTGAGCACTAGTAGTGGCATTTAGACTTGCGCACTTTCAGCATGACTATTTTTGGGTATGGGGTTGTACCATTGCTTTAGAAACTGTCCTCTTTTTCTACTTTTCTACTATTTTTGTATTTTGTATTTTTTTACTTTTTCTTCAAACAATCTAGAACTGAAAAGATGCTCACAAGGCTGAGCTTATTTTTCACACCTATCTATCTATCCTAATCTAACCTATACACAACATACATTCATTTAGTGAAATCTCTTTTCCAACAAAGCCAATCAAGCAGATGATTCCATGAGGGATTTAGTTTCAGCTTTTTTAGAGTGCTGAAGAAATGAAAAGGCCACTTCCACTTTGCTTGTTTTCGAACAGTAGTGCCTAAAATTTTTCTCACTCTTTGCAACAGACTTTTCTGGGCGGAACACACTACTCCTTCAGATTTATCAAGGAAAACAACAAATGGATCTTGGAATAATACCTGATCTAGAGGATTTGATATATAGGCTTCATTCAGGAATAATCTTTCTTCCACTTGGCTATATTTGGGACTCTCTTGGGAAAGAAACTCTTCCCCTCGCTCATGATCACTTGAACTGTCAAACTCATCATATATTGCAGTGTAGTCTTCTTTCCAAGCTGATGTGTTCTGATTAAGTGGACTGAAAACTGTGTGAAGGTCATCATGTTGAAGAGCAGGGATAAACTTCAGCAGTAAATTCTCTTGAGAGGATAGTGTGACAACTCTCATGTGATTATCAACTTCTATTTCTTCATCTGCAATTTGTAACTCAATGGAACTTGGTGGCTGCAAATATAGAGTTAAGGAGGATTCCATGTCCAAAATGATTTCCTCAACCATTTCAGGAGAAGGCTTCTCATTGAAAACTTGCTCAAGAATTTCATCATCCTTCTCAACCTTATCATCAAAGCCGAAAGACTGCTGATTTCCAATTATGTTAACATTATTTCTGATGGACTGAAGTGAAGTAGAGAAAAGAGTCAGAGACTCTTCACTTACTTATAAAATTTCAAGGCTTTCCTTATCAGTGTCATAGGTGACCTGTATTGGCTGCTTAATTTTTTCAACCTGATGATAATGAACTTCGTCCCATAAATCAACTGTTGATTTCTCTGCAAGGTTAGTTTCTATTTGGATATCATAATCATCAACATATTGATCAAACCTTGGGGAATCATTAATATCAGTAATGTCACCAGCCATGCATATTGGACTATCAGATTGCTTCTCTTCAAATTGATTTACAAATCTATTTTTTGACTTATGGTATGCAAGATTAATAGAAGAATGATCAAAAAAGTTTTGTTCATATGAAGTTTTAGAGGTTTTCTGCATGTTTATGAGTTGATCTATCTCCTTTTCAGTTAAAAAGGGAGGCATTTTTATCTCACTTTGGATATTGTTGGAAAAATACTGAGGGGGGGGGGTGAATCAGTATTTAGTGTAGACAATAAAACTTTGATATTTCCTTCTTAAAAACCCATACGCTACTTTCCTGAATTCAACTCGCATATATACGCAGATATCCTTTACATAACTCGCGTATATCCAGTGAATTAATTATGAATTTAATTCATGACTTAGATCATTGCATTACTCATTTATCAGATGTTCAGAAAACAGTAAACAGGTGCAGAAATAATAGAGTAATCATCACATACAATCAATCACACATGAACACCATGATTTTTAGGTGGAAACCCAATTTGGGAGAAAACCACCACTTCCGTTGTCTCAGTCTTCAATCTTTATTATTAAGAAAAATTCTTACAACATGTACTGCCACAGACTCATACCAGCACGCAAGCACCCACCTGCAGAAGGCTACAACCTTCTCTCGTTTACCAGCCTTTTCTGGAAGGGAGCAACAACCCCCCTGCTCTCATTTACCAGCCTCTCTTGGAAGGGAGTTACTACCCCCTGATATTAACACCAGCCTCTCTTGGAAGAAAGCTTCTTCTTTCAGACTGAAGGCTTCAACCCTCAGATCCACTGTAGACCACGTTTCATCAATTTTCAAACTGGATCAAAACAGCTTCAACACAATCCTTCACTTATCAACAAACGTCCTTTTCCCAGAGCATCAAAAAGAACAGTGAAACCACTGTAACTAGAATATTAGAGATAACCCATACTTTAGAATAGATATGTAGAATCTCGATCAGCTTTGAGCAACCATCAGTTTAAATTGAATACGCGCTTTTCTTCAAACAGACTCGCGTATATACACGCTTTTAATAAAGGCAACCCGTGTATACATCTGTGCACTTTTCAGAAAAACCCTAACAGTCCATACGCTCGTTTGTTTAAACAGATCCACGTATATACGCACTTTTCATGAAACGAACATGCGTATAGATCTATAAAAGATAAACTTTGCAGAACAGATCAGATCTATGGACTTACCCAGATTTCTTCAACATAGATTTGCGCCAGGTCTTCAATACTTCTTTTCAGATCATCCTAGAGATTCATCATTTCCAGATCTAGATATTTTGAACCTTCATCATATTCATGGGTGCATCATAGATTCATATCTACCGATTAAGAACAGAGTTCAACCATACAAATAAAATTCAGAGTGAAGTATTCATTTAAAGCCCAGACACCTGCACCCTCTTTGCACAATGATTTTCTTCTCCTTATATAGGTTTACCCTTTATCAATATCATGAGCCAAAACCACACCTCTTCCGATGGTATTCCTGGACGGGGTCAAATAGACAACCCAACGCTCAATACAATGGGTCAATACCATGGTAGTAACCCCTAGTTTTACACTTTTAGAGCACAATTGAGCATACGCGACTTGGTACGTACTTTCCTATGTGCATACGCTACTTCTCCTAGACAAACCTGTGTATGCCTTGAGACACACACTTTTCATCATTGGTCTAGCACATACTGGAATTCCTTTCATCATTACATCTGAGCAGCTCTGTAGACACATCAGATTTACAACATTAAATAGTATAACAAGTCAGTTTCCATTAAGTAAAACTTTCATCAAGTAGGTTGCCATCATCTTTATCAAGTGGGTTGCCATCAAGGACAACACTCTGCATCATATTGCCAACAATCTCCCCCTTTGGACTTGATGGCAACCACGATGGTGTTTGATCACAACAGGTAGATACATTAAGCATAATGATAGTCTCCCCCTATTCAAACACCATGTCACTCTCCCCCTTTGACATCAAGGGCAAAGGGCGGATCAACACCAACACAAGGTTTTTCTCCTCATGTCGAAAGAAGAGTGCTAGAGATATGATGTGCACTGAAGTTACCATGCTCCCCCTTAGTTCATGCTGGATCTTCAAACATGTTTTTCAATGAAGTACATGACTCTATGACCTTCCTATCACCAAGGACTCATACGTACATCAAAGATCCAACCAAGTGGATTTACAGATGAGACTCAAGTACCCAACCAAGTGGGGTTACACATTTTGATCCAATTACCCAACCAAGTGGGCTTACACATTTTGATCCAACTACCCAACCAAGTGGGTTTACACATTGAAAAAGTCTTTACATGACTGAATATAACAATTTACGTCATAGGTCTCAACATGACCTTTTCATAAAATTACAAATATGACCCTTCATACCCAAGACAAAAGGATCTCAAGAGAGAGATCATAATTCAGAATCATCATAATGCCAACAATGCATTATTCTCAGCAAGGCTAATGCTCCCCCTGAATATGTGCATCCTGAACACTTTCAGCAGCAAATCATCAAGGCATCTTCACCCAAAATCAGAGAATGAAACAGAAATATAAGAGAGACTCCAAATAGCATCAGAGATACCAATCAGCACCATAGCTTGTGCTGAAGAAATGTTGTCCCAGAAAAATTGTTAGCAACCACACATACACGGTTTTCTGTGTATGAACTCGCGTATATACGTGACTGTCTTTTAGGAAACCCACGTATCCAAATTAATCTTTAGAATTTTAATCAGATCTAATCCTCTGCATGGCAGAGACTACTCCCAGCTTCTGTCTGAGATATTCGAACGCTTCCCTGGGCAGAGGTTTGGTAAATATATCAGCAACTTGTTCTTTGGAGGGAAAATACTCCAACTTCGCCTTTTGTTCAAGCACTTGTTCACGTAAGAAATGATACTTGATGGGAATGTGCTTGGTCTTGGAATGCATAGCAGGATTCTTTGAGATACTGATGGCACTTGTATTATCACACATAATGGAAATAGGAGGTGAAAATTTGATTTGGAAATCTTGTAAGGTTTGCATCATCCAAAGAAGTTGAGTGCAACATGATGCGGCAGCCACATACTCTGCTTCTGCTGTAGATAAGGCAATAGAGATTTGCTTCTTGTTGAACCAAGATACTAACCGGGGCCCCATATAAAATGCACCACCACTAGTGCTTTTCCGATCATCAACATTTCCAGCCCAATCTGCATCAGTGTAAGCATGAAGAGTAAGATCAGCATTCTTTGGATACCATAGTCCAAAGTCTTGAGTTCCTTGCAGATATTTGAATATTCTT